>OY856415.1:620026240-620373740 GCA_963693085.1 Alisma plantago-aquatica | reverse complement strand
TTTTTTGGGGCAAATGATATTATTTTTGGATGAAATTTTTTGGAGAGCTAGATAAAATACTCCTCTGCAATTACGAATTTTTTTTTTGAAAAAAAAAAGTGGTGGGAAGGGTGGGCGGGTAGCTACCCGCGCGGGCAATAAATATGGGTCATATATATATATATATATATATATATATATATATATATATATATATATATATATATATATATATATATATATATATATAGAGAGAGAGAGAGAGAGAGAGAGGCTAGAATATACTCAAGTGTATTTGGAGTGGATACACTCAAGTAGTTTTTCATGATGCAATGTTTTTTTAAATCTAATCTGTTGATCTTCTTAAACATCTCGTGAACAACTCATACGCAAAATTTGAGCACATTTGGATATGTATAGCTCATGTTATGAAGACCGCAAAAATTATGCAATTCAAATTAGTTTCGCGCATCGATTTTGTTGGCCTTGAATGAGTGACTTACACTCATCCAAATGGGCTCAAAATTTTTATGTAGCCTAGTTATAGTATGACGGTGAAGATCAACGGTTTACATTTTGCAAAAAATAGTCTTGATATGCAAACACACTTAGAGTGTATTTGTGTGATCCGTACACTCGAGTGTATTCTAGTCTGAATATATATATATATATATATATATATATATATATATATATATATATATAGAGAGAGAGAGAGAGAGAGAGAGAGAGTCAGGCTAGAATACACTCGAGTGTACCGGAGGCACCGTACACCTCAGTCATTTTTTAAAAGCAATAAATTTTTGAAACATCTAAACCGTTGATCTTATTAATTATCATAAGAACATACTATATAATAAATTTTAGCTCATTTGGACACTTATAACTCGTGCATCTAAAGGAGACAAAAATCATGTATGTCGATTTTTTTGTCCTTAGATGAGTGACTTAACACTCATCTAAATGAGTTCAAATTTTGTATGTAACTTATTATTATTGTAACCATGAATATCAATAGATTAGATTTTGGAAAAACATGGTCTAGATAGGCAAACACCATTGAGGTGTACGACGTGATCTGTACACTCGAGTGTATTCTAACCTCTCTCTCTCTCTCTCTCTCTCTCTCTATATATATATATATATATGTATATATATATATATATATATATATATATATATATATATAGTCAGGCTAGAATACACTCGAGTGTACGGATCGCACGAATACACTCAAGTGTGTTTGCATATCAAGATTATGTTTTGCAAAATGTAAACCGCTGATCTTCACCGTCATACTATAACTAGGCTACATACAAATTTTGAGCCCATTTGGATGAGTGTAAGTCACTCATTCAAGGGCAACAAAATCGACGCGTGAAACTAATTTGAAATGTATAATTTTTGCGGTCTTCATAACATGAGCTATACATATCCAAATGTGCTCAAATTTTGCGTATGAGTTGTTCACAAGATCTTTAATAAGATCAACGGATTAGATTTTCAAAAAAAATATTGCATCATGAAAAACTACTTGAATGTATTCCGCTCCGGATACACTCGCGTGTATTCTAGCCTGACTCTATATATATATATATATATATATATATATATATATATATATATATATATATATATATATATATATATATATATATATATATATATATATATATATATATGTGTGTGTGTGTGTGTGTGTGTGTGTGTGTGTGTGTGTGTGTGTGTGGTGCCCGGTAATGTGATAGTATATTACACACTTTTATCCCCTTAAACTCCATGTTTACCCAATGGCCAAGTGGATAAAGATAAGGCTCAAGTAAAGAAAATGATAACGTGGCCGACCAAAAAAAAAAAAGAAAATGATAACGTGACTAGTTATCCTTCCATTCACCTCTTTTAGAGGAATGTGTGAGTACCACATCTTTATTTTCCCATATCCTCACAACTGACACCCCCAACTTAACGAATAGGATGTTGGACATTACCCGAACACAAGTAAAAGGGTAGGGAACATAACCCTGCAGTCTGTATTAGTCAATATATTCTTTAATTCTGCTATATTGCATTTTTGACAAAACAAGTAATATAATGGCACGTTGCAACGAGTCACATCTACAACATTTGCACCGTTGCTTTTCAATATTTTACAAGAGCTTAAAGATATCATCAACCAAATGGCAACTGCTACTATGTTACTTTCAAAACAAGTGTAATAAAATTGTACCAAACCCCAAAAATCTATAGCTTTTGCAACTACCCAATCTGTCAATCTTTGCACCTCCTAGAAAACTATATACATGTCAAAGCCAAGTGCCAATTCAATGATTGGACAAAATTTTCCTCCAACTATATTAAAAAACAAAGATGGAACTATTGACAAAGACAAGTCCCAGATCAAAACCACTGTTGACAACCACGACGATGAACAACAATAACACAATGGAACTATTTTGCAAGAAAACCTTCTATATGTATTACATTTGTACATATGGATATGTAACAAAATTCATATATATGGGCCATAACGAAGGCCGAATGTAACGACTTGCTATCCAGACAGATTAGCAATATTCAGAATAACAATCAGTTTCCTCTGAAGCATTATAACAGCAGATGTAGGACTCTGAAAGGGGCATCCATATGACTAACATTTCCCATTAAATTTTTTTTGCATAGTATATACATCGATAAAAATAAACAGAGACCCATCCCGGTGCTTATGAAGTGTTGATACGGCAGAAAGGTCATCCCCAACTGTTGTTTAAAAAAAATAGAACAGAAGCCGAGGAATATATACAGGACTTGATTCCTAAGACGCAAAATGGAAAATCAAACTGCGAATGCAGTGTTTGGGACGATGACAGGGAAATTATGATTTTGGCCATTAACGATTATCAACCATGTCAAATTTGAGGTGAAAATCCCCACATTGATATTTGCTGTCGGTTGCCGTCCACCACTTAACAGTTAAAACAGAATTCCTACTAGAATTCAGAGTCAGCAATCTGCTATATAGTGCAGCAATTGGACAGCTCAGCCTGCCACTGTCATCTCATCGTTGTCTGGTCGCTCAACCAAACAAAGCATATAATGCCTCTTGATTACCTTACATGGCACCAGAAACTACAGAACCTGTCCCTTTTAGTGCCTGTCTTGCCGTTGCTGTCTGGTCGCTCAACCAAACGAAGCATATAATGTTTCTTAATTACCTTACGTGGCGCCAGAAACTACAAAAGTTGTCCCTTTTAGTGGTTGTTGGCAACTAGCAATTGATAGAAAATAAAGAATGGCACAAATTTAGAAAAGAACAAAATCATATAAGTGCATGTGATTGAATACAGAGTTAATATTGCTATTCAAAGAAGCCTATGGAAGTAAAAATTTAATGCCACAAACAGATTCACAAAATAACAAGCAAGATCAAATTTCAGCTCCAGCTAATTTGTCTTTCTAGTCTAACAGAAGGTGAAATAGCAGATGTTAAGCTACAAACTCAAACAAATCAAATAAACAGGTTACTAACACCAAACTCTTTCCTGATTAGGATGACAGTTTTTGCTAAAATAGCATTACTTTCTCGATTAATTTGAGCACCATCGTTTCAGCCAAGCCTAGCCTGAAATAGATTAGCTTATTGTTATAGAGGGCAGCTACTGCTGTTGCTTCATGTAGCAGCTAAATATCTCAAAATGATGCTTCCTACATCTTAGCATCCCAGCACCTAAATTAGAATGCACAGTTCGCAGTCGTTCTATCTACGGCTAACCTATAGAAATGTGCTACAATCCAGAAATATATGCATAGCTTGATATAACCAATTCCCAGAACCCATTACAAAAAGCAAAATGGCCTTAGCTCCAGACTTTGTTAGCTGCAAATTTATTTATATACGGCAGAGAAAGGAAGAAAACATCTAATTTCGATGCCGTTTCGCTTGCCACTAAATTTGATGGAAATTTCTACAAATGCGTTCCTAACATTTCGACGGAAAAATCAACGAATTAATTTACGAAATTTTACCAGAATTATCTAGTGTAGATCTACTCAAATATGCAATGATATTTCATACTGGATATGTAGGGGTGGGGTCTCATGTGAGTGAAGGAGGCTGAACTGTTTCGATGGGGATTTCAATGGAGAATTTTGATGTCAATTTTCAATGATGAAATCAATGAATTAAGTCATTATAGTTTGCAGACACAATGTATAGACTTGGACACAAAACTGTGCAAAAAGAAATATGCTCTAGGCAGTCCATAGTACATTATAAAGAGAGAAAAATTTCGATGGACAGTGCATTTCGATGTCTGATGGCCAATAGTATGGAAATAATTGTGGAAATTTCGACAATTTCGTCAAAATTTTAAACTATGCAGCAGAGCATTAACAAAGTCATAGAAAACAAGGGCTCGCACAAAAAATAGGCACAGAAAACAATCATTATCGAAGCGTCGGCTACATGGATCCTTTGTTTCCATTGAGCTCTATCATGGGTCATATTCTGCTCGAGATGTAGAGATTCTAAATTTTTCTTTATAAGCTCTTCCCATGTTAATTTAGGCTTTCCTCTTCTTCTATTAATTGTGTTTGACTCAATAGCATTACTTCGTATAGACGCATTAGTCGGTCTGCGTTGCACATATCCATACCATCTAAGTCAGCTCTCTCGCAATTTGTCATTAATGCTCGCCGCAGAAAACAATGACACGAAAAATAGTTTGCTCTTTAACATTCGATTGGAAATTTGTGGAGCGGTCATGGATTGTAAGATTATACTACAAAATTGTATGTCACTCAAAGAATCTACTACCTGGACATTTTAGCACATTGTAAGCCTCAAAATCTGCTGCATCTGACTCCTGCTTTCATTATTGCCAAATCTCCATTCATGATCAAAGATGCAAAGAGATGTGCAATGGCAAAAAATAGCTTCATGACTGTGGAGGCAGGGTGCGTGCACCACTAACATGTGCAGCACCAATACCAAATGTTGCAGCTTAGAGGATCCCAGAGTATCATAACTAGTAAGATTTTGTTGGCTTAACCAACCTACTAATGCCATGTCAAACAGGTGATCATTAGTTCAAACAATTTACAAACCGAAACCATGCTACTATCTCAAATAAATCTAAATCTCCTGTCAGGCTTGCCTAGTTCAGTTTAGTGGTTTGGATTGATATTGTGCCCACTCCTGGTTATTACAGTATGTAAATCAAGTTTAATTACTCTTACCTATAAGTAGCATTTCATGTATATACTAGTATACTTTCAAACTTGTAGAATATAGTTCTACTGATATAGTTTTACTGATATAAAGCAATAATTTCTCATTATATAACTCCCGATGTTTCAGAAAGCACCACAGGCGTGCAGACAGGACCTGCTAAAATCACCAGGCAGTACCTTTTGAAAAGGCACACACTCAAATTTATAAATGGACACAAATAATAATACATGTTTGACCTTTATATATGTATAAAACCAATACATGTCATCAATTGAAAATGAAGTTATGATATATAACCATGTTAGTATGAGTATTACATTATGTAAGTAATAGTTAAGTGATGTATTTCTATACCTAGTAATTATGTACAACAAGCATAATACAATACTTACATGGACAATGTAGTTTAAAATTAGCAACCACTGATTAGTATATTATTTAACTGGTAATTGGTAAACATAGTTATACTATTGGGTTTAAGATTGGACTATTAATTGAACGCTTATGCATGAATTCCTGCACAGCAAATTGCACATAGCAGCTTGTCAACGAAACTCTCCCACATTTTTGAAGCCGCCTATCTAGAAAAAACCCTCCGTGTTTAGATCTGTCAAGAACTTTACTGTTGAGGCAGCAAACATCCATCATGTAAGTGTCATCACAACCAGCAATACGGACCAAAATATGGAGGATCAAGGGGAAGCCTTGAGCACCACCAAGCATCTGGGGGAAACCCAAAGCCCACCATCCTCCCCAAGGGATGGCACAACCCTTATTACAGGGACTCAAACTAACACTAACTAACGAACACTAACTATGCAGCGACCGAGAAATAAACGACCCAACAAGGTTCCACACGCCACAACAAAAAGTAAAGCACATATAGGGAAAGGGGAGATAAATTGTCCACTGATCCTGGTCGACATTGTCAGAAAGAACCATCTAAGCCCCAGAAGGTCGCCGGCTGACGGAGTCCTACGGGAAAGCAGATCTGGAAGCCTAAAGCCAACCCGCATTGCCGCACTCCGGCCCGTGACCTAGACCACTGGGCACTAGAGAGCGTTGATGGCTTTGGACCTTGATCGTTTCCCTAATGTCGCGTCAGGGTTTGAGGGTGGGCAAAGAACGCGCCCACAAGGAGACAGAGGGAGCTCACTAGTGATCACATCTCTCCCCCTAGCGTAAACAAGGCCTCAAAGCCGTAACCGCCTATCACTTGCAGAATCACCAAAGTGAAACCGAGTCAGGAGAGGGCAACCAAATTGATAGTAAATTATATACAATATGATCAGTAAATAGTACCATGTAGATATATGATTGTTTAATTACTATGAATCATAGATTAGTAAGCTAGTCCATTAGTCAAGTTACATACAACAGTAGCATCTATGGTATTTATTTCATGTTAAATATGTAGTCTACAAATAAATGATATTGTATAATGCTATGAATATATGATTTGTATTTCTTATTTATATAGATATCAATATTTATCCAATAAGTAGCATATGTGATAAATAAACTACTTATTTAGGATTAGGAGGCATGTAATAATTTTCAACCAAAAAGAGATGATACCAGCAGGTCACAGCCAAAGAAGTGGCATGCTAAGCGGCAACAAGCGGACCCATTAAGCGGCCTACTAAGGGACCTTGGGGGGTCTAATGGGCAACCGCCTAGCCAAGTGCCTAGGCACTTAGGGGCTTTGTCCAGGCGGCTAGGCGGTCCTTTTTTTTCCAAGGGGCGCCTAGGGGGGGAGCCTAGGCATTTCTAGGCATTTTCGTGATTTTTATTTTTTTTACATATGTTAGAAAGTAAAAGACGGCTATGCGTTATATTAGATGGGAGAAACCTTGCTCCTATAAATAGGAGAATATGGAAGCGTACAGGACATAAGACAACCCTAATGGGCCAGAACACTTAGGCCCATATTACAAGCTAATAATAAAACACTAACTAAATAACTCTCAACACTCCCCCTCAAGCTGAAGTTGGGAGAATCTCAAATCAGCTTGCAAACAGAGAGTCGGACTAGAAAACAAAGAAACAAAACAAAAGGATAAACCAAGCTCATACAAGAATTTTCTCCCCCTTAATATTACATTAAAGCACATGCAATCAGGTCACAGAAGCTTCTCGATCATCTGGAGCAAAAATAAGCAGCAACATGATCATCTGGAGCAAAAGATAAAATTGATGATAGGCACAAAGGTCTTCATCAAAGTCGTCATCGTAGTAGCCAGAGAGTGTTGGGTCACAGTAGCAGAGCCCAGAGAGTGTTGGATCACAGTAGCAGAGCCCAGAGAGCGCTGAATCACAGTAGCAGTAGTAGTCAACGTACAAATAAAGTACGGACGAGTCAACGTGCGAAACAAGGCACGGACATGCCAGAGAATGCTGGCACACAGAAGTAGAGAGTCAACGTGCAAACAAGGCACGGACATGCCAGAGAGTGCTGGCGCACAGCAGGTCAAAGTCCCAAAGAGTGTTGGGTTACAGCAACCAACGTGCAAATAAAGCACGGACAAAGAAAGAATCAATATGCACAAGGAACGAACAATGTCAGCGCACAGATAAAGTGCGACAAAATGTAGAAAGTAGAGTCGACGTAGCCAGATAGAAGACCATCTGCAAACCAAAGGGCAACATAAGCAGAAATAAGCTCCAGATACAAAGAACTCCAAGAAGCTAGCAGTAAGCGTCAATAGTAGAAGTCCAAAAGTTCTTCAACAAGTGCATCAAGATCCACAAAATATAAAGCAGTAAAAAAATCCTCATAGAGATAAGCAGAATAAAATTCAATGCTCTTCTTCTCAAAAATCAGACATGGGAGCTTGTTCCTCATAGAGATAAGCAGAATAAAATTCCTTCATCTCATCTCTCCTCTATTTCTCCCCCTCACACCAACCACAAAAGGAAACAAGAGTGGTTGGGATGGACAATGGTAAAGAAACTCCCCAGAAAATAAGTCACAGAATTGTCGGGGGGTTTGGGGGGCGTGGCCCCCCAATTAGGGTCTACAAAGATTTTTGAAGATAATTCAACCACAAATCTTTATAGAGATGAATATCTTGACAGATAAAAACCATATAAATTTGCACTAGTGAATCACAAGCTGTAAGTTTACAGCAGAAAATACCAAGGTAGGGGAGCCGCATATCCGAATAAGGGGAAGATTCCTGAGGATTTATATTCTTTATATCCAAATAGCAGAAAGGCTAGTCTCCTTTCCAGACAGCAACAATACGTTGAGAGGAAAAAAGGAATGTTGTAACAGTGAACAACTGTAATGCAGTTTCCTTGCCTTTTCTTTTATTCTCTACTCAATATTGTAATCGATCAAGTGCAGCAAGGACAAAGGCCCCTTCAAAGCAGTCCAGCGGACCAGCAAAATTGGTCACCTGCCCTTCAGGCTATGCCATGCAAAGAAAAGACTGGCTTCCACAAAGAAATGGGCAGGGTCGTGGAGTAGGGATCATGAGTGATGTAATGGACAGGGTATTATGGCAGTGGTCGGGTTGCTATGAGTGATGTAATGGACAGGGTATTATGGCAGTGGTCGGGTTGCTATGTGAGGACGACCCGCTATGCCTGACAGTGGGGCTAAGGCCAAGGGCTAAAAGGGAAAGGATAGGGCAACGGTGTGCAGAGAAAAAAGACAGGGGGTTAGCAGCGGCATGCTGGTTTAGGAGGTGAACGGCGGTGATGGGCACAGAGAAGCAGGGTACGGCTATTCAGGGAGTGAAGCAAGGACGCGGTAGTAGGTATCCTTGCGGGAGTTCAACGGTAGCAGGCTTCTTCTCTGGAGTAGCGGGCTTCTTTAGCAAGGGACATCAACGGGATCTGGGTAGTAGGTTGGATAGCCGCACAGGTTGTGATGGATGTAGCAGAAGATGTAAAAAGGGGGTAGCGGCGGCTCGGGGGGTATAGGGGAGGGAAGGGTCAGGATCTTGGCTTTTTTTTCCGATTAATGTTACGGGTGAAGGATTTACCGCAATAGGAGACTACTGGCGACGGCAATAATGGCCTGGAGATATACACGTCCGGAAGTGGATTAGCCGTAGTAAGCGTGGAGAAGATCCACGGCAGTGCCCGGTGGGCGGCTAAGCCAAGAAGGGTGGTTGTCGTCCGCAGGAGGAGGAAATCTTTTTGTCTTCTCTAAGGTAGGTTGGATCACTGCTCTGATACCATGTTAGAAAGTAAAAGACGGCTATGTGTTATATTAGATAGGAGAAACCCTGCTCCTATAAATAGGAGAACAGGGAAGCGTACAAGACATAAGACAACCCTAATGGGCCAGAACACTTAGGCCCATATTACAAGCTAATAATAAAACACTAACTAAATAACTCTCAACAACATATATAGTAACATTTACATATATATTTAGCTATATTCAAATAGATACATTACTATGCATATTTCTAATGGTTATATCTAAGCTATAGCAATTACATTTGACCTAAATCTAAAGTGGAATATTATCGCACTGTAAATTCACTAGGAATATAATTCCTAGAGTCACCAAAACCAAAGTGCAATAACGCCACCCGCAAGAGGACGGATCTTATCGCAGTATAGTTTAAGGATTGAATCCCAAGGGACAACGTTTTTAAGAGTTAACTGATCAAGGTAACTTATCAAGAACTAGTATTTATCACAAAGTTGAGATTGGTTTGTTTAATCTAAGATTGCAAGAAAGAATATAGCTAGATTAAAGTTCTAGTTATCAATGGATGGAAACACTAGGGTGGAACTGGGTTTCACCGCCACTACTCGAATCTGCGCATTCATTCAAATCCAAACTTGTATGACGATGTAATTGGAGTTATGCAAGTTTCCCCTTTCGGCGTCAGAAACTTGCATGAGTAGAAATCCATGTAAGCTCGATGTCTCGTTACTTACGGATCTTCTATCCACTACTGCGGAGACTTTCTGTCGGAAGTTCTCGTCAGGGTGTCAACCAAAGCTAATCGGAATTCAAATCTAAAACGTTGAAGTTCTCGTAATAAAAGATTATAATAAATCACGTAAAGCGAGTGATCAATTCACAAAACATGCAATAAACGATTAACTGTGAATTATATGAGTTCATACAAGAATTGGAACATGAATGAAATTGTAAGAAATGGGAAGTGGGGCTAGTCCCCACACCCCAGTGAAAAGACTACTCCCTCGACATGGCGAGATTAATATCACTAGAAGAGGAAGAGGACACCATCATGGTCATGATGGTGGCGGAAGCGGCTCGACGTGGTATGCAACGATTGACTTCCTTCTTCCTTTGACTTTCAGGAACTAACCCTGACTTGCAGCGGAAGAAAGGGAACGGACAACAACTCAGGGAAGAGATTGATCGCCCAAGAAGGGAGATTGACGGCCTAGAGTTGCGAATGATATAGATCTGTCGATCTGTTCTTGAGGTCGATAGGTGTCGACCAGCTAGGTCGATGGAACTAGCTGGGTCAATAGGTCTCGCCCTTGCTCTGATCTCAGCGGCAGCCTTTCGACGTTTTTGTCTCCAAAAAATCTGAGACAAGTTGTATGGCTGCGATGGGGGCCTATTTATAGGGTCGAGGTTGTCCACCTCTTTCCATCAGTGTTGACCATTTGTTGTCGATTGATAGGTCTCTCGATGGGTCCATCAGTCCATGACTTTTGGACTTCCGGCCATTGATCTATCGGTCTTGGAGTTTGACGGGACTGTCGACCTTGAGGGTCGACAAGGCTGTCGGTTGAAGTTGTGGACGTGTACAAAAGTGTCGACGACATTGTCGACCGATGGGATGATTTTCTTGTCGGTTGTTGGCTGATGACAATGTCAAGTAGGGGGTCGACAGAGGTGTCGACCTCGGTTATCAATGGATTGTATGTCGACCTTGATCATCGGTGAGTCTGAGTGTTGTTCCTCTTGGATGTCGACCAGGGAGGTCAACAAGGTTGTCGACCTCTTGTATGTCTTGATTTCTTTGTCGATTTTAATGTCGATTGTCATGTCGATCAACATTAAAACCCGCAAACTTGCTGCAGAGTGATAGAATTCAAAACCTGCAAAGGGAGTCAAGAAAAGTATCCAATTCCTACAACTTAACATAAAAACTTAAATCGATCAAAACAAAACTATTCTAATGAAAACTAATCTATATGAATGCTAAATTAGACGAAAATGCAACTAAATCTGGGATGAATATGCATTCATCAAAATCACACCTAAATTGACCTACGCTAGACCTGATTGGCCTTAATTTAACCTATCTTGATTTAATTGGGCCTAATCTGACCTAATTTGAATTTAAATCCAACCTAATTTTGCATAGCATAAACTTCTTAGACCTTAACTTTCCCTAATTTACCCTATATTAACCTAAATGAGACCTATTTTGGCCAAATTAAACCACATTTCCCCAAGTAGACCTATTCCCCCCAAATCAGACATGTTTTCCCTAGATTTAACCTAGTTTGCTCAAATTTGACTTGATTTGAAAAGAAAAAAAAATCAGACCTAATTCTGAATAGCATGACTAAACAGGCTTTACTTCCCCTAATTTATCCTATATTGGCCTAAATGAGACCCAAGTTTGGCCGAATCAGACCTAATTTCCCCAAATCAAATGTATTTCCCCCAAAACAGACTTGTTTTCCCCAAATCAAACCTAATTCCCACAAGTTGACCTTATTAGGCCTATATTAGACCTGATTTTGCATAATAAATAAAGTTAAATCAGTTGATAAGTAAAGTTAAATAAGTAGATGATTAAATAATAACAAAATCGGTACATAAATAAACACAAATCAGTAAATAACTTAATTAAAAATGTAAAAAAAACTCAGCAGCAACCTAGGCGTGCCTAGGCGCCGCCCAAGCGTCTGCCCAGTCGGGCCAGGCCGCCCAGAGGCCTAACTAGGCTGGGTGCCTGGGATTGGGACCCTAGGTAAACGCCTGGGCCGCCTAGGCGAGCGCCCGTACAACTCAGGCCCAAACTAATTCCGTATATAAAAAATACAAATTATATATCCTCTCTCCCTCCTCTTATTCCAGCATACTACCATGTCTCCTCCCTATCCTTTTCCTAGTGGTTATTATATGTTCATCTATTATACCCCATACTTGAAGATATAATTCATCATTATATAACAAGTGTTCTAGGAATTTGACATACAAACTCATTATATTCACCATCCTTCACTCATACTTGATTTCATATTGCAAATGTATTCTGGATTAATTGTTCGAAATTGATCGTTTATTATCTCATAATGGAAACACATACTAGTGCTTTCTTATAAAGTTTGCATTTATACCGTAAGTGAATTTTTGGTTTGATTTATATTTCTTTTAAGTTTATTTCTATAAATCTCAAGTTATCAGTTGCTTTACAGATTTGGATGGATGAACATTATACATATTAACTCCATGTTGTATGTATGTACATGTATATTTGCGTACTTCTATATGTATACGTATATATGTCTATAATTCTATATATGTATACAACTATATGTATACTTATACACATATGTATTTATATATATATATATATATATATATATATATGTATGTATGTATATGTGTGCATATATATGTATATGTATATGTGTATGTGTATGTCGTGCCCAACGTCGTGTATGTGTTCTATATTTTTTAAAATTGTCGTGTCCCGTGTCCGTGCTTCCTGGGTTGGAATGTAAGGGATATCGGACACTCTAATAGCTAGACAACTATAAGAGATCTTGTTTGTCGTCGTAAACCCAAGCTCCTAGCAATATTGGAACCACACATATCCTCTAATAGGGTAGCAAAGGTCATTACTACCTTGGGTTTTGATAGTTTTCATCGTATTGAAGCAAGAGGTTGGCAGAAGTTGGCTACTATGGAACAACCATTCATGCTCAGTTCAAATTTTACAGAGTCATCACCAATTTCTCCACTACAGTATCAACAATATTTGATTTATTACTTTCATCTATGTACACCCTATTCTAAATATCAAATGTGTAAGAACCCCTGACCTGGTTTAATGGTTAAGCATACTTGTTTGATTTAAATTGGGTGCTTAGTTTTGTAATTCAACTTTAAATTATGTTTTTATATCAATTGACAAAGTTATATTTCAAATTTGGTCCAAATCGGACTTCGTTTGCTCAAATTTTGCTAATTTATGTACTTGTGAGGATCTATATGCCATTTTTCCTTTTATAGGGATCTAAGTGCAATTTTAACACATGTATATTTTGCCTCATGGTAATCTTCATAATCTAATAAAGTTTGTCTTGTTTGAATGCTTTGGAACCTTGTTGCATAAAGGTATCAACCTTTGGTGTTCGTTTTGTGTGGAAGTGAAGGTATTTGCACCTTCCAATGTTTGTTTGGGTCCAACAACCGATGGTTTTCCTTTAGGGATGCCAATTGATGGTCGCACTAGTGTGCAAACCAATAGTTTTTCTTGAGGAATGTCAACCGATGGTTTTCCTTGAGGGGTGCAAGCCGATAGTTGCACTGGGTGTGCAAACCAATGGTTTTCCTTGAGGGATGCAAACTGATGGTTGCCCTGGGTGTGCAAATCAATGGTTTTCCTTGAGGGATGCGAACTGATGGTTGCATTGGGTGTGCAAACCAATAGTTTTCCTTGAGGGCTGCAAACCGATGGAGGTTCTGGTTGTACAAGTAGATGGAAAACTTGACCTTTAACTGATGGTAGAGCATGTTTCAACCTTTGACCTCCTTTCTCTCTCCTCATAGCTATAAATACCCCTCCCCTCATCCCTCAAACGAACCTTTCTACCCCAAAAACGTTCTCGCTGCTGGAGACCACCCAAAATCATTGATTGACGAAGGAGTTTCTCGAGGTCAAAGCTTTACTAGATCGTGGTTGCATGTTGTTGTAGGACTTGTATCTAGCTCTTCTAGGACGAATGAAAGCTTTCTTGCCTAGTTTCTTGCTTCGTGCACGTAAGATCTTCTTCCCTAGCCTCGTTTTCTTGTTGTCTTCTATAGAGATATGTTGTGTTCTGTTATGTTTTGTTGAGTGTCATGTGCATAGCATGTGCCTCACTTATGATGTTCACTTCTGTAGTTTAGTCCCATATTGCTCACCTCTGCTTTAGTCTCTATTCTCTTTTGTTATATAAGAGACTGCATTGTACATTGTTTTATTGACTCAATAAACAAGTCTCAGTTAACTCATATGGTATCAAGAGCAGGTCTGGTCCCCTTTTTTCTTCCCACCCTGCCCCTATGCCCTGAGTCCCCCCCCCCGCCGGCTTCCTTGCCCAGCGTTGTCACTGCTGCCCTCACCCGCCGCCAACCCCCCCTCACAGCCCCCACCACCCACCGCCTCCACCACCTGCCCCCCCACCCGCCGCCGCCCCCCCTTGTTGTTGTCGTCGCCGACCCTTCACCCACTGGCTGCCACCGCCCAACCTCCTCTCCACCTCTGCCCCTCCCCTCACCTCCCCTCTACCCACCGGTTGCTGCTCTTCTCCTTCCTCTACTTTCCCCACCATCACCTCCCTTCCTCTTCTCCTAGCGGTTAATCCGTTCTTCCGGACAGCCATAGATCTTTCACATTGAGAGTCCTCTACGTCAGCGGATCTTTTTTTGCCTGCGCCTCATGAAGAAATATTGATTTCCTCATGTCGGCGTAGGTTCCTTTTATCCATCTCTCTGCCCGAAAATAGGTCCTTCTGATCTGATGCGTCAGATCCCTTGCTACTACCCGCCTCTGCTCAGTATGACTTCCGTTGAGCCTCCTCGGTCTCTTTGTGTTACCACTGTCAAGCTCGACGGCTCGAACTACCATCTGTGGTCGGCGTCCTTTATACTGTATGTGAAGGCTCAAGGCCGATACTCACATCTTACCACTGCTGCCCCTGTTGCTACTGCTGACGACAAGACCAGATAAGACCAAACAAGCTTATGCCCAATGGTCCAAAGACGACTCGGGCGTTATGTCATGGCTTCTCAATAGCACCGAGTCGCGCATTAGTTAGTCTCTATTGTGCCTTTATGATGCCAAAGAAATGTGGGACCAGCTGTCTCATGTCTACTCGCATCAACAAAATCCTAACAAGGAGTACTCCTCAGATGCGTCTATTGAAGATTTTTACAACCAATGTTCTACTCTCTGGAATGAGAATGAGATCTACCACCCTCTGACTGCTGACACCAAAGAGGCTCAGAAGCAGCGCAATGAACTCCAACTCGTTCAGTTCCTAGTTGTCCTACCTGCATCTTTTTCAGGCGTGGTTGATCATCCTCTACACCTGCTACCGACTCTTCGCGACGTTCTAAAACGAGTCCAGCGACTACCATATGTATCCTCTACACCTGCTATTGAGCATCCTGCCTTGGTTGCTCGTACTGCTGATTCTGGCCGTGGCCGTGGCCGTGGCCATGGAGGACGTCCACCATCTTCTGGAGGAAGAGGCACTACTACTGCTCCTGGACGAGGTCAAGCCACTGGACTTCGCTACTGCAACTGGTATGGTCGTGACAATCACACTGAAGATAGGTGCTGGATCAAGCACGGCAAGCCAGCCTGGGCAAACCAGGCCTCTACTGAAGCTACTACTAAAGCTGCATCTGATCCACCAACTGCTCCTCCAACCACTGACTGGCTTCGCTCTGAGTTTGAGAAATTCTTCCAGGAGCGAATGACTCAACTACCTTCGACATCGGCGGCCGATTCCTCTACTATGCTTGCGTCTGATTTCTGTTGATGTGAATAAAGACTGGTCTCTCTTTCAACTTGATGTGAAAAATGCATTTCTTTACGGAGATTTATAGGAAGAAGTCTAAATGGAGCAACCACCTGGGTTTGTTACTGAAGGGGAGTCTGCCTCCAAAGTGTGTAAGCTTAACAAGGCTATCTATGGTCTCAAACAAAGTCCGCGAGCCTGGTTTGACAAGCACAGTCAGATATCAGTCACCTTTGGCTTTCGTCGTTCTCACTCTGATCATTCAGTCTTTATTTGCAAGACAGTGGCTGGACTTGTCATTCTGATTGTTTATGTGGATGATATTATCTTATCTGGCAGTGATACTGTGGGCATACAGGAAACTAAAACTTACTTAGAGAAGCACTTTGTCACTAAAGATCTCGGAAAACTTCGATATTTCTAAGGCATTGAATTCTCCAGATCATCTGCAGGACTGTGTCTCTCCCAAAGAAAATATGTGTTTGATCTGTTACAGGAAACTGGCATGCTAGGCTGTAAACTGACTAACACTCCACTTGACCCAAACATAGACTGGGATGATGCAAACTCTCCTCCTGATGATGATCATCACCAGTTCAGGAGGCTGGTAGGCAAGCTTATTTATTTGATTGTCACACGAGTTGATCTTACTGCTGCCGTCGGATTCATCAGCCGGTATCTTGACAAACCCCGGCAATGTCATTGGGATGCTATATGCCATATTCTGAGATATCTTAAAAGTTCTCCAGGGAAAGGCTTGATGCATAAGAAGCATGGTCACTGCAACCTATCTGGTTTCTCGGATTTGGACTATGAAGGAAGTTGTTTTGATCGAAAGTCAACATCAGGCTACTATACATTTGTGGGTGGAAACCTTGTCACCTGGCGAAGCAAAAAGTAGACTATTGTCGCCAGATCCAGTGCAGAGGCGGAATACCGAGCGATGGCTCATACTGCTTGCAAACTTCTGTGGGTTCAGAGTCTCCTTCAGGAGTTTGATATATCTTATTCCAGCCCTATTCCGATGTTGTGACAATAAGGCCTCCATTTTTATTGCGAGCAACCCCACCTTTCATGAGAGGACGAAACATATTGAGGTCGACTGTCACTTTATTCGAGAAGCGGTTCTCTCTGGCAGGATTTGCACTCCATATCTCAATAATGACAAGTTGCAGACATCTTCACGAAGATACTTCCCAAAGCTCGTTTTCAAACTCTAGTTGACAAGCTGGGCATGTTCGACACATACGCTCCAGCTTGAGGGGGAGTATAGAGATATGTTGTGTTCTGTTATGTTTTGTTGAGTGTCATGTGCATAGCATGTGCCTCACTTATGTTGTTCACTTCTGTAGTTTAGTCCCATATTGCTCACCTCTGCTTTAGTCTCTATTCTCTTCCGTTATATAAGAGACTGCATTGTACACTGTTTTATTGACTCAATAAACAAGTCTCACTTTACTCATATGGTATCAAGAGCAGGTCTGGTCCCCTTTTTTTCTCTCCACCCTGCCCCTATGCCCTGAGTCCCCCCCCCCGCCGCCGCCGCCGGCTTCCCAGCCCAGCGTCGCCGCTGCTGCCCTCACCCGTCGCAAACCCCCCCCTCACAGCCCCCACCACCTGCCCCCCACCCTTCGCCCCCCCTGTTGTCGTCGCCGCCCCTTCACCCACCGACTGCCGCCGCCCAGCCTCCTCTCCACCTCCGCCCCTCCCCTCACCACCCCTCTACCCACCGGTTGTTGCTCTTCTCCTTCCTGTACTTTTCCCACCATCACCTACCTTCCTCTTCTCATACCGGTTAATCCGTTCTTCCGGACAGCCATAGATCTCTCACGTTGATCTCTCACGTTGAGAGTCCTCTACGTTACCGGATCTTTTTCTACCTGCGCCTCATGAAGGAATATTGATTTCCTCATGTCGGCATAGGTTCCTTTTATCCATCTCTCTGCCTGAAAACGGGTCCTTTTGATCTGATGCGTCAGATCCCTGCTACTGCTACTGCCCCATAGATAGTTCATTATTTACTGTCTGTTGTTGCCCCATTGTGGGTTCTTTAGTTGCTTCCTGTTGCTGCTACGCCACCATCTTACTACTACCTGCCTCTGCTCAGTATGGCTTCCGTTGAGCCTCCTCGGTCTCTCTGTGTTACCACTGTCAAGCTCGACGGCTCAAACTACCATCTGTGGTCGGCATCCTTTGTACTGTATGTGAAGGCTCAAGGCCGATACTCGCATCTTACCATTGATCCTCTTGTTGCCCCTGCTGCTACTGTTGACGACAAGACCAAACAAGCTTATGCCCAATGGTCCAAAGACGACTCGGGCGTTATGTCATGGCTTCTCAATAGCACCGAGTCGTGCATTAGTCGGTTTCTACTGTGCCTTCATGATGCCAAAGCAATGTGGGACCAGCTGTCTCATGTCTACTCGCATCAACAAAATCCTAAGAGGGTTTTTGAAATTTTCAAAAACCTAGCCAAGAAGGAGCACTCCTCAGATGCGTCTATTGAAGATTTTTACAACCAATGTTCTGCTCTCTGGAATGAGTATGAGATCTACCACCCTCTGACTGCTGACATCAAAGAGGCTCAGAAGCAGCACAATGAACTCCAACTCGTTCAGTTCTTGGCTGCCCTACCTGCATCTTTTTCAGGCGTGGTTGATCAAATTCTATCAAGTGATCCGCTACCGACTCTTCACGGCGTTCTAAAGCGAGTCCAGCGACTACCATATGTATCCTCTACACCTGCTATTGAGCATCCTGCCTTGGTTGCTTGTACTACTGATTCTGGACGTGGCCGCGGTCGTGGACTTGGTCGTGGAGGACGTCCACCATCTTTTGGAGGAAGAGGCACTACTACTGCTGGTCGTGACAATCACACTGAAGATAGGTGTTGGATCAAGCAGGGAAAACCAGCCTGGGCAAACCAGGCCTCTACTGAAGTTGCATCCAATCCACCAGTTGCTCCTCCAACCACTGACTGGCTTCGCTCTGAGTTTGAGAAATTCTTCCAGTAGCGAATGACTCAACTACCTTCGACATAGGCGGTCGGTTCCTCTTCTATGCTTGTGTCTCCCTCTGCTGGTAACCATAAGTGGTGTATTGATTCTGGAGCGTCTGTCCACATGGCAGGCGACATCCACTTATTTTCTGCTCTATCTAAAACTTCACATATTCCATCGGTCACAGTTGTTAATGGCTCGAAAACACCTGTCCATGGCATTGGCACAGTTCCGCTATCTCGCAAGATGAATCTTCACTCTATTTTATATATACCTCAGTTTCCTGTTAATTTATTATCTATCAATAAAACTGTCAAACAACTTCAGTGCTCTATTAAATTTGATCCCTCTGGTTGTGTTTTGAAGGATCTCTGCACGAAGACGAGGATTGATTCGGGCCATGAAGGACCAGATGGACTTTACTACTTGGATGGACCACCTGCAGCTTCAGCTCTCTTATCTACATTTGTCTCAGGACTTCAGTGGCACTTCTGGTTGGGTCATCCGTCAGCAGCGAAGTTGAACCTTTTATATCCTACTTTAGCTGAAAATAAATTCTCGTGTAAAACATGTGTTTTGGGTAAACAAATGAGGTCTGTCTTTCCTGCTAAGAAAGAACTTGGGTCTAAAGATATTTTTTATATTGTTCATTCGGACATCTGGGGTCCATGCAGTGTCCCGAGTCAGACTGGTGTTAAGTATTTTCTGACATTTATTGATGATTATTCTCGTGCTACCTAGCTATTTTTACTCAAAGATCGGAGTACTGTTTTAGACAATATCCGCATTTTCTTTTCTGAAATAAAAACCCAATTCAATAAAACCATTAAAATTCTCCGTACTGACAATGCCCTAGAGTTTATGCAGAAATATGTCACTTCCTTTTGTTCTGATCATGGCACCATACACCAAACCACTTGCCCTTATACTCCACAACAAAACGGTGTTGCTGAACGCAAAAATCGCCATCTCTTAGAGGTTGCTCGCACTCTTCTTATCCATTATAAAGTTCCTCACCGTTTCTGGCCTGAGGCAGTCACTACGGCATGTTTCCTTATAAACCACATGCCCTCTTCTATTTTACAAAATCGCATACCTTACTCTATTTTGTTTCCTGATGCACCTCTTTTTCCTGTACCACTTCGCATTTTTGGGGCTTTGTTAAGAATCTGCGCCCAGGAATGTCGAAACTTGGCCCTCGGTCTACTAAGTGCATTTTTTTGGGTTATTTGAGAACTCAAAAAGGCTATCGCTACTTTAATCTGATACTCAGACAGTGGTTTGTCAGATGTAGTCTTTTTTTAGCATATACCCTTCTTTTTTGCGGATGGGGCAAGCCTATCTCATGATGTGTTGGCACAAACACCTCTACCGGACATTGTTGAAGATTTGTCTGTCTCTGACCAGCCTGAAGAACGTCCACTGCAAGTATACAAACGCCGACCGAAGACAAGTACTCCTTCCATGGCCCCTCCTCAACCAATTCTTGCGTCTGTGGATGATCAAATAAACAATGAGGTAACTTTTAACTTACACCTTCCTATCAGCTTACGGAAAGGTGTTCGCTCCTGTACTAAACATCCCATCAGACATTTCTGCACATCTAACAATCTGCATAACAACTTTGTCTGCTTTTCTTCTGCCCTTTCTGCTATCACTGTTCCGAAAAATGCTACAGAAGCTCTTACTATTCCAGCATGGAAGAAGGCAATGGACCAGGAAATGCAGGCTTTGTGTGATCGCAAGACATGGGCGCTTGTGGATCGCTCTTCTTTTTGCCCTACAGTGGGCTGTCGCTGGATCTTTACTATTAAATATCAGCCTGATGGGACAATTGAGCACCTAAAAGCCCGTCTTGTTACAAAGGGCTACACACAGACATACGGTGTCGATTATTTTGAGACCTTCTCTCCTGTTGCACGATTAAACTCTGTTCGCATTCTGATTTTTGTTGTTGTGAATAAAGACTGGTCGCTCTTTTAGCTTGATGTGAAAAATGCATTTCTTTACGGAGATTTATAGGAAGAAGTCTACATAGAGCAACCACTTGGGTTTGTTGCTCGGGGGGGTCTGCCTCCAAAGTGTGTAAGCTGAACAAGGCTATCTATGGTCTCAAACAAAGTCCGCGAGCCTGGTTTGACAAGCTCAGTCAGATATTAGTCACCTTTGGCTTTCGTCGTTCTCACTCTGATCATTCAGTCTTCATTCGCAAGACAGTGGCTGGACTTGTCATTCTGATTGTTTATGTGGATGATATTATCTTATCTGGCAGTGATACTGTGGGCATACAGGAAGCTAAAACTTACACTTTGTCACTACAGATCTCGAAAAACTTCGATATTTCTTAGGCATTGAAGTCTCCAGATCATCTGCAGGACTGTGTCTCTCCCAGAGAAAATATGTGCTTGATCTGTTACAGGAAACTGGCATGCTAGGCTGCAAACCGGCTAACACTCCACTTGACCTAAACATGGACTGGGATGATGCAAACTTTCCTCTCTATGTTGATCATCACCACTTCAGGAGGCTGGTAGGGAAGCTTATTTATTTGACTATCACATGAACTGATCTTATTGCTGCCGTCGGATTCATCAGCCGGTATCTTGACAAACCCCGACAATGTCATTGGGATGCTATATGCCATATTCTGAGATATCTTAAAAATTCTCCAGGGAAAGGCTTGATGTATAAGAAACATGGCCACTGCAACCTATCTGGTTTCTCGGACTCGGACTATGCAGGAAGTTGTTCTGATTGAAAGTCAACATCAGGCTACTGTACATTTGTGGGTGGAAATCTCGTCACCTGGCGAAGCAAAAAGCATACTGTTGTCGCCAGATCCAGTGCAGCGGCGGAATACCGAGCGATGGCTCATAATGCTACGAACTTCTGTGGGTTCAGTCTCCTTCAGGAGTTTGATATATCTTATTCCAACCCTATTCTGATGTTTTGTGACAATAAGGCCTCCATTTTTATTGCGAGCAAACCCACCTTTCATGAGAGAACGAAGCATATTGAGGTTGATTGTCACTTTATTCGAGAAACGGTTCTCTCTGGTAGGATTTGCACTCCATATCTCAGTACTGACAAGCAAGTTGCAGACATCTTCACAAAGATACTTCCCAAAGCTCGTTTTCAAACTCTAGTTGACAAGCTGGGCACGTTCGACATATATGCTCCAACTTGAGGGGAGTATAGAGATATGTTGTGTTCTGTTATGTTATGTTGAGTGTCATGTGCATAGCATGTGCCTCACTTATGTTGTTCACTTCTGTAGTTTAGTCCCATACTGCTCACCTCTACTTTAGTCTCTATTCTCTTTTGTTATATAAGATACTGCATTGTACACTGTTTTATTGACTCAATAAACAAGTCTCAGTTTACTCATATCTTCTTTCTTCTCTCTTCTTCCATGGACAGAATCCATGGTGTTCTTAGCTAAAAACCCGTACATATGGATGAAAGACTCTCTTTCTTCTCTCTTTTGCTCTAGGTCTCCCTCGTTCTTAAATATAGGACCTACCTTGGAGCTTTTAGAGTGCAAAGATCGGGTTTCACCTTCTCTTGTTCGAGATACCTTGTTGTTTGGACGTTCTTCTTCACCTTAAGGCCGGTGATATAACCTCTAATATGTTTCTTGCCTTCTCATAACATGTTTTATGTAAATCTTGTTCTAGAAAATCCGTAATATGAGAAAAGATGGCATTTTGAGCACTATTTGATGTGATAATGATGATGATACAAGTTGTTAAGCCTTCCTTAGACCCTACGAACGTTTCTTCTTCTGTAAATGAGCTTTTCTTTGAACATGCAAGGTCTGAAATCTGAAATATTAATGTTATGATTTCCAAAAAAAGTCATATATGTGTTGTTTTGGTACCCAATGTGCATAAGTCCGACCCACACTTTAAACCTTACTATATAGTGGTTAACCAATGGTGGTTATAATGTTTTTATTTACTGACATAATATTGAAAGTAGCTCATTCATGCTAGGTTTAAGACACATAAATGTCTAGTTCTTGGAAATATCATAACTTTTACATCCGATGGACTTTTATGTTGAAATTTTGGGTGATACCTTGTCTATGACTCGTTGGGCTCTCTGTAAAATTTGAGAGGATATATGTTTTAACAGGAAGTTATTACTATTTAACCCAAATGACATTTTGGGCCGTTATGCACCTTAGTTTGAGATGTAGCCCTTTTTATGGCTTGGAATGGATGAATGTGCCATGATGGGTAACATGGAGCAGGTTTCGTATGTTTTATACCTTCTGAAGTAGTAACCTACGGTTTTTAAAATTTTTGTTTACCAAAATTATTTAGGAGCTTGTATGTAATTCGATTGATGCAGTCAAAATACTTAAATATCGTAATTAATCAAGTGTAACACTAATCATGTAGTGAGACCATAGAGCTATCTCAGTGTCAGAACTTGCTATAGTGAAATGAGTAATCCCAAGAAGAGCTTAGAGTCGTATATTGTTAAGTATATGGGGGTGCAGGAAGGCATTACCTCTGCTATACAGATCCCAAGGTTTTAGAGAACGATTGAGGCTGTGTCTCGGAGTTGACATGTGTTGCGAACGACTACGGTCGTAACTCGGATTTTGAGGGTTTATACCTTGGTTTCTAATGTGATGACATGTATACCCAGGACGAACAGGCACTATGGGATGAACTAGAGCTGCTCATCTCTATGAGGGAGCGCGAGGACGAATTGCTCCAACAACAGCTCCTTTACCGCGAATTGCACGTTGACGAAGTCAATCTTGTGGTCTTGGACTATGAGATCAAAACGTTGGTTGACTTAGAAATAGAATTGGACTTCTATTTATGTCAACAAAGGTATACCCCGGAAAGCATCAACGCCAACCGGAGTCAAATCACTAGGTTGTTTTAGTAGTTGGGTTGATGTGCCCTACGGTAGTTACTCGTACTGACCGAGGGGAAGAGATCTTAGGATTTCAATTATCCTAGATCTTATATGGGGTTGATTTCGACTTCGCAGTGGTCAGCTAGTAGTTTGAGTGGTACGCATCAAACTACTCAGGGCTTAATAAAGTATGCAATTCAGCTGTGTAGCATAATTGTTAGAGTTATTTGGAGAATCACATTGGATGATGATCCTTGCTATGTTTCTTTTAATTTATAGGTGTATTATAATGCAGTAAGAGAAATCAACTGGACTTATGATTCTAGTTATGCTGATCTTTTGTGTAAATTATATATTCCTTCAACTTTGTAATATAATCTACTTTAATTGTTTAAAAGTACATAATTTTGTAAGCAACTGATGTTTTTAGAAGTTATATCTCTCATTGGGACATGGGTCTCATCTCGTCGATCACCACATCTTTTAGGTGATTGTTAGCAGCACCGTCAGACCTGTGGTAGAGAAGAGGACCAGTTTGAAAATCTGTAGAGGAAGAAGGTTGGTGGGTTGTTTAGTGAGTCCTAGAGTCGTCCATGTACTCTCAGATCCAGACGGGGATGTTTTATAGATGATGTACATCAATTCAAAACTTTATTAGTGTACTTGTGCTTTGTACAGGTTGTAAATATGTGGACACTAGCATTTGTTCCGTGGCTGAGACACGGAACAAATGTAAAGTTACCTGGTATGGTTGTATATATATGTGCAAGATGATGGATCTTTGTGTAAATGTTCTCTGACATATTTTGGTTTTAATTTTGTACCATTATGGTAATATGATTGATTAGTGTTTGATCGACGTTTTGATTTTGAGTAATCTAGTTTAACGTGGTGGGTTGTCAAAAAATGTATGTTTTGGATACATTTAGTTTGAATTACTAGAAGTGTTAATAAGCCTTGGCATGTGTTGGGGATTTCAATACTATGACAAACCCTACGGAGAAACAAAGCAGTTCCTTATTCAACTACATTGAAGCTACTACTTTTCAAAAGAGTTATAGAAGAAGAGCTTAAAGATCTTCGATCTTCTGGATCACAGTTCACTTATAAACAGCATTTCATTCATGAACGGTTGGATCGAGTGGTTGCCAACCATCTCTGGATCCAGTCCCATCTTCACTGTATTGTCACTCATCTCGCAATGTTAAGCTCCGATCATAACCCAGTTCTTCTCCGTCAGATACACAGGAGACCATTCAAACCAGTCTTTAAAACAAAAGCTTGCAGCACAACAAGACTCTTGTAAGGGTAGGGGATCAAAACAGTGTTGGTCAAGGTTATTTTCCTAGTGCAGCACATGCAGTGCGAATGTCGGGGGAAGGATCCCCCTGGAGCATAGTTTAAAATGTCCAATTATGACGCCATCTTCGTGGTCCAATCACAAAAAAATTTGACAAATCTGTTCATGTCAGCAGAAAATTTCAACATCCGATTTTGATGACCAAACAAAGGAATCCGGTGACGAAATTTTACCAAGATGATCTATATACATAAAATACACCTAATTATGCAACAATCTCATATATTGATATTGCGTGGAGGTCACCTACATGTATGAGTGAATAGATATAGAGTTGTTTCAATGATGATTTTGATCGTGCGATCTATACATATTTACATATATACATACATATGTGTGTATGTGTGTGTATATATATTTTTGGTCGGTTATATCTTGCATGTATATATATGTGTGTGTATATATATTCTTATGCATAATGCTATATCTTATATCTTGCATGCAATTAAATAATACATGATAATTCGATTTTTCATTTTTTATTTTTAGTGAGCATGCCAAAAAATTTGGCAAAGTGTACATAGAAATATGTATCGGGTAGTCATTAATTATGAAATTTCGACCAAAATTTTGCCATTTCGGTCAAAAAATTTAACCATGCCCTAAAGTATATACTTACAGTTATCTGAAACAGGCCAATCGAACCAACCACTCCATCAGTTTTTCAGCAGTTCAAATGTTTGTTCAAGTTTAGAGTGAATTAAATTACTATAATGGCCGGTTCCAGGTCCAACCAGTTTGATTTGGTCCTAAAAACCCTGCTGCTTCTAATTATATAAACTCATGTGGTTTTACAAAACTTACTCTTCAGTCTAGGGGGCACCTAGTCACAAACTATTCCAGTTGCACTCCTCTATTTCTTCCATCTTGATGTGATCCTTTTTGACTTCCATCATCTTGAACATAACCTAGGTAATGAAATTTCCCACATTTTGGTACATCCGCTCCACCCAACTTAGCACTACCACTCACGATAGTAGAGTGGTTGAAATCGTCATACATATACTCAGTTTTGCTTCTGCTAGTCTTACATATGTTAGATTCCTATTCATTTCTCCAAAGACCCCAAACTAAAATACGGAAATTGTTGCCCACTAGAGTTGCAACTATGAATAATAGAAATATCTGACCTATTCTACTAAATGCATAATGGTTTCTAATCAAATGAAAAATGCCTACATTAAATCCATACATGCATGTTTGTCTAACCATGACTTTGTGCTATATTTGGATATAATTGTTTGATTACATTAAGTATACAAGTCTGTCTATACTCTTGTATATTGGGATTAGCCCCACATTGTGTAAATGGGTATGGCAGCCCTCCATAATCTAATAAATGCATAATGTTTCCTAATCAGATGGAAAATGCCTACACTTAAATTCATACAGGCACGTTTGTCTAACCATGACTTTGCGCTATATTTGGATATAATTGTTTGGTTATGTTTTAAGTGTACAAATCTGTCTATACTCTTGTATATTGGGATTAGCTACATTGTGTAAATAGGTATTGGCAGCCATCCATAGTCCTATATGAAGGCTAGCCTTCCTGTCTATAATACACAAAACATATTATTCATCTTCTGTCTAGTAACATGATATCAAGGCATCTCGATCCTTTCGTAGAAAGTAGTCAAGTTCTCTAGGCAGTGACATTATCTTCTCCGTCATCCTCACCGGCTACTTCTCCAAGGTGGAAAAGTTTGCACAAAAGTCATCTCTGTAAAAACATATAATGGTGGAAACCATATCCAACATGATTTCATATCCGTGAAAATCATCTCCACTCTAGTCCCTTCTCATTCATTTTCCCTCGTGCACTATCCGTGATATCTACAAGATCTCCAGATCTGAAGTCATCTCTGTCGGTTGCGGAAACGCGACGACATGCATGTCAGAATTCAACACGATGTGTCACCGCTAGGTTCCCCCCTCCTTGCCGCCGACTTACATGCCTTGTCAAGATCCAACATGTCGTGCCGTGCCGCCGGCTTACACGCATGGTTAGTCCTACAACATGTCGTGTTGCAGCCTTCCTGCACTACATAATGGGAGAGGAGCAGCTCCCACAAGCTACGTCCACACCTCTTCTTGTCCAGAACTTGTCATCACCTCGAGCAAACTAAATGGGCGCACTTCAATTAGTGGAGTCGCAAGATCAATATCTGGTTCAAAGGTCAAGGAAAAGGGAAGTATCTCACAGAAGGACCTCCCATTGATGATTCTCTTTCACGGTGGGAACAACATGATGTCAGTATCCTCTATGCTCTATGGAACTCAATGGAGCCTCATATCGTTGATATCACAGATCACATGACTGACTGCAAGTCGGTTTGAGATCATCTCCAACTGATGTATTACAACATCTCTCGAATGTATGACATGACGGTTGAGATGTACAATCTTCATCGGGAGGAGAAGAGTCTACAATAATATTTTAGAGAGGTCACTCGCATCACGAAAGATCTAAACAGTCTCCTTCCTATCTCCACCGACCCGTCAAACTCCAAAAGCAACGAGACCAGATGGATCTCATCAAGTTCCTTATTGGCCTTCGCAAAGAATACGACGGAGTTAGAAGTCGTATTTTGTCAAGGACAGAAATTTCCTCCTTGGTAGAAGCATAAGTGTGCGTCTCTAAAGCCTTCCTCAAGCAAAACTCTTCAGGCAATCCTATCACAAATTCATCTGTATTTTTCTCTTACAACACCGCCAACTTGTCTACTACAGGATGTGGTCGTAGTTGGAGGGGGGGGATGCTCTTTTGGGGATAGAGGATGACCCGAGTGTCGTCATTGCGGCAAAAAGGGTCATGGAAGGAGACCTGATAATCCATTCATGGCTTCCCATCTCATACTCCTACTTGTATTGCAACCTCACCACCACTAAAGTATATGCTCAGCAAACTCCTCATCAAAACAAGATGAGCGATGAAGAACATAATCAACTCCTCAGATTTGGACATCCTAACAAGCATCCTCATATGTTGCTTCATATGTTCAGATGTCAGGCACGTCCAATCCTTCTACAATCTGCATATCTCGATCCCCAAACACAAGTTCATCGTCTTGGATACTTGATTCTGGTGCAACAAATCATTTTACAAGTATACCTAGCCTTATTGCCAATATGTCCACTATAAGAGCCAGCACCTTTAGAGCCACCATTGTGAATGGATTTTAAGTTGTCGTTCGAGACATGAGGACCATCTAGTCCCCTCCTCATATCAACCTGCCATCCACCCTTTTAATTCTTTCCTTTCAATTTAATTTACAGCTTATTAGTAAATTAACATGTACTCTTTGTGCCTTCATCACTTTCGATCCCGAACGATGGTTTATATAGGACCTTCAGACTAAGGCGGTGACTAGTGGCAGTTAGGTATGAGGAAGTTGGTCTCTACTATCTGGACAGGGCTCTGAAGACTTGCATGGTTGTGTCTCCTCTAGACATCCACAGTCGCCTTGGTCACTTATCTCTCAAGAAGCTTCGCATTTTACATCCTCAATTTTTTCATTAAGATAAATTTGATTGTGAAGCTTGTCAACTAGGAAAGAACCATAGATCTAGGTTTCTATTTGTAGATTTTATGTGTGCAGAGTCTGCAGACTATCTTCACATTGTTCAGTCAGATGTTTGACGACCTAGTAAGGTCTCCTCCAAACTTGGGTTTAGATACTTTGTTACCTTTATTGATGAATTCTCTAGAACTAAATGGTTGTATCTCATAAAAAATGGGCCTGAGAATTTCTCTATTGTGCAAAATTACTTTTTTGAAATTGATACATAATTCTCTTGCAGTATTTGCATTTTTCAAACCGACAATGTAAAAGAGCACTTCGGTTGTGCACTCTCCTTGTTTCTTTCCAACAAAGGAATCATTCATCAATCTTCTTGTTTTCATTCTCCTCAACAAAACAAGATAGCAGAACAAAAAATAGACACATTATAGAAACAGCAAGAACTCTTCTTCACCATCTGGATGTTCACTACATGATCTGGAGAGACATTGTCCTCATTGCTATCTATCTCATTGATCATATGCCTTCATCTATTTTAGATAATCAAATCTCGTTTTAGATTTTATATGCTAACCGCCCGCTATATGGTGTTCCTCCTAAAATCTGTAAGTGTGTTAGTTTTGCCCCTGAATTAAGTAATGGTCCTGACAAGCTCACTCCTCGAGCGATAAAATGTGTCTTTCTCGGGTATTCCAACACTGAAAAGGGGTTCGGTGTTATAATCCAACCATGCATTTTTTTCTTATATCAGTTAATGTCACATTTTTCAAAGACATCCCTTATTTTAGAAAATCCATAGAAACCTCATAGACTTCTCCACAAACTGAAAACTTCCGGTCATTTTCAGTTTTCATTGATCCTACACCAAGTCCATCACTTAATGCTAGTGACTCATCCATAATTATAGGCACCAATCATGCAAGTTATTTGGATAACTCGGAACATGTACAATATGACAGGGCATCTCTCAATCCTCCAATCACTATCGCCTCTGGAGGTTCTACATATCACAATCATCTACCCATTGTCCAAAGAAAAGGGAAGTGTTCATTCAGTATCTACCTTATATCTAATTTTGTGTCGTATAATTGCTTATCCCCTTCATATGCTGCTTTTATTTTCAACCTATCTTATGTCTCAATACCCCATAGTATCTTTGCTGAACTGAAACACTTAGGTTGGAAACAAGCTATGGAGGTCGAGATGGCTTCTTTGTCTAAAAATGGCACATGGAGTCTAGTAACTGCTTTAGATTAAGCGATAGTTGGTTGCAGATGAGTTTGCTCAGTTAAAGTTAGTCCATTTAGGACTATTGATCGTCTTAAAGCAAAACTCGTCACAAAAGGCTACGCTCAAGATTATGGGGAAGATTATCTGGAGACTTTTCTCCCCTGACCAAAATGACATATGTTCGTCTTTTCATCTCATTAGCTGCTCAATTCTCCTACCATTGCATCACCTAGATATCAAGAACGTCTTCCTTCATGGCAACATGTCTGAATAGATCTATACGGAGTAACCACTTGGGTTTGTTGTTCAGGGGGGATCTCATCTTGTTTGTCAGCTTCATACATCCTTGTATGGTCTAAAACAGTCACCTCAAATGTGGTTCGGGAAGTTTAGTCAATCTATTGAAGCCTTCGGCCTACAGCAGTCCGGTCTAGATCACTTTGTCTTCTATCAGCATGGATCCTTTGAATATATCCTTCTAGTCGTTTATGTTGACGACATTGTTATCACAAGTGATGATCATCAAAGAATTATAGGTCTGAAACAGTTTCTTTAAGGAAATTTCAGACTAAAGATCTTGACCCTCTCAAATACTTCTTTGGTATTGAGGTGGCAGGATGCAAAGCTGGAAACATCATCTCTCAGAGCAAGTATGTACTAGATCTACTTGAAAAAACAGGCATGCTAAACCTGCAAAATCACCTATGGATCCTAAAATAAAATTGTATAAAGATCAAGGGGAGCCTCTTATCGATCCTGAACAGTACAGACGACTGGTTAGGAAACTAAATTATCTCATAGTTACTCGGCCAAACATCTCGTTTGCTATAAGTGTGGTTAGTTAATTCATGGATAAACTACATACTAGTCACTCGGACACTGCTATTCACATCCTCCGCTATCTCAAAAGATCTCCTAGGAAAGGTCTCCTCTACACTAGTCAGGAGCACCTAAAGGTGCATGGTTTCTCTAATGCAGACTAGACAGGTTTTATCATTGACCGACGATGTGTGACTGGATATTGTGTCTTCATAGGGGTAACCTAGTCTGCTGGAAGAGCAAGAAATGGAATGTCGTTTCTCGTTCAAGCGTCAAGTCTGAATATTGGGCTATGGCTCATGTTACAAGTGAACTTCTACGGTAAGGAATCTCATGGAAGAACTTCGATTTCCACAATTTGGAGCCATGGAATTGCAGAAGTGCGACAATCAAGCTAAGTTTGCATAGCTTCCAACCCCATTTTTTGTGACGTACAAAACACATCGAAGTCGACTATCACTTCATCAGAGTAGGTTCAAGACAAGTTGATCAAACTCATACCAGTCGCTCAGAAGATCAACTTGTTGATCTATTTATAGAATCTCTAAATAGATGTTGGGTTGTATTCTTATGTAGGGTGTTTGCGACATCTACGCACCATTTTGAGGGGAAGTGTTAAGTGTATAAGTCTATCTATACTCTTGCATATTGGGATTAGTCTCACGTTGTGTAAATTGATATTGGCAGCCACCCATAGTCCTATATAAAGGCTATCCCCCTAATCTATAATACACACAACATATACTTCGCCTTCTCTGTGATAACAGGTTATAACTCCATAAATATATTTCTGGAAACTTGGTTCCTCATGAAGCTACTCGCCTTTCTTAGTCTTCTTCCAAAATACTTTATTGTTACCTCAACAATTCATTTGCAATAAGCATGAGTGTCAGAGTGTGGTCCTTAAATTAGAGTTTGTCATGTGAGCATGAGTTTGGTCCTTAAATTAGAGTGTATCATGTGAAGTTGTACACAGTCTAATCTTCACCAATAAGAATGTTAAGTGAGTTCATCTACAAAGTAATGCTATGACTTCTCACTCACTAAGAATCGTGTCTCCTTTATAAAGTTAGAAGCCTACTTTAGATATTGAGCACAAACAAAAGTTGTTTAGCTATTAGTTTTAGCCTTCAGAGCCATTAAGTGTACATAGGTTGACTCTAGTTACAAAAAAAACAAAATAACATGCATGTCCTCTGAAAGGTATCATTGCCACCTCGATATAGGTCCTAACAAGCATACTATGATTCTTTTTTAAGTAATTAGATGAAAAACATGTTGAGCAGATGCTTAAACGGTCAAGCACCTCAGCTGCTTAAAAAAGGCTCTAATCACCTATTAATCAGATATGCAAAAATCGCCAAGTTGTTCGCCACTTAACCCGCTTTTTCCCCCTTTTTGCCCTTTTTTAAATACTGATGTAAGTCTCTAAAATTAAATAAATCATTTGGTCCAAGTAATATTGACTATAATATATTAATCTTATATACATAAAATGTTCTATGATAAGTCGTAGATCTAATTTAAAATGCATACTTTGTAAGCCGCAATGATAGGGCACTGTTGTAATGTATCCAAGTAAATTGTATGTAACTATTATCTAATTTAGAATGCATACTTTGATAAAATGTACTGCGGTAACGTATGACTAATTGATGATACGTAAATGTAACAAGAAGTTAGCAGGTATATATGATAGGTCTATTGTTTTGGTTTAGATATGTAAATATGTGGTGCAAAATTGTTATTGTATCATGTATATACACTTATTGTTTCATAGTTGTGCAGGGTGTTTTATCTATGACAGATTTGTTGTTTACTATATTATAACTATAACCACTATTTTATACTAGTGTTATAAACTATTTGGATGTTTTATATTGTTGTGTAGAGTGTTTCGATATTGTATCAAAGTTCAAAAAATATATTATTTACATACATGTGTGTAATTTTGCATTAACATGTATAGGAAGTTAAAACACACTTTTTTAGAAAACGCCCGCTTACTGCTTAAGCAGTTACAAGGTGTTGCCTGCACGCTTACCGCTTTATGCTTCTTAAAACATTGTTTTAAGGGAACAACAAATAGAGCATAGCTCTACATTAGTTTACTTTAAATGTCGATCATTCTCAACAGATATGTCCCATAACATTGCATGAACAAAACAATTGATAAAGTATGAATATTGGGTTGTTGAACAAAATGGAGAATGAATACCATTTTCCATGTGTTTGCCGGGTCTGCACAGCTTTCAGTCAATTTCCATTTGAATCCAAACGCTGTTTCACAAACAAAATAAGCAAAAAACTTAAATCTGATTGACTTAAAAGTTTATTTCTCAAAAATGATATTCCAACTATGATAGACAAGGTAAAGGGCATTATGAATATAAATTTGCAGCATTGAGACAACTAGTTGCAAATAAAAATTATTAAAAGTAGGGTTGCAAATGAAGTTGCATCCAAACATCCTTAGAACATTGAAATCAAATATCCTTAAAAATAGGGTAGCAATTTTTCAGGTTCAGTATGATAACACATTATTCTTGTATTAAAACCTTATGAAACCGAATTGAATTTTTTTATGCTTTATTTAAAGATTAAATATGAAACTAGTCACTAGATTGCGATAAAAATATGGAATCAATAATTCATGCTTCTATCTTTTCAATAATTAATACGCAAGTATACTATTATTATTTGCTGCTGAAAGTTTAGGTACTTTCAAATCATATGTTCACAGTTCACTGGATATTCATAGACTTTCAAATTCAGTTGATATTTGGGATTTATATGGCATTTTGAAACCCTAGTCAAAAAAGAAGAAAAGGTCTATGTGAAAGTGAATGTGATGTTGGACTGCAAGAACGCCTCAGTCGCCTATATAAATGAAAACTATGTCGGTCTGGTTATGCTAAGAAAATGTGAATTCGATAATTGTTCAGTCTTATACGATACTGGAACGATTTGTAGTTGAATTGTGTGTATATAAATGACTTGTGAAAATATACTTCTAAATCTGCAGCCTAACACAACTAAAAATGATGTGAGGTAGGATTCCAGAAACCATGGTCACGTGACTGAGCAAACCCTGCGTCAGGCCAAGTTTAATTAGCTAATGATAGCCTTACACCTTATTGATTACATGAGATCCAAGAAAATGCATTGTATATGATGAGGCGTGACGAATTCATGACTTATTTGATGCTTAAGAATCCGAAAATATACCAAATTGTCAGATCTAAACGTTTTGTTTAAATGTGTGCATTATATGAAATTTTGAGGAACAGAGGAAACATTATGACAGTAATTGTGACTTGAATATTGATATTTCTGTGTATATTTCTTTTGGAATGGCAAAAGCCCCAATCATTAATAACTATAGCAGGAAGCATAACGGGAAATATTAAGAATTGCTTCATGAAGAATTAGGCTGCACACAGTGTTTTTGTATTATATTATGTTAATTTAGTGTCATTTTATATACACTGATAGGACCCATACAGCTATAAATATGACTTGCAATAGAAGAGGAAACAATGCATAATATAGCAATAATTTAATCTTTGGAATAACAAAGCATGCACAGCTATTGAAGAACCCACCATTCTTTTACTGACATAAGGCTGCAGAGTGATTTTGGTCTCAGGTTCATTGTGGATTATAGTCTTTCGTGCCTCCATTTTAAATTCCCTTTTGGATTCTTTACGTGTGCCTGCCTGCCACACTCTACCAAAATCTGGTAGCCAGTCTGGATCATAATGTACAACAATTTCTCCTCTCTTTTCCATTTCCATTTCAACCCTTCTCTTTTCAGCCCATGCAGCTCCTACTCGGTTGGGATTGAGTTTTGGGACCTTTTTAGTTTGAGAAGATGAAGAGGCATGATTTGTGGATCCTTGATTTGCACCAAAGCTCACACCACTTACATCTAATTCTAGCCAAGGTGGTACAACTCCTGAGCTACTCATCTCTTCAAAGACTCAATGAATAAGAAAAAAGTTATACATTAATAGTGAAGTAATAATTCAAAATCCCAATATTGACCATTACAGAATTGAGCCCAAGAATTGGAAAAGATATCAAGATCAACCAATACCATTAGCCAGTTTCTCTTTGACTTTAGTTTTCCGTTCCTGACAGAAAACATAGAAAGATAATTATTTCAATGTGGAAAAAACATATATTATACACAAAAAGAAGTCCACATATGTTCCAACAACTTGTATAAAAGGACCATAATAGCAGCCAAAATCAGAGACATGGACCAATATTCTTATTGAAGACTTTGTAAGGACAAATACGACAAAATTTGAGTATCTTACCTCTTGGCTACTTGAGGAGTGATTGAGAGTCTTACCATCCTGCATCAGCAATTTCTGGTATCCTGAGCCAAATTCTTGGGATGCAAGCCAATCAGCGAATTCAGCTATAAGTAGTTAGACCGGTGATAAATTAAAAAAAAACGTACCTCCGCTCCTAGGGTACTGCCTCCATTCTTGAATCTCCACATTCCCAGTGCTAGCAACAGGTGCAGAATCAGAAAGTCTGCCCCTACTTTCTTCAAAAAACCGAAGAAGCCCCTCATTTGTATGAGTTTGTAAAGGCAAAACACCATGAGAAATCTTATTCTTGGAAAATTTTGGATTTTTAGTTTCAGTAAAATCTCTATTGTTAGAAGTAATTTGGTGGTGGATATCTTTAGCCAGCTCTGCCTGCACTGATGGGACTGGTGCACCTTGTGATGATCGACCAGCGCCCTCCAATGCTTCACATTTTCCTTCCCACTGAAACAAGGAAACAGGTGAAACATAAGCATTGGAGGGGCACCAAAAGCAAGACAAGAAAAAACGAAAGCATACCTTAACGAAGTCTTCTTCTGAAACTCGGAATGAATCCATCTTGTCCATCCCACCACCGTGCCTGCGTAAATACTCCTTCATATTCTTCAGGTGTTCCCCTCCCGAGAGGTGATAGATCATATTCGCACTACAAATAGAGAGTAAGCATTCAAAAATTTATCTCGCCAAAAAAAAAAAAATCACAGCATGGAACCGGGGGAACAGCTGAGAGGAGTACCAAGCAAAGGTGCTATCAAACTCAGTAATGTCGCGGCCGCAAAAAATGCACCAAATTCGGTTGAGCTCAGCATGCTCCGGCCGAAGGAAGGAAGGGTTGCGAACGAAGAAGCGGACTTCGGAGACCTTGCGCTGAAAGCGGGAGAGGATAGACGAGAGGGACTTGGCATGCTTGGGAAAGTACTTGTGCTTTCCGCCCTGATTATGGTTCAGGTTGCATACGGCGCAGAATTCGAAATTTGGGGGCTTGTTTGCTTTCTCTGATCTTCCACCGGCCGCTGTTGATCCCGCTTTAGCCTTCATCGCCAGCTCTCTGCTGTATTCAGGTTTTTCTTCGCATAGGATGGTTAACAAATCCCGGGTGGGGTTCCCGTAGCTGCGTCGGCTGTCCGGTTAATAGCACCAGAAGAGGACCATGACTCCGTCTGGCGACTGCTATTGGGCATGCCGTTGCTCTGTTTGGGTCGGCCGCCGGAAAAGTACGCCGCGGGGAGAGAGGGAGGGAGGGCCTGTCAAACAAGTTGGCGGCCTGTACCTACGGAGCAACCCGTTTGATTGGAGTTTACTGTTTACCCAATCCGCACCCAGCAATCTTTTGGGTCCGTCCGGTGTCCCAGGGATGTAAATGGGTAAAGTATACCCATTTTATGGGAGTTTACCCAATCCTCATCGGGCAATCTTTCGAGGTTCGTACCAGGGATGTAAATGGGTACAATATAACCATATACTCTTTTCTAGGGTCAACGAATTCATTCATTGCACCCTCTATAAGTACAAAAAAGACATAAGAGTAGAGGGTGAGCAATTACATTATAAAATGAATTGCCTTCAACCATTTACCATAGCACTAGGCATGAACCCGTGCGATGCACGGGCCTGAACATCGATTCAATTGCCAGTTTACTAAAATAAGACGGTATTAACTATTTTCAAGATGATAGTTCAAAATTCAAAAGGAAAGGATCTTCAGGTGTTGTGTTAGTTGTTCAAAAATCAAAATTTTCCAACAAACTACATAAATGTGATTTTACACGATGTATTATTAGTGTCTAAACATTATGAAAAAAGAAAGAACAGTCAAGATGCATACATAAAAATGGTTTTATCATAGTATTTAAATTAGATGAGCGTATTCGAACGTATTTCTTAATAAGCAACTATTTTAACATTTATAAAATCCTGAGAAATCTTTTATTCAATAGAATTTCTACTAACTACTTTATGTTGCAAGAAATAAAAGAAATTTGGTTTAATAAGAAAAAATTAAGAAATGTCAATAACATGTATTTTGAGAAAAATATATAGATTGTCGTTGTTTTTTTTAGTCCATTTGGTCAATAAAAACCCTGACCATATTACCTTTCTTTGAAATCAGACTGCATTCAACTAACCATGTTAGGCACCCTTAACACCATATTACTTTCACTATTTATAAAAAAAATATTATTATCCATCTTAATGAGGAATCAATTTGCATATTTTTATATAATTATGTCAATGAGCACTACGTGTTAATTTCATAAGTTCGCATTGAACTATGTACAGTTATGGATGATGAGTATCCACCTGCGTGCTAACCATAACAAATGAGTATTCAAGCCAACTCTATGGTGCTCATTGTTCTAAATATTTCTAGGCGACATCCAATTAAATGCTGACCCAGTTATTTAATTTTCTGCTGAACTATACACTGTCATTGCTTACTAAAACCAGTCCTTCCAATCCACAATATCGAACACGCTCTCTTAATACCTTTCTTTGGACAACTCAACATAACTAACAAATAACAATAAAAAATTGAAAAGAAAGTTACAAAACATCAAATAGTACATATATTTTATTAGAACAAAGAAAACATATAAAATAGAAAGAAGTTAATTTTTATGGTGTTTATAGTTGTGGTAATGATAAAAGCAGTGGTGGGGGCTAAATAAGAATTACAAAATACCAATTTTGTATCAAAAAGATTTGTTCTTCTCTAGCATTCTGACAAGTTCTTTCTTTCTTTTATTTTCTTCTTATTCACTCATGCTTGTGCTTCCTTATGAGGATCATGTGTGTCGGGGAGAGATACCCATCTGGCCTATTTTGCTCCAGAGCAGCGCACTATCATACATCATTTCATGCCACTCGACCCGCAAACAGTTCCTCCAGTAAGCTAGAACCCCATCTTGAATTAGTCCACCACAGACTGGGAGGTTAGAGTACCAAATCATGCTTGTCAACAACCACGAACCCAACTTCCTCCCAATCCCCTGTATCATCTCAACATGCTATGAATCGTTGCTACGGAACAAACCAGCGGTGACCCACTCATACGAAACAAGCATGCCTTCCGAGTTCCGACTTCAACACTTAAAACACCTGATCGTAGAGTATGGGATGGAAGAAGTACCAGTGTTGGATGTAGTTGTCTTCGACCTTCTCATCGGAGATGGTTTCCATCTTTAGGTTCATCACGTGCTTCCTCTTTTGCTTCGCCGAGCCTATCACCCACACAAATCAGTACAGGCCGGCAACCACCGCTGTCGGCGTCACAGCTACGGCTGTCTGCTCCATTGACGGGGGAGAGCACTTTCTTAACTTCATCTAGACCAAACGGTGATTGAGATGAAGGAAGAGGGCAGTAAGTGAGAAGAAAAGGGGTGATGGGTGTAAAGAGAGGGAGGGAGGGGATATTTGATGGAATGTCGCACTGGTCGGAACTGAAACCAGGGAGGTAAGAGATGGTGGTCGATGCTTGCTAGAACCTTCTTACGGGGTGTAAAATTGCAAATAAACCTTCATGCCAGGAACTCCTTACATGCCTCTTTTCATACAGAATAAAGAATCATGTTGTAATTTTTAAAAATGGGGGTGAAAATTGCAGAAGAAACCCTCCACGCACTTTCCTATATAATATAGATATGGGTGATATCTCCCATAATTTGAATCTCGATTCTGAGTTAATCGTGTTGTTTTTTACACTTAATTTGCAAATAGCCCATTAATTCAACCTAAACAAGTACTTCAATATATGGGTGGTAATTTAGTTTCACCAATAATGAATTCTTTGATATAGTTTGGGGTTTCCATATGTAGTTTGATGTTTGTTGGGATTAGATCAATTCAAAATGATCTCATATGTTGTCAGAGTAAAATATAAACTTTAGTATCCCATCATATTGTGGTATGTTCAAAGTGTATTCCAATTGAGAATGTATCTGGGTCAGTTGGTCGAGATGATGTTTTGGTCAAAGTACAGTTTGAGTGAGAGGGAGCTTGGACTAAGTGTAAGTGTGACGATTGAGAATCTGATGGTAAAGGAAAAAATAAATGACGAGTCTTGGATATCACAAAAAGCACCTAGCTAGATATAACTCCTAAACCTAATTCCCTTGTACTCTAAGACAAGTTTTAGATCTGAAGCAAACATTGCTTCCATTTTGAAGTAACAAATGAGCTAGGGTTTGAAGATGGAGCTCCAAAGGAGGATTTTTCCATGTTTTCAATTTCTTAAGTTAAGGCAAGTTCATATTGGATTTCCCTCAAATGCTTTCTCTTTATTAGTTCCCTTGTTCTCATTTCCATTAGGATTACAATTCATAAGAATTTTTGAGTTAAATTATCCACATTCATCCAACTATGGCTCTTTTGAAGGAGACTTGAGAGTTTTTTTTTAGTTGAAGGCCTTTTAGGTGAAAATGGGTGATTTTTTTTAAAAGTTTCTATCAATTTAGCTTCTTTTGGAGTAAAGGGGTTATCACCTTATGGAGATCAAGGTCAGTGGATCCCCTCATATCTTATGCATTAGATAGAATATTGGATACTAGTTCCATCATCATGGATCTAATGAATAAAATTTAACATTTGTTTGGAAGTGGTTCAAACATTTGAAGGTCTTTGTGAAATTTTAGTTGGATGTAAAAATGATAAATTGCTTGATTAGTTATGCATACATGTAGTCAATCATTAACTGGTCATGTATGTTGGAAAATATGGCATAGAGCAGGCAGCAGAATTTAAAATTTTATCTACCATATTCCCATGAGCAGTAGATCGCGTCAATAACTATAATGTAGGAAGGATGGTTTCGAGGATATAATTGGTCATGGAGCAAGTCCAGTGACATCTCCTCATCGTTGTTGATGCACAACTATCTTAGACGGTGTTTGTGTAACTCCTTATTGCACTTGGACTCATCTGACTGCTGCTTCCTCTGATCTATACCTTAGGCAGTAGGACAGCTACAACTCCTCATGGTTGCACCTGTGACTACAACTATGAATGTCATCTTCTTCTTCAACAACTTCTCTTATCACGGACTGCTGGTTGAAGTTATCCTCCAAGCGGCAAACAATAGATTCCTACATATATGGTAGTCTACACATACCGCATAGAACTCATCTCATCCTGCTAGAATGATCAAGAAGGACTCGTCCTTCTTCGTCGATGTACTAGTCACTAACTTGTTCTCCCACGAAAACTCTCAGATGTTCTCTCTCGTGGTTATCCTCTCTGTCGGGTAGGACTTGCATGGGTTCTTGTGGTCACCACAACCAGAGAGGACAATAGTTGTTAGAGGAACTGATTCTCAGTTTTCTGTGTTATTGTACTCTAGGAAGCCCCCAATACCCCTCTATATATAGTAGAGGTCAAGGTCAAGGTTCGCAGTTGCTATCCGATATGAGATTAATGTGCGGGAGTGGAAAGGATCGAAAGAACTCAAATTTTCGCAACGATGCACAACCTACAATAGCCAAAATGGTCGTTTGGCAAAGCCACACGGTCATCTCACACAGCGAGACGGTCGTTTCATGGTTTCCCACTTGTACACGAATTTGACAAAATAATTCACATCAATGTTAGACATTGATTCCCTTGTGCAACAAGTATTTCTTAAGAGAAACAAATAGGGAAATATCTAGAACCTTCCCCGACCAAACGGGACCATCTCGCCCATGCAATACGGCCGTCTCGATTCACCCAGACGGTCATCTGGTGACCCGAGTTGAGCTCGTTTGGTTGGGTCGGTTTATTCCTTAGCCAAATTCATCTCACAATAGGCCTGACACCCAGACGCCCGTCTCAACACTTGAGACAACCGTCTCAACACTTTAGATGGGTGTTTGGTAGTGCTATCAACCTGTTTTTTGCCTGAATCAAATGTCTAAACATTTTAGCACTTAATTCAACTGCCATTTGAGATCTAAACTCCTCTTCTAGGTCAAGACCTATGTGTGTGACCCTATAGGTCGCATATCACGTTGGCAGTGAATGTCCATAATAACTTATGACATCACAACCAGAGAGTGGTTCCTAGTCGCACATCAGAGCTATCCAAGTGAATGGAAAGTTGGAGAACAGCTTCAACCTACAATTTGTGTATGATGTTACAATGTTTGTATAGATCCTTTGTCACTGATATCCAAAATGAACTAGAGGCATGGAGCGGTCACCCTCATTATTATTCAATCTTGTTTCTTGAACCAGAATAGACTGTCTGAGATATATGCAAGCTCAACACATTGACTCACATGTATATGGCCATGTATTTCTCAATCTCGCTAATCAAGAGGCCTAGGATATCATACTCCTGTAGGAGGGACAAATCTCATATTCGTCACTCACAGTCAATCCTCATGTGTCAAAGTCACCCAATCATCACTGTTATAACAACCCATGTTTTAGGATTGTGTTTGATGATGTCAAAGTGTACTCAATGACATGTGATGAGTGCAGTGATTTCAGGTCTAAGAACCAAAAACACTGCCATCATTGTAAGAGCTGACTATGACTTCCATGATAATGGCTTCCATGTGTCAGTATCACAGTGGGTCTATCTGATACATTGTTCTCTAACATGTATTTGTGTGCTTGGTTTGATATATCCATAGCATGAAGAATGAGACTCAGTCATCAACCAACTCTAACTCTGATCTTATGTGTCATTGTTGTCTATCAACCTTTCACAATAACAACTGATCAGGGACATCATGAGAATATATATGTATATACTCTTAACATCTGTATGATCTCATTAGTCTAATACTTAAAGACATACATCATTGAGTAATATTATTCTCTAGATATTTATCATGTTATTTCATTATCTCATAACTGAATGAACATAATAAATTGGAAGCTTGCCTTTATTAATAATCAAAATATTTTCATTTATGCCATTACAATCATCACACGATTGGCTCTCTGGGCATACATACCAACAATGTATACCCTAAATCTATATGAATTATGAAATAGCTAGAAATTAATCTTCTTGAGGTGGAATTTGTGATTCTAGGGTTCATGTGGGAAGCAGTTGGTATGTATAGTTTACATGGAATTCTTATGAAGTTGCAAATATTCAAATCAAAATTTAACTTAATCTATTTTGTTCTACTAGCATATCGATGCACATGATGTCTACCAAAATTGGGGGTTATTTGTACATGGGATAGATTTCTCTCATTTTCATATGTTCTATGAATATTTTGTCTAAATTGCCTAAAGTAGCCCTTATGCAACAATAATTTTATGATTTACATGTGTTTAGGCCAAATTTGGTTTAATTTATTAACTTTCTAACATATTGTTGCTTAAATAGTAGACTTAACCAAGCAAAGATAGTAGAAAGTTGGTACCACCGATACAACATAAGAAGGTTGGAAAGCAACAACAAGAAAGGAATGATTGAGAAGGAGGGGAGGTGCTAAAAGGTATCATGGTACCCCTAACCCAAGTCAGTGTCACCGATATTTCAAACCCTAAAGCACAATAAAGAGGACAAGTTGGTGAAACTGACTTCATTTTATGGCACTGATATTTACCTAACGGTCTTGATCAAGAAAAGGTATCAAACCACATCTCATATCTCATTCTAGAGTAGAGGCATCTCATTTGGAAGCCATCCCATAGGTCATCCTTGGAGGAACCTGATCCCATAAGGGGGAGATGAATAGTTTATAGCAACCTTTTAAGAGTTTTATATGGCTTTCTTTGCCTTCATTTCTTCTTTATCAAACATTAGGGGATAAACACCCAATATTTTAGAACCCGAGAGTAGCCCTAAGTTAACTCTATGCATGTTCATAAATTGATTCAATACAACATAATTTTTTACTTCAGATTTTTATAATGGAAAAGCTGAACTATCTTATTTATATTTGATCACCATAAGTTTGTAATGGGTTTCTAATTGCAGCGGAAGTGGTCAACAATTGGAAAATTTATTATAAACATAGTCACTAAAGTGTTATGAAAGCGGGTTAACCGCTGTGAAGCAATAGTCTAGATATAGTTCTTAGTGTTTAGTCTCTTATATGATGATGTGGAAGCAGATTAGTAACCAGGTGAAATAGTATGCTATGCTGCAAAATGGGTACTACAAGCTACATACACTACATCTAAGGAAGCAAAAAAATGTTGCGTTGATCAAATAGAATGCATGTATATATTGACAACATGGTGAAATTGGTATCTTAAAGAATCAATCCAACTATTTTTGTCGCCAACTTTACTTTTTATGCATTTTTTATTCTTGTTCTTAGTTTTTAACCACCAAATCAAATCCTTTATTAGATTTAGTTGTTCTGTTTCAGTTGGCAGTAATTTTTAGTTGTCCCAATTCTCAGGGTTTGACATTTGGGCCTCATTGAGTCCATTTACTACTCTAATGTGTACACTTGTGTTTTTCACAAGCAATTCAGGCGTGTCAAGTGTTTGGTGTCATTGTCGGGAAATTAGAAATGCTAGTACTAAGAGTGCTAAAACTGCCACTCTAGGCTACTTTTCCTTTTTCTTATTTTTTAAATTCCATTGCTAAATATTTTTGTCAAAATTTCATTGCCTATCTTTTTGAAAATGAATTCCTACATCTTTTTATTAAAAATATTTTTAGTTACAATTCTTGAGTACCATTATATACATAACTATTTTTATTTTGTGTAGGTACTTTTTTTTGGGAAAATCTCTTCCTTTATTCAGACCTCAAAGTACTTACATGACTAATTTAGAAATTAAAATTGGTTGAACTTCTACCATTTCTAACGGGAAAGTGGAGGGAGTGACCCATAGGGTCGAGTGGAGGGTCTTCATACATCAGATCCTCCATACATTTTTGTAGGTGGTGTTTAGCAAGGGAATCAACCAAAGATACTTGTTTCATGTCGACTTTCATGAATAAGCAAGCATTCAGCTTATCAAACCTGCATGGACTTCACGAATCCAGGGTACAAGTCTTGGAAATTGATCATGTATGCCTTCAATTACCTCAATTGCCTTGGAGCTATCTGTTTCAATGATAGCCTCTCGTATTTCCCACTCCTGCATGAGCTTCACTGCCAGTACAATGGCCCTCAGTTCAACTTCTGTCATTGAGTTAACTATTAGTAATGTCGCCGCTCCCCTTTGCCATTGGCCTTCCCAGTTCAAGACTGCCATCTCAATAGCTGTCTGGTTGTCTTTAACAGTGGCATGCACCATAACTAGATGTGTATGTCTACTCAAGTTCACCCATTTTTCAGCACTATCTCCCGTCCTCTTCTTAGCGACCTTCTACTTTTGGTTATATTCCTACAAGATACTATTAAAGCGGGATATCTTGCCTAGTTGATGTTCTATACTTATGGATCTCATGTCAAACACCATGGCATTTTTAGTTATCCAAATAGTCCAACGGCTTATTGCAAACTGTTCAAAGATTTTTTTTGCCTTTTTGTAAGCTATTTTTTAACCAAAGTGTTGTACTGGAGCCATCCTGATAATTTATATTATTCATATCATCCATTTTTTGCCACAACTTCTGCGCGTGTACTCAATCTCTGAGTGCATGCAATATAGTCTCTGGCCAAGCTTGGCATCTTAGACAAGTATTATCCTCAGTAAAATTTCACCATTTCCTTCTGTCATTTGTCATGATGGCCTCATGCGCCACCAACCACATGAAAACTCTAATTTTATGTAACACATTGAGCTCCCATATCGTTTCCCAGGGTACTTCTTATTGATTTATCTCCCCAATATTCAGTAGCTTGTAGGCCGAGCTGGCTGTGTATCTTCTGGAATCCTCATGTTCCCAGATCCACCTGTCTGCTTCTAGGTTTTCCTTTAGGGTTTGCATATTACACACAAGTTCCACGATATTTGGAGAAAGGTTTGTACTAAGAAATCTCCCATCCCATTATCCTTGTAGGTTGACCAGACTCATGACTTGCATGTTCATTATATAATCTTCCAATTCCTTCATGCAATGCGATAGCATGCACTCAACTCCCGGAACCCACTTATCTCTCTAGACTCAGGTGCTTTCCCAATTGTGGATCATACTGGCATTATGTTGTTTGATGAAATTCGATAGAGTGAAGCAAGCTTGCCAGAAGGGTGTTATCCTCCCTCTTTTCTCAGATTGATAGGATTTGTACTTCCGTTGAAGACCTATCTTCCACAGCACCTCCCCTCCAGTAATCATGTCGCACGTGTACTTCCCCAGTACTGCCTTATTCCAGGTAGTCATGGACTTAAGTCCAAGTCCACCTTGACATATACTCATGGTGAGTTTCCTCCAGGCCACCAGGGAAATAGGCCTTTCTTTGTGACCTCCACCCCATATAAAGTTTCGTGTTATTTTATCCATTCTTTTACATACGCCAATTGAGATGATGGTCGTCTACATTGTATACGTAGGTAGAGTAGAGAGAACCGTCTTAGCCAGACATATCCTTCATGCAAGTGAAAGGGTTTTTGCAGCCCATATGTTCACTTGTTGCTCCATTTTCTCAATATTGTGTGCATACATTGATCTCTTCACCTTTCTATGGAGCACTGGGACTCCTAGACAGATTCCCAGATCCAGGGTCTCTGCAACTCTGCTTGCAGTGCAGATCCTTGTTCTCAGGCCTCGATCTACTAAGCTTGAAAAGAAAATACGTGTCTTTTTTAACTGAGATTGATTGCCCTGAAGCCGTTTCAAACTTCCTGAAGCACTCCTTGATAATTATTTGCTCCATGGTGGACCTAGCAAAATTACTATATCATCTGTGAAAGAAATATGAGAGATCTTCTGTCCCTGTTGTGAGATTTTCACTGGGTTCCACCTATCTTCTGCTACATACTGGTTAATCAACTGAGTTAAGTGTTCCATACACATAACAAAAAGGTAGGGCAATAAAGGATATCCCTATCTCAGACCTCGTGTGGGTTTTATTTCTGGGAGACACTCATCATTCCAAATGATGTTGGTGCTACCAATTTCCAAGGAGTTCATGACATACTGTTTGATATTATCTGGCCAATAAGCTCTATTAATTGTATCTTTCATGAAGGTCCATGACATCCTATTGTAGGCTTTAGACAAATCAACTTTAATGTCCATCAGTAGAGCAGAGCTCTTCCTTCTCATGTTGTGTACAATTTCTTGAATCGATATCATGTTATGGGCAATGTTCCTCCCTGGGATGAAACTAGTTTGGTTATGTGAAATATAGTCAGGAATAAGCCTCTTCACTCTTTCAACCACAACTTTAGAGGCTAGTTTGAGACACAAATTATTGAGAGTAATCAGTCTGAAATCATTACAAGAAGTAGGTGTCTTCTTCTTTGAGATAAGTACTATACTAGACTTACTCACATCCTCGGGGATAGCTCCACCATTTAGCATATGCCTGATTGAAATCAAGATAGATTGTAGCACTATTTTCCAATTCTTCTTATTGAACAAATATTCCTTGCCATCTGGCCCGACTGCTTTGTATGGGTCTAAGTTCTTGAGTATTCTCCATAGTTCATACTCAGTTGGTGAAGGTGCTAATGTCCTTTATTCTTTGGTCAAAAGTCTTATGTAGATGCCTGGAAGTAGATCCATTTGAGTGTGTGTAGGTGTCGAGTCTGATTTGGAACATATGCAGTAAGTGGTTGTACATCATGGACTTGACTTCGTTGCAACCATTAACCCATTTAACTGAGTTGTTTTGCAAAGAGCTTATGAAGTTAGCTCTCCCCTTATTACTGATAAAAGTGTGATAGAACTTACTGTTACTATCCCCGTACTTAAGCCAGTTAATATGGCTTCTTTGTTTCCAATCTTCTTCCTCTTTTTGGAGTAGATTTTCTAGTTCAGATTCAATTCTATGCAAGCCGCATTCATCATGTGATCGTATTGTGCCTCTAGTTCTTTTTATATTTGACTGATGCAATTCAGCAAGGTATCCATGTGTTTATGAGTCGATGTGAAGACTTTATAATCCCATTTCTGAACTGGATTTTAGACTTCTTTTAATGCTTCTTCAAAGGGTACGCTGACACTCCAACATTCTTCCATAACTCCTTGGAATTGTAGATGTAGTTGCCAAGAGGCCTTCATCTTGAAACTTCTCGATTTCTTGAAAGATGTATCCTGAAGAAACACTACTTGGTTATGGTCCGAGCCCAGCATAGGTAAATTTTCGCATATAATAGAGTTTTACTTTTGAATCCATTCTGTATTAGCAACAACTCTATCCAACTTTTCATGCAGAATACCTTTTTAATAGGTGAAGGCATGTCCTATGCTACCAATGTCTGTGAGGCCTACAACAACAATAAGAGATCTTCTGAAATGTGGAGCCTCATTATAATTGAAGAGTTTGCTCCCAATCTTTTCATAAAGAGAAAACATGCAGTTGAAATTGCCAATGGAGATCCACGACAGACTGATAGATTGGATGAGTTGTTGCAAATGCTCCCAGAGAATAGGTCTGTTACCTGGGCTGGGACTAGCATACACAAATGTACATAGGACACTACCATTGACACAACATTGTACGTAGTATCTATGACTATATATGATTTAGATATCATAATCACATTTGTTCCAAAGTATCCAAATTCCACCGAAAAAATTGTGGCCTTCAACTCTTTCTGAGCTCGAGAGACCAATATCTTTAATGGCTAGTTCAGTCTGTTCACTCAAAATGTGAGGCTCCAGAATGACTCTACCTTGATTTTGTACTTCATGATCATGTTCTTGAGGATGCGTCTAGCTCTAACCTTGCCAGCGCCCCTAATATTCCATACCACTATATTAATCATAGAAACACTTTATAAGAGGAAGTGATTAACACTTACTTGGGCTTCCAACATTCCCACCTTAGTCAGCTTCATTCCTTCTTGTCTTGATTCTAGTGCTATATGGGTGGGAAACTTGTCCCCTTACAGTAACATTACTCTCTTTCTTCTCCTTCTCCCTACTACTAGCATTGGTGATCTCACTCATCGCTTGAGGATTTACCTGGCTCTCCACAATCATGTCCTTGTTATTATTAGTTGACATGTTCCCATCCCCACTTGCTTCCTTCTCCCCTATTGGTCTCCCCATGATAACTTCATTCCCTACCGGATCTACAACTGAATGAGAAGATTTAAAGTTAGCATGGGAATCACCCTTCTTCTAGTTCTTAGTTACTAGTTGTCTTTTAGCTTGTTCCTTTGAACCCAGATTTGTAGCTACATCTGCATCCTTGTTCGTTCTCTATTTCTTTCTCCACACCTTTGGGCTAGCATTATTTTCCTATCACTCCACCGATTCTTTTGAAGTTTCCTCATTATCTTGACCTTCAGTTTCTTCATCCTCTTCATCTAGAACATGAAATATGTTCTCTGTAGTCTTTTCTTTACCCTTATTCTTCATGGTAGTGCCTTTATATTTATTCCTTGGCGGCCGTCTTGTGAGAAGTTTCCTCCCGTAGTAAACCTACCACTTGTTCTCCTCATCCACCCATGTAACCCTTTCTTCCTCCTCCTTGTGTGTTTGATTATCCCTCACATGTGCTTCACTCGGTCCCCTACATTCCTTCTCTACATGACCCAATTTCCCACATTTTGTGTAGAAATTGGGAAGAGATTCATACTCCAGTTTTTACTCCCTACCATTGATTAAGATTGTTGGATGGATGGGTTCTTTGGTATTAATATCCACAGCCAGCCTGGTAAACTAACTCCTTGTCTGTTTAACAGAGTGATCATCAATCTGAACAAGCCTTCCCACAACCAATCCTTTACAAAAATTGTAGTAGTAGTGAATTGGTAGCCCCAGGACACGCACCCATGTCAGTATATGATTCAGGATTCCTTTTGATGGTTCAAAATACCCATCCCACGGCCAGACCATTAAGCATCCTCCAAACATGTACCAAGGGCCCTTAGTTAGAATATTTTTGTGGTCTAGTTTGTTGTAGAATTGTACCACATAGTATTGCTCTAATAGTTCATATAACTCAAACCTCCCTGCATGCCACCATAAGAGTTTCAATCTCTCTGCCATCATTAAGAAGCCCACATATCTGTCTAGCAACTTCACAATCACTGAGTATTTGAAAGGCTTGCTCAAGATTTCTTCCACTTCTGGAGCCTCATATATTTCTGGGTATCCATGTACGTTAATCAGTGATATGTCTTCAAGGTTGAGAATCTCTTCTGGTTCATCTTCAATGAAGAAAGGGTCAGCTGCTCCTCTGTTTCCTATTCCTGAGATTGCTCGTTTATTATTCAACGGTGTCTTCCCCAGATCCCCATCCTGGAGAAAGGGGTTCCCATCATCAATGATCATCTCACTTTGGCCAGATACAGTCATGTCAGTGTCCATAGCTGAGTATACTATTTCATTGCATGATGGTCCCCTCATGCCTTTGTATGTTAGGTTGAGCTCAATATCCTTTACATGGATAAGCACTCCCGTATCCACTCGTTGTTTCTCCTTTCTACCTCGTCTGTTTTCCCATCCTATTCTGCCACCATCATCTAGGGTTTCTCGTCAATTGCCTATACCACCGCCACCCCTGCTTCCCCCATCATGTCTATTTTGTGTAGGTACTTTAGCACCATGGAAGCATGAGAAATGAGTTAATTGATGATTGAGATGTTGGCACAAATGAAGGCCTTGACAATGTGGTTGGAGATCTTGAATCTCAACAGAGATCCAATTTATGAAGATTGCATGTATTTGAGGTGGGACATTAATTACATACACGATGATCAACCACGGATGGAACATTCCTATTTTTCTCAGAGGGGTAAAAAAAATCAACGTGGCCCATTATAGGTGCAACAACCTCAAGTGCACTAGCAACACAATTCTTAGCAAAACAACATGTGTGGGTCCGAATAAAGATGATAGTCTAAGGGACATTCTTAGAAAATTCATAACCATGACATATTCATATTTTGGTCAATCAGAGAGGAATCATCAAAACTTGGGGGCTCAAATCAATACTTTAGGGACTCATTTGTCAGATATGGACTTAGATGTGTTAGATTTGAAGAAGACAAGACAATATGTTTTCTCTGGGAAAATGGAGTCACCACACAAGATAATATGTTTTCTCTGGGAACAGGGAGTCACCACATTAGCACCAAAAAACCCATAGGTATTTCTGTCTATAGTGAGGATGGATGTGTTATTGATGAGATCCCAAATCCATCCATTCCCCTTGTGATTGTGGGCCAAGAGAAGTGTGTTTCCATCTATAATGAGAAGGTTGGTGCTACCAAAGAGACTATGAACTCATACACCGTGCAATGCATGCAACTCTTTCCATCATGGATCCCTTTTCCCAATAGGTTATATAGAAGATTTTGGGGAATAAGGAAATCTAAGAATTATGCACATGAGAGTGCTTCAACGAATGTAACAACTTTGAGGAGTGGCAAAGAAATTATAACCACACTAGTTTGTAAGAGGATGCACCTAAAGACTCCACTGCCACCATGTCTACTCCTCCTATTCTAGAGGAGGTGCCCATACAATAAGAGCATGTGAAGGTTCTAATCCATAGTGGAACAATCACATGTTAGAAGAAAGCACCTACAGTACAGGAGAAGTAGCCACAAAAAAGTCCAGTTAGACCAAATTCTTTTATAGAGGGTAATGTTGATTCAAGATTACAGGGAAGGCCCCTATGAATATATATTACTTCACATCAATGCATCATCACTCCACCTCCAACCATAGATGTAGTAAGAGTCTTTTTTTTATGAATCATCTGAATTTCAAGATCAAAGATTTTGAATTGCAGAGCTGAATGAAGTGATGAGTGCAAAGATTCAAGGGAGTTTATCACCCCAAAAGGAAATACCCAAGTTGCTTCAATATCCCATGCTCTATTGGCAATAGTAAGTTCAAAGAAGCACTATGTAATTCCATGGCAAACATAACTTGATGTCTTTTACCACATCTAATTTTTTTGGACTAAGGGAACCTACCAAGTCCACCATAGCATTAAAATTGGTTGATGGCTCTATTATTACACCTCTTAGAATATGCTAAGATGTCATGATAGATATATTCATGTACCCGTTCAACTTTGTGATAATGTATATACCAAAAAAGAGAGGGGAAGAATTACTCCTGAGGTGAGCATTTCAATCGACAATAGATGTAATAATCCTTACAGTCGTGAATATCTGACTCTTAGGATCACAAATTATAGGGTAGAGTTCTTATTGCCAAACCATGTTTCCACTAATGCATTGATTTTTAGTCACTTTACACAGGATATTTTACAAGCATTAATTGCATATATGCTCACTTTGAGACATGCTTATGCATTGTTTTCTATCATTACAATGTGAATCAATGTTGCACCAAGTATTGAGTATTTCTACAAAATCATGTTAATTTATTATCTAAATTTTGGGCTTATGGTATATTTCCCTTGTTTTAGGAAATTTGAGCACTGAGTGATCAACTCGATGTGACCGACCCATCCGTTGGTGGCATCGACAAATCATAAATATACAACATGGAAAGAAGGAAATCTCGGTACTACAGAGAAGGCATTCGGTGCTACTAATAATGGCGTTGATGCTACCAAACTCAATACTCAATGCTAATGACTCAAGATCACATGAGCATCATAACTCGAGAATAATTATCTCGGCCATCTACTAGAATGTTAGTGGTACCAACTCCAAAGCATCAGAACTCAAGGAGCTCTCGGTGCTATCATATTAACACTAGTAATACCAACACATCTTGAGAGATTCAAGTCGGATGACTACTAGGTGCCATCGATAGTGCATCAGTGGTACTGATGAGTGTGATCAGTTCACATCTGAAATCAAGTCAAATCCAACGACCATGACTTAATGATAGCCAAAGTCTCTCCTGTGAGCTAAGGGGGAGTGTGACCAAAAAAGAGATATCACAGTTGTCATGTCGTTCCAGAGGAGAGATCCTAGAGAGGAGGACACCAAGGAGATAGCTAGGTATCAGACTTTCCATGAACTTATAGAGGATTGATTTACGGTTGGAACATTGCAAGTTCGGGTGTTCATCAGAGGGGATCACCAAGATGACTTCTATAAGGGTTCTTACATTGGTTTTATAATATTTAACATGTTTTCTTCCTCTTTCTCTCTTTGTACGATGATAAGCAGGACTAAACCCCATATTCCTTAGGACCCAGGAGTAGCTCGATAATGCATGTATTTGAATTCTATAAATTAATTATTCATTTCCTTCATTCTAGATGTGAATATATGATCTTTTCATCGATTTGTTTATGCATGATTACCATAATTAAAGTAACAGACCACTAATGTCTTTAGGAGAGGGATTAGGATTCAGACAAAGTATAGATCCACGAAGCCTATATCACACTTTGGGAGAAGGCCTACGGCCTTGAAAGAATAACCTAGATATTTTGAGAATGCACCTAACTAATTCATAAATTGTTATGCAAGTGGGGTTTGTTTTAGTTTAGGTAGTGTATTACGCTGCGGGAGTGGGTCATACTTGCTATGAGTCTTTAGTCTAAAATAAAGGGTGAATAATGATTAATGAAATGGAATATGATTATAATGTATGCCATGATGAATCCACCCGTCCTGAAGAATCCATCCATTCTTGACCACGGCCATCTTATTTTAAGTTTAATTCTTTGCTCTTAGTTAATAAACAAACAATCAACCCTTTTCCAATTCTAGATGATTTGGTCTCAATATGTAGTATTCTTTGGTGAACATTTCCTTACATTTGACAGTCAGGCCCATAGGCCTATATTACATGGTTTGTGCACTTGCATATTACACACATAGTTTAAGCACTTTAAGTTTTTGGCACCATTGTAGGGGAAACGAAAACACCAACACTATGAGTGTTGCAACTGATCATTGTAGGCCACTTTTCTTTTGATTTATTTTTATTTGTAGTAGAGCATAATTGATAAAATTTTCTTTTTCCATTTCATTAGTAATATAGTGTCTCACATCACCAATTTAATTTTCAGGTATTGGTGCATAGTTTACACTCAAACCATGGACTAAATAGAGTCCACTCCACCAAGGTAAATTGAGATGAGATCTTACGCAAGGTGCAAGTGTTTAAGGCTTCATTTGAGAAGCTCATTCAAACACCCCCACCACGGATAAAGTAAGAACATGCTACAGTTGTGGACCCAAACGACAATGATCATGTAGAGGACATGCATGAAGAATAGATAGTTTGGGAAAAGATTAAGGCATATTAAGATATAACTTAGCTTGGACCAATAAAATGCCAGGAAGTGCACATTGATAGTTATCAAATCATACTAGGACTTGTGGGGTTCATGAAGTCTCAATCATTTCTTGGGCACAACAAGGGGGATCGAGTGGCACATATAAACATCTTTGTGGAGAGTTGTGACAGTTGAAACTCAACAAAGTTCTAGCCATGATGATTTATAGGAAGATCTTTTCACACTCATTATCATATGTAGCTAAGGCTTGGTTCCTTAGCCTACCTAGAGTTAATCGAAACCTGGGATGAGTTGATAGATGCCTTCTTTGAAAGATATTTGACACCACACAAGACAAATGAATTAGTAGGAAAATCTACAATTTCAAGCAACATGCTAAAGAGACTTATTTAGAAGCACGGGAGAGATTTCTTAACATGCTTAGGAAAGTCCCTCATCAAGGGTTTGATCTATTTGGTCAAGCGAAGACATTCTATTATGGCTAGCACAAAGGGGAAATGATTACTCTTGACAGTACAAAGGCATGATTATTTCTTGATAAGAAAGCTATACGATGTCATGAGATCTTGAAGAATATGGCCACAAACCAATTCAGGGGGGGAGAGCGAGAAGCACCAACAACAACCAAAAGTGATATGGAGTCAAGGGAGATCACAAGACTAAAAGCTCTAATGGATAGATTTACAAGGAAGCTTGATAAAAAATTGGCACCTCGTCTGGAGGAGAAGAGGAAGAGAGCATATACTTGAAACAACAAAATAATAGGGGCAACAATGAATATTCATGGCATCAGGATCCTAAATTTTCTTGGAAGGATCCTAACAATTTTCAGTAAGATCTATCACAAGCACAACAACCCAAATAGCAGCAATGCCACTTCACAACAATATCAGTAGGATAGGGGCCCTAGAAAGATGGACATGATAGAAGCCGTGTTGGGAAAATTCATGAGTCAGAATGAGGCTTATCCATACTAGTTAAAATGGGAGTAGCAAAATCAAAGGGCTCAAATTTAAAGTGTTGAGAATCAACTTTCACAGTTAGTGGTGGATGTGACATCCATAAAGAAGCTCAACCAGTAAGGATTTCTAGGAAACATAGATATTCCCCCTAATAACCAACAAGTAAAGGCAATGCTTCTTCATAGTGGTAAAGTGTTGGTGAATGAGAAAAAAGGGATTCCAATGCACAATTTAACACCAGCTGACCCTGGGAAAGCGATAGAAGCAATTCCTCTAGAGAAGCCACAAAACCCTACGACTCAAGAGGAATCCATAGAAGAGGAGAATATTGAGAAAATAGAAACCAAGAAGGAGTCTTACATTCCACCACATCATTGCAAAAATATGACTCCAATATCTTTTTCTAATAGCACAAAGGGCAAAAAGGTTGATCAATAGTTTAAGAAACTTTTGGAACATTTAGGAAGCTTCACATAACCTACCACTCGTAGACGCTATTAAAAAGATTACCTCCTATGAAAAGTTTTTGAAGAATATCATCAACAAAAAGAGGAGGATAGTATATTCTAATGTCATTGTATTGGGGGAAGAAGTTAGTGCCTTGGTATAAAAGAAATTGCCACAGAAGAGACAAGATCCATGATGATTCAACATAGCATGATACATTGGTAATGTCATGTTTGGATAGGCATTATGTGATTCCAAGGCAAGCATTAATCTCATGCCATTGACCACATTAAAAAATTGGGACTCAAAGAATCAAGGATGAGCAACATAACAATTCTACCTGCAGATAATTCAGTGGTGAGGCCAATAGGCATATGTGAAGATATTCTGGTAAAGGTGGATAAATTCATTCTTCCAACAAATTTTGTAGTCACAGAAATGAAGTATGACCATGTTAATGAATACTCCTAGGCAAGCCATTCCAAGCCACAACAAATGTGATTTTGGAGACATGGAAAGTTAGACTAACATTGGGATCCACAATGACCAGTTTGAGATAAAGCTACATGATTATCAACAACCAATCAAGGAGAAGGCACAATGTCACATGATGGAGAATTGGATAGTGAGGTGTCCCAACTCATGGGGAAACCATTTCTAGACATGGCCCATGTCACGACAAAGGTGGACAAAGTCACTCTTGTTGTAGATATTATGAAACATACAAAGCATATATCTTTGACAAAGATAGTGAAGTATCATAATGAACTAAAAGAGGAAGTGTTCCTTACAACACTCACAAATGTGGTCTCTCTGACATCACACAAACATACCCTTAGCTACCTTTAGAAGCTTGTCTCATGAATTTGATGGATGAATGCAAACGGTACCATCTGTTACAAGAGTGTGCCTTGTTTCTTAAGGCATTGTCGTGTTTCTATTTAAGACATTATGAAGACCTAGGACTGCCACCGACCCCATTAGTCACATCCTTATAATGTCTGCTTGAACTAGAATTGAAGTCACTCCCGCCTTACCTGAAGTATACATTATTAGTAGTGGACAACAAACTTATAGTGATTATTTCTACATCACTTAGTCTAAAAGACGAGGAGAAACTACTCATAGTTCAAAATAATCATCAAGATGCATTTGGATGGTCCACTGCTGACATCAAGGGGATCTCCCCTAGTTTATGTCAACACAAGATTCAGATTGAAGAAGGAGAAAACTTGTGGTACAATCTCATCGACGTATAAATCCCATCATGGCTCAAGTGGTGAAGAAAGAGGTAGTGAAGCTTATACCAACATGTGTAATTTATATCATTTCATATTCCAAATGGGTTAGCCCCACTCAAGTAGTTTCTAAGAAGGGAGGAATAATAATTACTACTACTTTAGCAAGTGAACTAGTTTCTACTTGATATGTGATCATGTGGAGAGTTTGTATTGATTATCACCAGTTAAATGTTACCACTTTGAGAGATAATTTATCACTACCTTCATAGATCAAATCCTTAATAGGATCACATACCACTCATGTTTTTACTTTTTAGACGGTTACTCTGGATACAATAAAGTTTCTATCGATTCATAATGATCAAGAGAAGTCTACCTTCATTTGTACCTATGGCACTTTTGCTTACCATTATAAGCCTTTCAGTCTTTGTAATGCTCTGACAGTGTTTCAATAATGTATGCTTGATTTTTTTGGATATGATAGAGTCATGTCTTGAAATTTATGTCGACAATTTATCAATCTATGGAAAGTTATTTGATGACTATCTTGTAAGTTTGGATAAGGTTTTACAAAGGTGTGAGAACACTCCTCAAGTTATGAACTAGGAGAAATGCCATATGATGGTGAGTGGAGGAGTTTTACTGGGTCACAAGGTGTTCAACAAAGGTATGGAAGTTGAATCGGTGACAATAGAGGTGATATCCAAGTTACATATACCATCTTTGATGACAGGAGTTTGGAGTTTTTTAGGACATGCCGATTTTCATCGAAGTTTCATCAAAGATTTTGAAGATTGTCAAATTGCTTTCTGAATTGTTAGACAAGGACATCGAATTTGATTTTGATGATCGTTGTTTGATGACATTTGAGATTTTGAGGGAGAAACTAATCTCCACACCCATGGTGGTGGCTCCAGATTGGGGCCAACCTTTTGAAATAATGTGCAACACATTGGATTGTGTAGTTGGAGTTGTTTTAAGTCAACACAAATATCATGCTCTTTATGTCATTTAATATGAATCTAAAACTCTTAATGATGATCAAGTAAATTACACCACCACTAAAAAGGAACTTTTAGTCACTCTCTTTGCTTTCAAAAAATTTAGATTATATTTGATAGGGGAAAAGGTGTTTGGGTGGATTGTCCATGTGGCTAGTACATACCTATTGTAGAAGAAAGATGCTAAGATGAGGTTTCTTTGATGTATTTTGTTATCATAGGATTTTGATATAGAAATTAAGGATATAGGTGTAGCAGAGAATATAGTAGCAAAACATTTATCTTAGTTAGAGATGGTAAATGAGTTGGGGCTGGATATACTAATTGTTGAGGATTTTCCTGATGAGCAACTTTTTACTATGAAAGATAAGGACCCCTGGTATGCACATATAGTGAATTATTTGGCTTGTGGAGCACTGTTAGGAGATTGGAGATATCAGGAGAAGAAAAGATTTTTCCAGTCCTTATGGTTTTTTATTTGGGATGATCCTATTTTGCTTAAGCAATGTAGAGATGGGATTTGAGGAAGTGTGTCCCCGAAAGTGAGTTTGAGAGCATACTTTCTCACTATCACTCTCTACCCATCGAGGAATACCATGCTAGCTCAAGGATGGAGGCCAAGGTTTTAGAAAGTGGATTCTATTGGCCATCCTTGTTAAAGTATGCTTATGAACTTGTGTCAAGGTGGGATGCATGCTAAAAGGTCAGATAATATTTCTAAAAGACATGAAATGCCCCTGAGTTCATTTCAGTAAGTTGAGGGTTTTGATCTTTGGGGCATAGATTTCATGGAACCCTTTGTGTCTGATACTTCTGACCTCTATATCTTTCTTGCAATTGATGTGTCAAAATGGGTGGAAGTGATTTCAACCTACACCAACGATGCACATGTTGTGTGCTGTTTATTAAAGGTCATATTTTCTGCAAGTTTGGGGTACCTAGGATGGTCATAAGTGATGGAGGTTCATACTTCACAAATAGGAAGTTTGGAGATTTGTTGAGAAAATAAGATGAAGCGAAACATAGGGTAGGAACCCCAAACCACCCCAGACTCAATGCCCAATGGAGGTGTCCAATAGGGAGATAAAGATGATACTAGATAAGACTACTTTGAGTAGTAGGACAAATTGGAGCATGCAATTCAATGATGCTCTTTAGGCTTATAGGACGACATTTAAGACACACATAGGCACAACCACACAAAGACTAGTTTATGTTCAGGCATGTCACTTGCCCGTAGAATTGGAACATGAAGCCAAGTGGGCCTTGAGGAAATTATATCTTGATCTATCTAGTGTAGGGAGGAAACCTGGGTTGGAACTAAATGAATGGGACAATATTAGACTAAATGCCTATGAGAATTCAATGAAATATAAGGCTAGGACCAAGAAGATCCATGTCTACCATATTTATCATAGGAAATTCATATATGGACAGTGGGTTTGTTACCTAACTCCAGGTTGAAGTTGCACCTGAGGAAGTTGACATCTCGATTGAGTGGATCTTATGTGGTGGTTAGATCTTTCCCTCATGGCATAGTGTAAATTAGTGATGGTGCGAAGACATTCTTGACCAGTGGACATCATCTCAAACATTATTTTTGGGGAGAAGTTGTCCATGAGGAGGAGGAGTTGAAGCTCATCAAGCTTCCTTGAAGTTTTTGAATGATTGTCAAGCCTATGACATTAAACAAGGGTGCTTATGGTAGGAATTTTGGTATGTATGCCGATAGCGCCAATCATGTGATGATTGTAGTGGCATATCTTGTAATTAATGTGATTAATAATAAAGGCTATTCCGTCTATATGTTTTTTCAATTATGAGATGATGATATAACATGATAGATGTACAAAGAATGATATTGCTCAATGACATATATCTTTAGGTTGAGGACCTGAACAATGAGATTATATGAATGATAAGAGTACATATACATTCTTATTATGTCCCTAGTTGGATGTTGTTGTGGAACCTAATAGACAACAATAATACATTTGACTAGAGTGTGTGTTAGATGATGACAAAATATCATTAGTCACGATATGTGATATCAAACCAAACACATACGTACTTGTTAGATAATAGTGTACCAATTAGACCTACCATGAGAAGTGATACGTGAATACAGTCATAATCACATCTCAATGTAATGAGGGTGGTTGTGATTCTTAGACCTAAAGTAACTAGACTCATCACTTGTTATATGATGTATTTTAACATCATACAACATGACCTTGAATAAGGCTTACCATAATGTGATGCTTGGGTACATTGTGGCATATGAGGATTGATTGCGGATGATGTAGATGAGATGTGTCCCTCCTACTGGACTTGATATCTTTGCTAATTGATAAGTGAGACTGATAAAATTTATGTCCATACTCAGGTGACTCAATATATAATATTGAGCTCATATGCATCTCTACAATTTGCTATGGTTCAAAAAACATGGATTAAATGATTAAAAGGATGACAATTCCATGCCTTGAGTTCAATCTGGATATCAATGGAAAAGGAATTATACAATCACAATAACACTAATCACAAAACTAGGTTGAATTTGTTCTCCAACATTCCCATTACTTGGGTAGCAATGATGGGTTGCTAGATACCTCTCATTCCTTTTGATGTCATAAAATTTAGTTATGAACATTCACTGCCAACGTAACTTGGGACCTATAGGGTCACACATATAGGATGCATCTAGAATAGGAGTTTACTCATGAATGAGGTTTAACATGGTTACTAAGCATTTAGGTAATCAATTTAAACAAAATTGAGTAATAATTAGTTGATCGGAGTGTCCATTCGACTGACTGGGAATGTGAGTCGGTAGACTAGAGTGTCCAGTCAAATGTTTAGACAATTAGTCAGATTGGATCAAGGATTGATGCTGGCATGATGTTGTGCATTGATCGTTGCATTGAAATCCAATATGTTTGTGAATATGAAAACATTCCAATTGACCGACTAGATGTTTCATTCAACATATTGGGGTTCCTGTCGACCGAGTGGGACTCCAGTCGATCGACTCGTGATTCACAACAACTAGAAAATTGATGAAAAATCTATCTCTTTGTCTTAGTTGATCTGGAAACCCTGACCTTGGCCCTCCTATAGATAGAGGGGTAGTAAATGCTTTCAAGAGATACAATTAACACTAACAAATGTATTCCTCTCATAGTGTTTTGTGGTAACATGAGCGCATGAGCAAGTCTTACCCATCATAGGGAGAGACAATAAGAGAGAACAAGTCAACACTAACACGTTGACATCAAAGGGACAAACTCCTTCATGTTGTCTCTAGCAAAGTGCAGTGAGGAGTTCTTGGTGGTCTGCATGGACTAGGATAGAGGTGTTGCGGCTATATCCAACACACTAGGAGGACGATGTCAACTTCTATTCATGGTGTCACACCTAGAGATCACCTAGACTATAGTCTAGGTGCTGTGAGATCTAGAAGTGCCGTGCTATGAGGATTGTCTACTTTCTCTAGGACCAAGTATGTACCTTGCAAACCCTCTTTTGCAGATAGATTATTTTTGACACAATCTTCTTGTTTGGGATACAAGCAGATTTTTTTTTGTTTTCTTTTCCTTATTTGCTGCCCAATTTCCCTACAAGGAAATCCACTTTCAATTTTGTTATTGACCTCTTTAGGTTAGCTCTTTAGTTACAATCCATATTTTTTAATGATTATTTACTTGATGCAATAAAGGTTCTTTGATGTGTTTTATGTGGTGTGCGGAAACTTATAGTGTTAGTAGGCCAACATCGGTAGAACTGACCAACCATCCAGAATCAACAAGAAATTGAATAGATTTTGGTACTGTCATGACCCGTTACACTAAACGAGATAACTCAAAACATAAAACACAATCAATCACTAACTAATCACATACCCAAAAATATGGGTAAATTAAAACCGATTTCAACGTCAACACTCACTCAAAAACATTTGCATGAGAGACCAACATCTCTTATATCCATACTATGCTAAGAATTTGATACAAATTGTTCTGTTGCCTTAGCCACAATATATATACACATGAGAATAATAATTGTATATGCCACACAAACAAGCATTAATATGCTAACAAAAGTTTGATTCGTTTGAAACACCATATACAAACTTTTCCTGCCCGAACCTAAGAGGAGAGGGATGACTCTAGGACACACTAGACATCTAATCAACTTTATCAAAGATTCATTATTGTAGTTCCTCTTTACTTCCATGGTTTTGTTTTCGTCACTGCCGATTACCTAAAAAAAAGTGGTGAACCACAAGGGTGAGACCCATGTCCCAGCAAGAGATATAACCTCCAACAACATTTATTGATTACAACATTTTTAAGTAATTAAACAGTTAAGAAGTTTAATCAGATATAAAAAAATAAGATCAACAATACTGATGATTAACAAAATACATAAAGGAGCATATAATAACTATCATCATTAGCCAGACTATCATCCTTTATCTTGTTGACAATATAAGCAATTCATTAGCATATGCAGTTCTAGCATCATGAGCAAGTCTAGTAACATAGCATAACTAACAATATGAGCATGTCTAATTGGTTGAACATATCAACATCATAAGAAGACCTAACAACATAAGTACAACTACCTGGATAAGCATGATTAGCAGTATATGCATCTCTAGTCACAAAGGCATGGCTAGCATGCTAAATATAACTAACAACATGAGATATCTAGCATCATGATTATAATCTACCATAGCAGTATAGTTATCAACAAAAGCATAGCTACTGTATGTATGCATTTACAATCTTAAGCATATCCACAACCTAAGTATATCTACTATCTCTTAACTGCACTAAGCATCATCTTTATGTAAAGATAACAAACAAGGGTTATCATCCAATGTGAAACGTCATGTATAACCCTAAACAAATATGATACACGGCTATATTACAACTTTTATTATGCCCTAGGGAATTTGAATCATACCATTCAAAGTCCAACTGACCCCTGCGAAGGGCTATTTGGTTCCATACAAGATCTAGGAGTGCTGGTATCCTAAGATCTCTTCCCCTCAGTCAGCACGAGTAAAAAGGCAGTGACATATCAGTCAAAGCTGCCACCACAACGAAATATAGTCAAGCTGAAAACCACTAGTCCGACCTCGGTACAGGTCACGACACTAGAAACCGGGGTATTCAAACCCAATCACTGAGGTACAACCGCAGTTGTCCTCTAATCACATCATGTTATAATCACCGAGACACGACCGCAGCCGTTCTCAATCACATCACATGTATGAGGCATGACCATAGCCAACCTCCACAATCTGCATTGTGGATGACAAGGATATATCCTCAACCTATCACCCCCACATACTCAACAATATGTGCTCCGAGTTTCCCTTAGGAATACTCATTTCACCATCCAGCAAGTTCTGACATTCAAGATGGCTCTACGGCATAGGGCTCAACTATCAGCAAGTATTAACATTCAAATTTGATAGAGAGAAGGGCTTTTAATGGAGTTGTGTAATCATAAATTTATGAATTTTATGTAAGCATGTTGAGTTTGTAGAAATCTTATATATCATTTTTCATCTTTGCATACCCCGTGTCTCTTTCATAGGCATAGATGTGAACATGGATTTTAGTAGTGATTATATTGAAGAATGTGACAATTTTGAAGAAAAACTAGATGACTCTGATATCCAACTTGATGGTTCAGATGAAGAACATGATGAATCTGACGATTCAAAGGAAGAACATGGAGGAGAGAGAAAAATTAGATTGTCACATCCTTCCCTCCTTACAAGAAATTTCATCCTCAAAATTTTGTCCAAGATCAGGATCAAAAGTCAAAATCAAAGTTCATACTCATCATGCCTAGGTATCCTACCATGGTTGTCACGACATTCCCTACAATGGGATGCACACTAGGTTATCATCATTAAGGGTGTACTCATCTCAATTATATACATATTACTTAGTGTTCCATCGTAATGTGACATCATCATTGCCTTAAGGTTTTTTTTCAATCCTTAGTATCCCTCCACTAAGGTTTTGTTTATATCTCCATATGATACCAAGGCGTATTATCAAATTCTATGTGTATCAGTTCTCAAGCGAACATGTTCATGATCATGACTTCCAAAAGTGATCACCACATGATGTGTAGACTTCATTATTATACTATATTGCATGCATGTTTTAAATTTCTCCCCAAAATTTTACCAACTTTACCCAATCATGTTCATCATTTCTCATTTTTGGATCCAAAATTAAGCAATTTGTTCATCTTGTTTATTCGAGTTATCATCCTGAGAGCAACATTATATCGAGTTTCATTTATTTTCATTTGGGTATGATGTTAGGCATGTTACCCCTGATTATTCAAGCTAAGGTCTCTAGACATCATCGTATCAAGTTCAAGATTCCCAAGCTACATCTTTCATGTATAGAATGATTTCATACTAGGTCTAGCTTACGAGAGTGGCTCATCGTGTGTATGTCAAATTTTTGAACGTCGGTGAGATATTTCATGTATCAAGCGTCATTCAAGGAACAACATTATCAACATTAAGGTTTTCAAATTCTCTCAAGCTCAAGCCACTCATGCTAAGGCATATATGTGTCCAACAAGACATGTTAACCACAATCTCCTACCCGTAACACAAATTTCTACCCATCTTAAGGTCAACCACTAGATTCCATTATATGCAACTACTAACCCGAGTATGAGGTTCATCATGGATATCACACATCATATACATCATCTTAGATCTTGGGACATCTCCCTCACCTATATATATCAAGCATCAAATTTTCAATTGCCTCTTTCTCTAGGGTTAGATATTTTCATATGACATATAGGGTTCAACATTTTCAAGGAAACCGCACATGCTAGGTCACTCAACTCATATACTTAGAAGTATTCTAGCTAGGGACTCATCATCAAGTATTTCATTATTCATATTATTCAACATTTCAATCATTTTGGAGTTTAGGTACTCTAACCTTCTCCCAATATGGGTCAAATCATATCAACAGGTCACCCTATTCATATGTCCCATGCTAGAGGTCTTCCTTTGTAAAGAGATTGAGGCTCGTGTTGGTCTCGAACCATATATCATATCTCCACACATACAAGACTAGGTACAAGCAAGCATGTCAACCCTCTAGCTATGTTTAGCACATCAACCAAGTGGTATGTATCATATAAGGTTCTAGGTTTAGCTAGGGTTGCATGGTCAAACTCATTTCATATCATCAAACTACTTGGCTCACTCAAGGACAAACTTGGGTCTTATCAACATCATCATCATCATCAATATCATTATCATCATCTTAGGTTTCTAGGTTACTCACTTGCCTAACCTATATCATGGCTCTAGACAACTCTAGAGACCATCACTATCATCTAAACTCTCTCATCTAGACTTGATGTTACATCTATTTCTCCTAGGTTGCATGGAAACTCACTACCTTTCTGCGTGTGGTAACATTTTTCATATGTACATATAATAATACTTGAAATATGTTTTCTCCAACATTTAAACAGGCTATGAAAATCACCATACTCCATCCGAATAAAACCAAAACCAAAACGAGTTACCACACTCATTAGGCAGTCTAGTATCATGACACTTAGAGAACTAGCAAGAACATGGTTCACACTTGTGTAGACATCCTAAGCACATGTCGTGAATCATGTCTAGGGAGGTAATTTACACAAGTCTACACCTAGTTCTAGAAAATCTAGGTTCTAACCTATAGGCTAAGTCAACCTAATCCACAAGGATATTTCATTAAGTTTCTAGGGTTGAGATGTAGGGTGAGTTTAGTTTGTGTTTCATGTGAGCAATGTTTGGTGTAGTTATTGTTCATGCTCTGATACCATCTATCACGTAACCAGAATCCCAGTCCCATGAACCAAACATATACCAAAGGCAACATGTGGAACCGTAAAGCTTAGCACACATGAACAGATAACAAGATAAAGGCACCAACACAGTCTCATCATTCAACAAGTATAAATTATACAAAATGCATTATATTCATGAATTCAGTTACATATTTCCAAAGTCAATGTACAAGTCATTCATGTGCACTAAATTTGGATCTTACAACAAGTACACCTAACATAGCTCACCAATCCCATTAACCTTCTAGCCATCTCTGAACCTAAAAACAAAATACGAGAAACGGGTCAACACACGAGGTGTTGAGTATGGGGCATAAAGATACATATATGTATAAGCTTTGCATAATTTGAAAATATTTCAAGACTAAATGAACAAGAATAAACATGTTAACTGTTTAATAAATGTGAAACCATATTTTATGTCATTTCACTCCAATATACCAACAATATCAAGCATGTTTAAGGCCTTTGACCAACTTCCCGTCGGAAGGGTCCGTAAGGGTTAAAAAAATTACCTAACCCTTTTATACTAGAGGGAACTCAAGGCCATAGCCAAGAGCTAACCCTTTATCAAAAACATTATAATGGAGTTCTATATATATGTGTTCAAGTTATAAAACTTACGAGGCAAACATCAAGTAAGACATAGCAATACTACATGGCAATATTTGAGCAAGTAAACAAACAAGCATACAATATATGTCTTTTCAAGCAAGAAAGCAATAGTCATATAACTAGATAAGGCCCATACATAATTCAGAGATTTCATAACCTAACACATCCATTACCATCTAGATCATAAGCCAACCTGATTAACAACAAGATTACATATATGCATTAGATTCTCATCATTAACCCTAATTAGATGCATTTTGGGGTTTTGTCCAAGATGGGTTCTAAGTTGCTTATTGGTTCATTATATGATCTTGTACTGATCTAGAGGTCATCATGACGATGTGGTTCAAGTTTCATATCATTATGATGTTCCATTCATTATATAAGATCTTTTCAAGGTTTAGGTCCCCTAAATACATAACTAGGTCAAAAGACTCAAAAAATAGGGCAACCAAGATCAAGTATCATCAAGGAATAAGAGCCAATCATAAGAGATGGTTTAGATCAACAAGAATAGGATATAAGGAACATATTCAAAGTAAGGTGATGTCCACTAGGGTCTAGGCATCAAACCACCAACATGGGGTACCAACATTCACTCATACATGCAATTTTCATAAAAGCATACTTATGTCATCAAGAGTACAGGGAATGTTATAAGACTTCCTAAGGGTCCTAACAACATAAAATATTGATCTCATGATTAGGAGGGTGAAAGTTCATCAAAGTTCTTAGCTTGATCATAAAAGTGCATTAAAAGTACTCAACATGGCTAAAGTTGTTATTTTTAAGAAACCAGGGAAACAAACGTCATATTTAGGGTCTGACACCAAGCCCAAAGTGTAGGTCTCGTCGAGCTGATCGACTTGGTATATTGGTTCATTTTATTTGGCCAAGGGGTTCAGGAGATATGACTTTTTGAAGATATGTATTAAAACTATATTAGCTGGAAGAGGGAATGTCACCTTTATTTATGCGATGTTCAGGACCATCGATGGCATGTCCTTCATGGACCACCTACGATCGAGTGGCTAAGATGGGGCGTGCCCACTCACAGCAGAAAGAGATGGTGCAAGAGGGGAAGTGCTCGTCGGATTGGTATCCAATGGTAGTGGCCTCATCATCAACCCAACTTCAAGGTCGTGGCTTCCTGGGCAGCGCGTAGGCGTAGCAGAAGCATGGCTCACCGGAGATGGGGTACGGGGCAGAGAAAGAAGGGAAATGCCCCCAAAGTTTGCCACCCACACCGAGGGAAGGTGTGCGGACTCATTCACGTCTTCGGTTCTTCCTACAGATGTGAGGAGGAGAGACGCCCAAAGCGGGTTCCCCAGCGGTGCCGTGAACAAGGGGACAAGGAGAAGAGTTGTTGGCGGCACCCTAGGACATGAAAAGGAGAGGAAAATGAGGCAAAAGAATCGCAAGGAAGAAATGGGAAGGTCTCACATTTTAAATTCATGCAAAAGGGCATGGGAGGGGGTGATTTGTCGAGCAAAACATAGGCTCGACGCCTCCATCGCTGAACCTCAGTACAGGCAAGGATGGATCCACACCCATTGGATCCTGGGTTGATCTGATCCAACGATCAAAAGGAACGGCATGCTAGGGTTTTGGCAAGGGTTGGATGGCAGCTGGGTTGTGTCGAATTGGGCCCAATGAGGCTGAAGAACAAAGTAAAATCAATTAAAACAAGATAAATGAAGCAAAGTTCATGTGGCCATATCCTTGGCTACGATTGTCTGATTGAGGAAATTTTTATACCGCTGGATTCAAAATTGAAAAATATACAATATGAAATATATAATAGATCAAAGTGAATACAATGATTAGGTTCAATTTCACTTGCAATGTGGTGATCCATTAAGTGGGAGCTATAGTTTAATACTCAAATCCATGTCACATATTGTTTAAATGATCATTGAGGTCACCGAATTGGATCATTAACACATTCATACTACGGAGTTGACATTTGATTGAGTAAGAGATCATTGGATGAGAGGGAAGGAGTATCATGGAGGCTAGAGAAAAGTTAGGTTGTCACAGAAATATATTTATAAACACTTTTTTTAATTACTTGATGATCATCATTCCTCAACCATTTCTAGACAATATAGAGCATGCATTACCAGGTGAACATGTACACTAAGAAGCCTTACTATTGCAACCTTAGGGTATCCTGAACCTGTAGGCTATTACCATAATACCATTATTCTATTATTTATACCAAATAATCTGCTATCAACCATGAATTGTGAACTTCTACATAGTTCTAGTACCATAGGGTTCGAGTGGCCACATGTAGGGGTTCCTAGCATTAACTCTTTATGTCATATCTTGACACATACTCATGAATATATGTATCTAGAGATGATAGATCATATTATACTCATCCCCAACATCCCCTAGTACAAGTTTCCCATACCACAAGCACCAGAAGAAAGAACACTAGTATAATAAGAGTGTTTGTCTCATAATGTATCCTCTAAGGTTCTCAATTTATTTCCATCCCATACCACAAACTATTGAGAAAGAAAGAAGACATGCTATGAGCTATGAACTCATCACTAAAAATCCATTACACATTGACACTTAATAAAAATTTACTTCCCCTCTTTGACTCATGCATTCCATATGTAACAACTTCAAGTTATAAAACATCAAATCCTAATAAAATACTTCTTTCATTTCTTCTTTCATAAGAGTTTGAGAATAGAGGCTTCGTGAAAAACTTGAAAACTTTATAGTGTATTGTTTATAAGAAAATATATTTTTTCGATCAAAACCAAAGTGCTCAAGAGAAATGCTAAAACCATCATGAAATGTGGATCCAAAATCATTATTCAAAAAAGCATAAGTCAATAGTTGTACATTAATGCTATCCATGTACTACATGTGAGGAATCTCTACCTAAACAAAAAGATATGGTCCTCATCAATTCACTATTTTCCATCAACCTCAAATCTAGCTTCTTAGATATTGTATCCTACTTGATCTCTACTCAATTATCTTCTTAGAAAGGTTGATCTTTTGTTTGGGGAATAACAACCCCACGAGTTGGAATTTTTGTATCCACAAATTCCCGTGATTCACCAAAGCGGGTGATAATGATAATCATGAGTTATTGCTAATACTTGATCTGACATCACTAAGTATTAAACTTAGGAATTATCTAAGAGGTGAAGACTATAAGAATGTGAAAATCTTTCATGGTGTCCATCTATATTATTGCTTTGATACCACTTTTGGAGCATCCCCAAGTGCAATCCAAAAAAAACATCAAAGAAGAATGGACCACAAAGATTACACTTGGGGAACGTCATAAATAGCATATATCATTTGTTTCAATAATAGAAATAACTTTACATAGGATATGATTAAATTGATTCTCATATACACATTCTTTCACAAGACTTACTACAAGAAAACTTGATACATAAGAAGATTGAAAAACTTAACTAATTCTCCTTGGATAGTATAGATGGCACCCCACCATTTCTTGAATTGGTATGTAGATCCTTGAGCTAGACCCAACATATCAGATGACTTTATCATCTACACTTGCTCCTTACCTGTGGGCATCATGCCCCAACCATGCATTTGAAAAACTGATTTTAAGTGATTGGGTTTCAGTAAAAATATGAATATAACTTAACATAAAGCTTTAAAAACTGATACGAACTTGCATTAACATTAATTATGACTTTAGGATGCATTATGAACATAATTAAACAATATTCATGACCTCAAGATGCATTCTTGGATTGGTTAATATTTCTAGTTAGGGCATCTACTCAATGACATAAACATATTGAACACACTAAAAGTGATCAGGAACATAAACGTATCGAACACACTGAAACTGAAAAGCCTTCTAAACACACTAAAAGTGAATAGGAACATAAACATACCAAACACACTGAAAGTGAACAGTCTTCTGAGCATACTAAAAGTGAACATGGTTGGGCTTGAACCGAACAAAATGAAGGGGGATTATGAGGCACCAACCTTCCATCTAAAACGTTCATGAGCAGGGCCTAATTCTTTGTTCTTAATTTGATCTCATTTGATCTTATCTTACATAGGGTTTTCATCGGCAATAACATTACTGATCTTAAACATGAAGAGGTATATTCTTTTAAGTAAACTTATCTTAACATGATTCTTAATGCAGTGAACCTTAATAAGATGTGAATATATAAATATCTATTAAACATTAAGGTGATCATATGACAATATAAGTAATTTGAACTCTAAACATGATTCAGCGAGAAAAACTCTATGATGTAGTATAAACAAACCCAAGGCATGGACCACTTACCTAGTTTCAATAGGAACACTTGCTCCTAGAAGCCTGATATCAGACTTTAATCTTCCTATAATTATATTCTAAGACCATGATTACTTTCTCATAAATCCTAATTAGATTAAGTCTTTAAATATGAGAAATAAGAGTCAGAATCAGGATTCACAGCCTAGGACAAAGGCTAGATCTCGAAATAATGATCAAAAACCATATATTACTCGACCCCATAGGACATACCAACAAAAAGATATTAATTATCTTGTATTGGCCAATCAAGGCTTAGATAAATTGTTTATCCCAAAATTTGAAATTTGGATAAAACAAAGATCAAATGACCTAACGACCCTTTGACATAATCTTGAACTATAGGTGTGACATGGGGTATCTTTTTTTCTGAAGTCGGGAGGCAATCTTATTCATCCCACCCTCCCCTTGTGAGCAAACTCAATTGAAAGAGTACAATCACTAATCAAACATGAATTAGAAAACATGGTAGTACTACTACCATTACAATCTTTAAGAATTAAACCAATTAGACCCTTAGGAGGGTGGGCATACGCAGTGTATGTAGAGTTGTTTTGGGGGTAGTTCCTTGCTAACTCATCCGCCATTGAGTTACATTCTCTAGGAACAAAAACCAGGTTCCACCCCTGATGTCTCATATTTCTGAATCTTCACGTAGATTTATAGTACCTGGGATTCTCATTTGCATCTTGATTTAGCACCTTCATGGCTATAAGGGAATCAAATTCAATAGTTACATCTTCTAGGTTATTGCTAGCGGCAATCTCATCCGTGAGAAGAATAACTTCTATTTCCACCTCTACTATATCTGAAGTGGTAAGCTTGCAGACGACGCCGCCAGCCCAGTGCCCTTGGTCATCTCGTCCGACCACTGCATAGCTCGCACCATAACGATTGACCACCGTGTCAGTATTTAGTTTGATTGTTCCATGGATCTGTCTCTTCCATCTCTGTACGCCCCTCATGTCTGCAGCCGGTTGTTGTGTAGGAAAAGCTGCACTGTGGACAGCCTCTGCCTTCTAGATCAGGTTGGTGGTCTGCGTCGCCGAAATTTTTATGCCCTCAAATATTTGTTTGTTGCGAGAGTTCCATATGTTCCAGCAGGTTATCAAGCATCGCATGTAGAAGGGTTTCCCTTGGATCAGTATATCCTGGATCCAACTCTTGGCTTCTCTGGTGTTAAAGAACCATTCAGGAACCTCATAGCTAGGCAGGTATGTATCCTAGACCTCCTGTGCGTACTCACAATTGCGCAGGGAATGGAGGATGGACTCATCATTCGTTTGGCATCTGGGGCATCTGCTACAAGTGGCCAGATGACACCAGACTCTTCTACAATTGGTTAGTAGGGCTTCATGTATAGTCAGTCAGGTAAAGGTTTTAATGCGGCTAGACAGATCAGATTTCCATAACTTAGACCAGAAGCCCTCAGTCCTGATATCCTTCCCTTCTCTTAGCTTTATGTACACCGACTTGGTGGTGTAGTTCCCCAATTGGGTGAGATTCTACACCCTGATGTCATCCCCGTCTGTGGGGGAGGAGGCTTAAGTTTGTTGATGCTGTCATGGATGTCCCTAGGGAACTAATCCTTGATGAAGCCTACATCCCACCTGACCTCAAGGTCAACCATGCTCATGACCTTTAAGTCCATCAGGTCTGTCGAGATAGGTTTCGTGACAGTCTCAGCGAGGAGAGGACCACTAAAAATCCATCTATCAAACCACATATTAATCGATTCCCCATTCATAGGGATCAGATAGGAGTAAGTGTCTATGAAGGGTTCACCTTGGATGATCGCTCTGCTCAGTCTGGATTTGTTGCCGGTGTCGACCACCATGCTTCTTTCTCATATATTGTATCCATGGTGTTTTGTGGCCACTGCAGATTTCCCACATATGCTTATATATTAGAGCAAGGTTCCAATCTCTCATGTTCTTCAGCCCCATTCCTCCGTCCCTCTTGCTACTGGTCATTTTGTTCCAAGCTACCAGTGGAAGTGGGTGAGCCTTGTGGTTTCCCCCCCCATATGAACCTTTGAACATCACCGTCTATTCTGTCATAGATCTGTGCAAGGATAATGGGTGTGTGCATAATGTATGTGGGAAGTGCTTGAAGAACAAACTTCATGAGGCACAACTGACCCGCCAATGTGAGGCACCTGGTTGACCTTGCAGCCACCTTATTGTTCACCTTGTCCACGACCTCACCGTAGGATTGCTTGTTCACTTTGTTGTGGATAATGGGCACCCCCAAGTACTTGCCCAAGTCTGAGGTGGATTGGTATCCTCTCATATCTTTTATCTGTCTTTGTAGGTCCCTGTGCATGGCCGAAGAGAAGAAGATTTAGGTTTTTGCTTTTGACACTGCCTGGCCCGATGCCTATTCGAACTGTCGGAAGCATTCTAGAATGGTGGTCATCTGAAAAAGGTTGTCTTGGGCGAAAAGGATTATATCGTCTATGAAGCAGACGTGGGAGTTACGCGGGCCTCTCACCCCCAACCTGATGGGCCTCCACTCTCCTTCATTCACCTTCTGGTTAATCAGTTGGCTCAGCCTCTCCAGACAGAGGATGAACAAGTAGGGGGACAGTGGGTCCCCTTGTTGAAGGCCCCTACTAGCCTTGAAATCATCAGAGATCATGCCACTCCAAGTGATCCTAGTTGACCCCTTGGTGATGGAGGTCATGATGTAGTCTATGATGTTCTTTGGCATCCTTGTTCTATTTATAGTTTCCAAGACAAACTCCCAGGCCATTTGATCATAAGCCTTAGTTAAGTCGGTCTTTATGGCCATCATCTTAGGGCCCTTCTTCCTTTTCATGGTGTGGACAAGCTCCTGGACCAGTGTGATGTTGTCGGATATGCGTCTTCCAGGGATGAAGCTGCTTTGGGTCTCAGAAACCCAGCCCGGGATGTGCTTCTTTAGGTGTTCTATGATCAGTTTTGAAATGATTTATAGTGTGGTGTTATTCAACGAGATTGGTCTCAGGTTTTCGCATCTTTCTGGTGACTGGACCTTGGGGATGAGGACAATGGTAGAGTTACATATGTCTTCAGGAACATGTCCCATTTCAATGGCCTCTTGGACTGATTTCACTATGTTGGATCTGACAGTGGACCAGTTCTTTTGTATAAACTGAGCACTGACGTCGTCAGGCCCAGTGGCTTTCACTGGATCAGGGACATAACTGTATTGTGGATCTAATTTTCCATTGGACATACGCCTATATTTCTCTTCTCCTCAGCAGTAAGGGCCTTTAACGAGCCTGGCATGGTGGAGCAACTAACCGTAGAGTAGTTGTCGAGGGCAATGAGAATGTCGTGGAAGTGTTCAACAACTAGCTATAATATCTCACTCCTCCCTCTGATCCACTTACCCCCTTGGTTGCACAGGGCAGTCATGGTGTTGCCTCTCCTTCTCTGATTAATGAAGTTGTGAAAATATCGGCCGTTATTGTCACCATCCAGAACACAATTGATGTGTGCCTTATGTCTTAGTTCCTCCTCTTCGTCTTTGAGAATAGCATCAAGCTCTTGCTGCATGTCAAGGCACAAAGTATCTGATATGGTGTTGTATCTCTCGGCCATGTCAGTTTGTAAATGATTAATGTTTCGGATCGGGCGGTCCTTCCTCCTTCTTGTTTCCCTATGCTTCACTTTATCCCAGTCGGTGATCGGACCTTGAGCTTTCTTCAGGGCCTCATTCAACGGCAGATCAGTTCTCCAGACTCTCCTGAGAAGATTTGAGAAGCCTTCAGTATTGTGCCAAGATGCACGAGTCGTGAATCAGTGCACAGGCTTGTCCTTGCCAAGGTTGCAGAGCAGAAGGGGACAAGGGTCGGAGCCCATCCAGGGGAGGTACTCGACCACCACACGAGGATACTTAGCAATGAATGCAGTGTTGCCTGCAGCCCTATCAAGTCTTTTCTGCAGTAGACCGTGTCGGAAGGTAAATCTCATCCCGGAGAATCCCAGGTATGTGAGGTCTGCCTCCATTAACATTTTCAAGAAGACGGGCGCTTCCTGGTTGTTGAAATAGGTAGTGCCGCTACTTTCCTTAGGCCAAAGGATAGTGTTGAAATCACCCAGTGCTGCCCATGGCTCCTTTATTCATTGGCTGAAGAGGGTAATGTGCCTCCAAAGTAATTTTCTGGTGTCAAGTTGAGGGCTAGCATAAACTATAGTAATGTAACATTCAGTGTTGATCATGTAGGTAATAAACTGCCTATGGCAGCTTAAGACATCAATAGAGCAGGTAGCGGATTCCCAACAGAGCCAGATACCTCCCGAGTATCCTCTGGCTTCGACCCAGAAAGAGTTGGGGAAACCTAGCCAGGTTATGGTCCTCACGGCTCTCTCATCACTTATCCTTGGTTTGAGAATGACAGTAAGCTTTGGTTTGTGGATGGCCAGGAGTTCCTTCAGCGCATGACATCTTTCATCGCTTCCTATACCTCTAGCGTTCCATCATAGGAGGTTGATCATCATGATGATGGAAGAGAAGTTAAGCCTTTTGTTCCTTGTTCTCCATCTCCTCATGTGCTTTATCCGCGGATCCATCCTCAACATTGTTCTCCTTATGGTCACCCTCGTCTATTTGAGCATCGGGTTCGGGGTGAGTTCTTGGGCTCCTCCTTCTCTTCTCGTAGGGGGAATCACCCTCGGTGTCTTCTTTTTGGGTCCATTTCCTTTCATCTTCCTTCCTGGGGGGAGGTGGGAGGTAACAATAAGATGATCGTTCATCCGCGCGACTGCACCCTCTGCCTCTGCCTCCATAGAGACTTCCATGTGATTGGTACTGTTGATATTGGCCCCGATTGTCTCCTCCGCAACAGTTGTTTGTTGTTGAACTGTTGTATTGGACTGTGTTATATCCTTATTGGTCGGTGATGTGTTATCCTCCTCCATTATCATGATAACCTCATCGACATTGGGGTTTACCACTCTATGTTCCTCTCCTTCTGCCCTTTTCGAACTCATCTCTCCTTTCTCGGTTGTTCTGCTTTGCTTGCCCTGGGAGGTGTTGTCCTTGGGGGTGCTCTCGTCTCTGCTGGGAGTAGCACTGGTCTGCTTGGGGTGCCAGACTTTGGTCGTCCTCTCATTGCCTTTTTCTAGTATTTGCCCTTAGTTCTTGGCATGGTCTGTGGTCTCGTTCAGTGGCGTTGTCGTCTAGGTCTCTCCGTCTGACATGGGATATCTTTATAAAAGTGTCTTGAATACAATCATACTTTAGATAACCAATATTATCCCATACACCTAAGTTATATCGAGAGGTGACACATGAAATTGGGGACATCCGGTCCCTCTTTGGCCTTCACCCCTGAAATTGGGACTCTCACACCCATCCATGGTGCAAATCTTGGTGTCAAGAGCTCTTATGCAACCATGGCTTTCAAAACCGAATACATGAAGTCACTTGAGCATCGTTCAATGACCATTGATGAACTGATCGTTCCTGCCCAAGCTCCAGCCTTTCGGTGATGCCATGACTGGCGAAGGAGCAGGGGGACTCAAGATATACTGGGTAGCGGAGAACCTGCAAAAAGACTCAAAACAACCTCGAGGAACACAATAGAACTAGTGTGTGTCATAAACACAAATCAAAGAGGGGGTGTGGCCCCCTTTCCTGCCCCTTGCCATAGGAGGCATAGGGGAACATGGCACCCAAACCTCCCTCGTCATTGTGACCACAGCAGGGTAAAAACCAGAATGAATCATGGCATCATCTTCTCTGTGACCCATTAAATGTGGTCAGAGGTAAAACAAATTCAACGATATCCTCTAGCGTCTTGACCTCTCCTACCACCTGTGGTGTCATAGTCAGAATTTTTTGACCCTGAACGAGGGCACAACTTGTCAAAAACTAATGATGTAGAAAGAAAGAGCATGGGTTCAGGATGCTCAACTTGCCTTCAACTTGAAGGAAGGTAGTCAGGGTTGAGCAGGCCCATGCAAGTGATGGGGATGGGGTTGGTGACATTAAATCTAGACATCTCACCCCAAATTGAATCGCTCCACAAACTCTCTAGTGGATGAAGAAGATTCAAGGATTGAACCTTGGTACCGCAAGAAAAGGAAGTCACTCCTACAATAGGCTACAGAGAAGGGGGAGAATGTTGGATTGGGCATTTTGTCCAGAGGATGAACTAGGGTTACTTTTGGTGTTAAATAGGATCAGAATCCTCTCCCGATCACAATTTTGAAGTTGGAATCCCACATTGTGATCGAGATTGCAAAAAAAGGCAATCAAGAGTCTGAACATTTCTAATTCCTATCCCATTTAGAGTCTTGGCTATGTTAGGAGGTAGACGATGGAGGATTAACCCTATGATGATAATCCAAAGGTAGAAAAGGATTCACTTATAGAAAATGAAACCAAGGGTGTGTGACAACCCGATATGACCCTAGCATTGGGTGAGAAGTCAGATATCTACAAAAATGTTCATATGACATCCTTATAAGTTCAAACCTTGGGAAATTGTCACCAATTAAAATTATATTAGGGTCATATAAGTGCTAACTATATGGAAACTTCCAAAATCATTAGACAGGTCAAACAAGGTCAAACTTGTTTCAAATTTAACCATAATCTCCCATAACTATGCATGGAATTATTTTGGGCTTATATACCCACATTTCTCAACCAAATTTCTTAAGTAATTTAATTAGGTTTGAACCCCCATAATTCCTAGTAAATCATAGGAATAACATTATCTTGCCAAAATTGGCCATGATTCTTTTCTAACATAAAATGTGTTTAATCACTCGTCATACCCTCAAAAGGCATAGATAACTCATTATGCATTCTAATATAATAAATGTGTAAAATATGTAATACTTGAAATTATATAAAAATTGAGGTTGTAACAATCCTCCCCTCCCTATAAAATTTTCATCCTCAAAACTTCAAGGATTAATAATCTCTTCATACTACATACATCCCATGATACAAGATTTGTAGTTGCATTGGATAACTTAAGGGATATACTCTAATGATGCACTCATAAGGGTTGGTAATTATATTTCAAAACTCACTATGTTTAATCATTAAAGCATACCAAGTACTCCAACATGTATAGATTTTTACCATTTGGTCTCATTAAAGTTAAATAGAACCAAATTTACAGGTCAAGAGTAACCATTATGACCCACCCATCTTATTGGGATGATACTTTGAAATTTTGAATAAGAGTATTACTCTCTTTATTAACTCTAGAATTACGTGTGATACTAACCTAGACATGCATTATCACTTCCTCATATAATATGACACATGCAACATAGAAGCCCAATATACTTATGTTATGCTTAGGTTGATCCCAAAAGTCATCTTGTCTAGTAAGATCACAACTTAGAACAAAGTTGCACTATACCCTTTCAATAAACCATGAATATTGTCTCAAACATTTACTCTCGATCTCGAACCTCCATGCAAGGTATATCATTTCATATTATTAGACATAGGATACAAACAAGTTGGTATGCATTCCTCTACTCAATTCATTCTCACTTCCTTATCTTCTACCCATATGATACATCGACTTAGGTCACAAATGACATTCAGTGAGGTTAGAAACTTGGAGCCTTAATTATTTCATGGGTAGTAAGAATCATGTACCATCTTGCTAAGGGTTTCTAACCCTCCTAACACTTAGTGTAGACCCTATCTTATCCTTCCTCTCAAGGAACTGAGCTAGGGTTCCACCCAAAACTCTAAGTTTTAGGGTATTAAGATTTATAGTGGATGAACGTGTCTTGTTGACTTAGAATACACATTAACATTATCTCATGATTTACTATTATTAGCATGATTGTAATACTTGTAATTAGTGAATCAACAAAAGTGATTTCTCCACGCAAACTTGCACTGAAGTGCTCATTGCTCCCAAGAGCTCATTACACACCCAAGTGATCATTGCACCTGGTACCCATTAACCTTGGAGGATCACCAAGTTAACATTACTTTATTAACATCATTCTTAATGACTTTGTTTGTCATACCATGGTGCTCTTAACTAGATGATCCTAAGATATTTGTAGGCACCATTTTACCATAAAACCATTTGTATCCTTAGGAATACTAAATGAAACATTTGTCATTCACTTTTTCTAGGCTTTACCTTATATCAAAATCATGAAGAACCTCATGTTATGGTGATCTTGGACCGCTGACCCATACAACTACATTACATAAACCACTACATATCTTTATCATCAATTAACATAACACTATTCATGTATCAACTTAAAAGCATTTTCAAACTTAAACTCAAAGAACAAAATGATTCAATTTTCCTCGAATACTTTTAAATAAATAGATTGTGATTCAACTTATGAGAAGTGTCATCCCCGAAGCTAAGATTTAAACTCAATATTTTTTCTTTTCATCATACTATATCATTCCCAACCTACACTTAGTACTTAAACACTGTTATACTATTACTTTACAAACATAAACTTAAAGAAAAACTTGATTCAACAGTCTTCAAGTATTTCCTGAATGGATTCACTTGTGTCCTAAGTTCCTCTTCAGAACCATGGTTATATGGTTTTCTTATTGTCTTGATATCTATATCATGAAAATGACCATACTTGCATTCAATCATTAATCTGGAAAATTAAATCAAGGATGAGGTCTACTTCTTAAAAAGTGTGGTTCTAAAAGACACTTATCATTCCTAGTATAAAACTTTCACTTCTCATTACTTAATCATTACTTATATGGAAATATACACCTAGAACTGATCTGGTTTGATACACAATATGGTGCACATAAACATAGGTTGTTCTCCATCCTATGATGTGAGAGACCTTAAACATAAGTTGCTATATCCCTACCACATGATGTCGATAGCTACAAAGACTGAGTCCCACCACATAGTTTTATAGTTGAAATCTAGGGTAGAGTTTACATAAAATTTTCTTTATTTACTTAAACTTTTGTATTTTCATACACATAAGCATTTATTGTCATTAAACATGATTTAGACACATGATACATTGTTCTGATCTTAAACTTTTAATGTGTACAAGAACATATACAGTGGGGAAAAACATTTATATTCATTTACTATAGAGGTTAATTACCTTAATGTGTTCTATGATATATGTACACCTATTTTGCATATGTAAGAAACATAATCTTGTTTGAACTAAACTCAACCATGACATTGGGATTTTCATTATCCTCTCCACACCTAAAATCTGCATACACAAAATTATTAGGATATTCCTCCTTAAGAAAACATTATATCCCTTTTTTAGGTTACGATTCCTAAATATCAACAATAAGTCCTCAAAATATGTGTGGATGTCATATCTTAACATATCACTTAATAAGAAACCTTTGAATTAAGACAACATTGGTTACTACCCTTACATACATTCCATAACTTTAAAAGGAAATATATTTATAAACACTTTTTTTAATTACTTAATGATCATCATTCATCAACCATTTCTAGATAATCTAGTGCATGCATTACCAGATGAACATGTATACTAAGAAACCTTAATATTGCAACCTTGGGGTATCCTGAACTCGTAGGATATTACCCTAAGACCATTATTCTATTCTTTATACCAAAGAATCTACTATCAATCGAATTGTGAACTTCTACATAGTTCTAGTACCATCAGGTTTGAGTGAACACATGTATGGGTTCCTAGAATTAACCCTTTATGTCGTCTCTTAACACATACTCACGAAAATATGTATCTAGAGATGATAGATCATATTATACTCATCCCCAACATCCCCTAGTACAAGTGTCACATACCACAAGCACCAAAAGAATGAATACTAGTATAATAAGATTGTGTGTCTCACAATATATCCTCTAAGGTTCTCAATTTATTTGCACCCATACCACAAACTATTGAGAAAGAAAGAGGACATGCTAGAAGCTATGAAGTCATCACTCAAAACCCATTACACATTGACACTTAACCCTAAATTTATTAAACCCTCTTTGGATCTTGCACTCTATATGTAACAACTTCAATTTATAAAACATAAAATCCTGATAAAATATTTCTTTCATTTCTTATTTCATAAGAGTTTGAGAACAGAGGCTTCATGAAAAACTTTAAAACTTTATAGTATAATATTTATAAGAAAATATATTTTTTATCAAAACTGAAGCGTTCAAGAGAAATGCTAAAACCATCATGAAATGTGGATCCAAAATCATTATTCAGTAAAACATAAGTCGATAGTTGTACATTAATGCTAGCCATGTACTAAAGGTGAGGGATCTTTACCTAAACAAAAAGACATGGTCCTCATCAAGTGACTATTTTGCATCAACCTCAATTCTAACTTCTTAGATACTTCATCCTACTTGATCTCTACTCAATTGTCTTCTTAGAAAGGTAGGCCTTTTGTCCAGGGTATAACAACCTCACGAGATATAATTTTTGTATCCACAAACTCCCATGATTCACCAAAGTAGGGGATAATGATAATCACGAGTTATTACTAATACTTGGTCTAACATCACTAAGTATTACACTTAGGAATCATCTAAGAGGTTAACACTATAAGAATGTGAGAATCTTTCCTGGTGTCCATCTATATTATTGCTCTGATACCACTTTTAAAGCATCCCCAAGTACAATAAAAAAAGCATCATGGTCGCATGGACCACAAAGATTACACTTAGGGAATGTCACAAATAGCATATATAATTTATTGCAATAATTGAAATAACTTTACACAAGATACGATTACATTGATTCTCATATACACATTCTTTTCCCAAGACTTACTACAAAAAAACATGATACATAACAAGATTGAAAAACTACACTAATTCTCCTTGGATAGTATAGATGGCACCCCACCAGTTCTTAAATTTGTAAATAGATCCTTGAGCTAGATCATGCATTTCAGATGACTTCATCCTCTGTACTTGCTCCTTATCTACAGGCATCACGCCCCCAGCCATGCATTCAACAAATCGGTTGTAAGTGGTTGGGTTTCAGTAAAAATATGAACTTAACTTAACATAAAGCTTTAAAAATTGATATGAACTTGCATCCACATTAATTGTGACTTAAGGATGCATTATGAACATAGTTAAACATTATTCATGACCTCAATATGCATTCTTGACTTGGTTAAGATTTTTTACTACTCAATGAACACAAACATACCGAGCACATAGAAAGTGAACGGTCTTCTGAACACACTGAAAGTGATTAGGAACATAAACATATTGAACACACTAAAAGTGAACAATCTTTAGACCACACTGAAAGTGAATAGGAACATAAACATACCAAAAATATTGAAAGTGAATAGTTTTTTGAACACACTGAAAGTGAACAGGGATGGGCTTGAACCAAATAAAATGAAGGGGGCTCATTAGGCACCAATATTCCATACAAAACATTCATGAGTAGGGCCTAATTCTTTGTTCTTATTTTGATCTGATTTGATCATATCTTACATAGGATTTTCACCCACAATCACATTACTAATAATAAACATGAAGAGGTATATTCCTTTTAAACCGATATTAACATGAATCTTAATGCAGTGAACCTTAATAAGATGTCCATATATAAATACCTCTTAAACATTAAGGTGCTCACATGATATCATATGTAATATGAACTCTAAACATGATTAAGCGAGCAAAACTATATGAATGCAGTATTAACAACCCAAGGTGTGCACCACTTACCTAGTTTCAATAGGAACACTTGCTCCTAGATTCTTGATCTCATACTTTAGTCTTCCTATAATTATAACCCAAAACCATAATTACTTTCTCATAAAACCTAATAGGTTAAGTCTTTAAATTCAAGAAACAAGAGTTTGAATCAGGATTTGTAACCTAGGCCAAAGGCTAGATCTTGAAAAACTAATCAAAAACCATATATTACTCAGACCCCATAGGACGTACCAATAAAAAGATATTAATTATCTTATATTGGCCAATCAGGGCTTAGATGAATCATTTATCCCAAAATTTGAAATTCAAATAAAACAAAGATCAAATGACCTAGCGACCCTTTGATATAATCCTAAACTATAGGCATGACAAGGAGTATCTTTGTAAAAGCAGTGTGAATACAATCATACTTTAGATAACCAATATTATCCCATAGACAGACTTATATCGAGAGTGGACACATGAAATTAGGGACATTAGGTCCCTCTTTGGCCTTCACCCCTGACCTTTGGACTCTCGCATCCGTCCATGGTGCAAATCTTGGTTCCAGTAGCTCTCGTTCCACCATGTCTTTCAAAACCAAAAACACAAACTCACTAGAGCAGCGTTCAACAACCATCAAAAAGTTGCCCATTCCCACCCCAATCTCCCTAGAGCTACAATAGAACCCACAAAAAGACTCAAAACAACCTCGAGGAACAAAACAAAACTAGTGTGCATCATAAACACAAATCAAGAGGGGGTGTGGCCCCCTTTCCTACTCTCCTGCCATGGGATGCAGAGGGGAAATAGGGAACCCAAACCTCTACCGTCATTGCAACCACAACAAGGTGAAAAACCAGAAAGAATCATGGAATCATCTTCTTTATGACCCATGAAATGTGGTCAGAGGTAAAAAAAATTGAAAGATAGCCTCCAGTGTCTTGACCTCTCCTTCCACCTCTGATGCCACAGCCATAGTTTGTCGACCCAGAATGAGGGCACAACTTGCCAAAAACTAATGATGTAGAAAGAAAGAGCATGGGTTCACAATGCTCAACTTGCCTTCGATTTGAAGGAAGGTAGTCAGAGTTGAGCAGGACATGTTGTCGATGCAAGAAATGGGGTTGGTGGCATAAACTCCAAGAATCTTGCCCCAAATTGAACCACTCCACGAACTCTCTAGTGGATGAAGAAGCTTCTAGGATTGATCCTTGGCACCATAAGGACATGAAGTTGCCCTACAACCGGATGCAGAGAAGGGGAAGAATGCTAGATTGGGAATTTTGTCCAAAGGATGAACTAGGGTTATTTCTGATGTTTAACAGGATCAAATATCTTTCTTGATCACAACTGTGAAGTTAGGTTCCCACATTGTGATCAGGATCGCAAGAAAAGGCGATCAAAAGTCTGAACATTTCTGGTTCATATCCCATTTAGAGTCTTGACTATGTCAGGAGGTAGATAATGGAGGATTAACCCTATTATGATAATCCAATGGCAGAAAAGGACTCACTTACAAAAAATGAAACCAAGGGTGTATGACAGTCCAATATGACTCAAACATTGGGTGATAAGTGAGATATCTGTGAAACTGTCTGCATGACATCCATATAAGCTGAAACCTTATGAATTTGTCACCAATTAAAAGTATATTAGGGTTTTATAAGTGTTAACTATATGGAAACTTCCAAAAAAATCATTAGAGGGATCAAACAAGGTCAAACTACTTTCAAATTTTAACAATAGTCTCCCATAACTATGCAAGGCATTATTGTGGGCTTATGTACCCACATTTCTCAACCAAATTTCTTAAGTAATTTAACTATGCTTAAACCCCCATAATTCCTAGTAAACCATAGGAATAACATTATCTTGACAAAATTGGCCATATTGCTTTTCTCATCATTCTATTTAACATAAAATTTGTTTCATCAGCCGCTATACCCTCAAAAGGCCTAAATAACACATTATACATTCTGATCTAATAAATGAGTAAACATATGCAATACTTGAAATTACATAAAAATTGAGGTTGTGACACCCCTAGTCCTGAATAAAAGAGACCTCAAAAAGTGGCCAAGATGTATACGGAGGGCATGATCATAGAAGTAACAACACCACCACAAATGGTAGTTGCAAACATTGTTCCCCAAATATTGCATGTGGTTCACAAAGAACAAATAGACAATCATTTCATGGCCAAGGATGAGGAACACAACAAAACCACAAAGAAGAATTTCAAACCCACCTGGTTTGGTGATGTGGATAGCCTGTAGAAACTGGGGCTATATGACAAGATGAAACAAATCCTAGAAAAGTTAGGAATCTACAAAATCTATTTCAACATGAAGGCCTCTTACGATGATCTCATCTTAGAATTTATGTCCTCACTAAAGAAGCAAACAGTGACAAAAGAAGAAATAGAGGAGTGTGGGGGAGATCATAAGTTACAAGTGTGCATTATCAAGGAGGAATATATCTTGACAGATAAATGGATCAATTCAATTTTCAAAGACTCTAATGAGAAAGTTGAATGAGCCAATAAGGCACAAGGAGATAGAGATGCAAGGGGCTTCATAATGGACAAGACATGGGAGAAGTTTTCAAGAGATTATAGATATAGTTATAGTCAATCCAAAGTTGTGATGATGCACTCTAGCTTCGTGAGGGTCGTGCACAAGCTTTTCACTAATAACCTGACCTCCAGAGCAAATACTGGCAATGTAACCAGATTAGATCTCTACATACTATGGAGTATCATGGAAAGCAAGCCCATCAACATTGAAAGAATTTTAATCAACAAGCTAGAAGTGGCGGATGGACCAGAAGGCCCTTGTGATTTCTACATGGGAGGCCTAGTTACATTGCACATCATAAGGGATACCCCAGTAATAGGAGGTTCTTCCTCAATTTAGAGAGAGATGTGTTGATTGATGCCAAATACCTAACTGCTACCAACATCCTGACAAGGTCGAGGCAAACGTAGAAGTAATATTACAAATTTTACACATCTAAACATTGTCTGCCTCTTCCAGAACTAAGTAAGTATGATTGTGACAAACTTGTATTCAAGGAGGAAGATATTGTGAGATTGATATCTTTACAAACAATGGGTACAAGTGAGCCACCTGAGCAGCATATAAAGCATCCAAAGGAAGTCTTTATCAAGAAAAATATAAGAAAGAGGGTAATATTGTGTCTTCCTAAAAGACTAACCAACAAACCCCAGACAAAGGAATCCCCAGCACCCAAGATAGTAAACCTGGAATAGAACAAAACATAGACTCCACTCACCATCACCATTGACGAGACAACTAAAGGGGTAGAGGTTGAACCCCTATAGCTCGTATAAGGCAAAGCAATGACAGAAGTAGTTGTCCCAATTCATGCAAGGGAACCTCCACCAGAGGTGACTATTGCCTCTCGACATGAGGAGCATGAGGAGTCAACAATTGACAATAGAGCAGATGAGTACTTAAACATACCAGAAGGAGCGACCCCATAGAAGGAACAACTACAACTGGAGCCCAGCAAATGCTTCACAAGAGACCTAAGAGAATCCACAAAAGCAGACAAGGTAGGACATGAAGTGAGCTCTATGAGCAGACTAAAACAACAATGTTGGGTGCCTACTCCAAACAAGTTTATGGAGATAGGGCAAGAGATTGATGACCACTATGAGATTGTCTTGGCCTCTACTCTAAATATTTTTAATTTAACTATGAATATGTCTACATTAACCTCACATGTATAGAAGATAACAACTAATATACAACCAATATTCACCCTACTAAAACATATGTAGTAGTTAGCTGCAAATCAAGTGTAGGTTATGCAAGCACTGGCGAGAATAACAAACAAGATCACCATTCTACTAAAAGAATGAGATGATCTAAGCCAGGAGAACTTGCAGCTACGAGTAGAGGCATAAAAAAAGGAGGCTCCTACAACTAGCGATGAGACAGCCCTGAAGAGACAACATACAGTCACCATTGAAACCTCTTATTTAAGGCCAGCCAATATCAAAGTCCACCTCAAGGATGATATGTTGCTTGTTGTAGTACACACGGGGTGGGGTGCAGTTCAGGAAGGAGAAGTGACTACACAATGCACTATTTTTCTAAGAGAGGATGAATCTGAGGGAAGTAAGAAAGTGCTTGTTGGGGAGGACAACATCGCCACTTCCCTACCCTCACCTGGGAACTCTGCCAATAATAATAATGATGGCAAACCCAGAGCACTACTAAATATGGGTGTCCTACAAACCACACTCATCAAATGTTTAGAAGCAGTCAACGAGAATGAAGTCACATTGAAATCTTTTTAAATAAGAGGGGATGATCAAAGTCTACTGAAGATGTGATGGACGAACTAGATCCAATTTTTTACTATAAGGCCCCACCACCAACATCTGACTATGATAAATTCGTAAATGAGATGTTGCTAGATGAACCTATCATGGGGGGGCTCCCTATTTCTTTTGAAGCAAAAATCAAGCAGCTAATGACTGAAGTTGATGAAGGGAACCTAGGCTACACACCTCCAAAACAAGTTAACCCAGTGTTTCCTGATCTTCCTACAACCTCTTGTTGTAGAGACAGCTCAAATCTAGAAGCACCACCACTTCTATCATGGACATGGCTTCTATGCCAGAGATGGTGCTATGCTACATCCATGTGCTAGCTAACGTCCTAGATGATGAGAAACTCGAACAAGACATTATCTATAGCAATAATTAGTACACTTTGACAAGGAAAAAATTGCATTCAATGTTTAGACAGAAAGACAATATAAGCAGAATATTTTACAAGGTCTTATGTGGGACCATTATAAAGGAACTTATGTACAAAGGCAAAACCTGGCCAGTTTTCAATGCAACATGCAACCTGTCAACCCAACTGTACAAAGAAAGAAGAGTGACATTGGTCAAAGAGATTCAAGACACTCTGGATGGAACTAAATCTTTAAAGTTTATAATGTTACCATTAAAGGCTTTCAATCATTGGATCTAATAGTGGTTGATCTTTCAACAAGAAGAGTCATTACTGACAACTTTAGCGCAAAAGACCTACCATGCAGGAAATAATCTTTGAAAAGTCAGAACATAGAACTATTCAAGAGGTCTTAACTCATGTGAAAAAGCTAATCCAAGGAGACAGTGGATGGTATCATTTGAATTGGAAAGAGATATCCATTGACTACAGTATGCCCCAAGAAAAGAAAGACTCAGGGGATAGTGCATTTGTAGAACTACGAATGATAGAGGTCATAAATAGGGGAGTCCCACTTGAGAAGATAGTCAATGAAGACTTCCATGTATTGAGACAAAAATATTCTTATATAATGCACATATGGATGACATCCCAGGGAGGATGTACTCCCATGGGGAGAACAACTGAAGAAACTTCAAGAATCAATAGAAACCTCAGCACTAGAAAAAAGCACAACCATCTCGGTAGTCCCTCCCTCTCCCCCACCACAGGAGTCATGAATACTTTCCCCACCACCACCCTATAATGTATTCACCCCAAATGTTGTTGATACACCTCCTCAAACAGACATTACTATGACCATTAATTCACCATAACAACATGTGATCAGACATGAGATAGAACCTGAAGCTCCCAAAGATCACAAAGAGGCGACAATCCAAGATGAAGAAGATGCACCCAGTGGTTATCCAATAGATGAGCCGGAACTGACATACATAATCATGCACACTTTTCAAAACTTTGATGAGTTGGCGTGTTATGGGATTTCAGTTGAAGAAGTCACCTTTCTCTTTAATGAACTACAACCATGAGAGGATGACTTCATAACAATTTTTGAATGAAAGAATGTTTAGATACTGATTCCAAACCTTCGAGACATCTTAACAACTTGAGGCTACATGACTGTAAATGTCATGACATATTGTCAGTTACTTCTAGATGACGAGCTCCTTGATATGTACATGGCCTTATATAAAATAGTCGGGGACATTATCCTAAAGAAGGAGTATGTTGAACTACAAAAGTTGATCGATCACCTACAACACAATGTTCCAAGTTGGATATTTGTGCCCATTCTGCATGATGGTCATTGGGCACTATTTTCGATTAATATTGTGAACAGAACAACCATCTTCTACAATAGTTCAGATGCCATGTTTAGCATGAAATGCACAACATATCACAAAACATCTAGCAACGTCATCAAGCAAAAGGCTTCCCAAATGTCCACAAACAAAAAGTTGACCAGCCTAAATCACATGTCTAAAAAGGAGTGAATTTAGAGTAGTCAGACTCTTAAATTTATAACCTGACACTCAGGCCCCACAACTATTATATGGGGTATGATGTAGTAAATTGGGGTTGATCCACAGGGACAAGGAGTGACAAGTGCTAAAAACTTAGAACCTTGGCTCAGTTACACCAATCAAAAGGGTAGGATCAAGGTTGGTGTTCCTTAGGGAATGATGTTAGTCCAACCAATCAACAAAATAAAATAAAGTCAAATAAAATAAGAAGTAAAACAAGAGAGAAAATAAGAATAAAGAGTGAAGAAACAAGTATAGATGGGAACTTGGATTGGGTTTTGCCTTCTAAGGTCTCTCACCAACACATAATACTCACACCCATTGTATACCCTTAGCAAGATTACAAGCAATCATCATATATGTCTATTCCCTCCTCTCTAGAGCTTATATTGATCTAGATTATAAAGTTGTCACTCTCTCAAGATGGCAAACAAATAAAAACAATAAAACCATATGATCATTAGCTTAAGTATTCTAACATTATCATGTATTCATGCAACTCCATAACACTTAGATAGTATTAGTACTACTCTTTCGAGCCACTAACAATCAAACATCACAGGATGGTAGCTAGTCATACAAGTGAAGCATTAAGATGAAGAGCATGGAGATTATCATTTCTAAGAGCAGATATTCAATGGATATAAGTTTTTACATGTTGGGAGAGCCTTAGTGTCTACTCCCAACCCAAGCTAGGTGTTTAGCCACTCATGCTAATGAGTAGTTTTATGGATTTACAAACAAGAGATAACGTGAGGTATTCCCGAGGTTAAATAGAGTAAATAAGAATAGGGAGATGGATTTTGAGGAAGACGGAGGGGAGGTACACAAACAATGACCGAGAATGGTCAAGGTGGATGTCCCTGCACTCTAAGCCCAGATTTGGTATGATGTAGGTGGTACTTCACTCCTACTCGTCGAGGAAGACCTTGAATAGGGCAAAGTGGCGGGGAACTAGATTGATTGGCAAATGAGTCAGACTCTCATCTTTGACATCGTCCATGTCATACCTCCCCCAACATTGTCCCCTTGTGTCCTATTTATAGCTTCATCTCCTTGCTCTTTCCTTGCACCACAAGTATTAGCCATGTGCCTTGGGGTACGTGCTTAACAATCATGGAGTAGCCTTTTAGTCAAGCCTTCGAGCCTTGACACTGGTTCGGAGACATTTGGTGGAGTCTGCTTTGCCATCGGTTTGGATTAAGATGGCCACCGGGTGCTAGGCCAAGCAATTCATCGGTTCTTGGAAATCGATGGTATTAGTAGTAGTAGCAATCCAATGGCCAATGTTTGGGTAGATTGAGGATGAGGTCTGAAGGATTCTCACCCAATAGGACCATCGGATGTCACCACTCAATGGTCATGCAAGCGTGAGGATGGGGTCCAAGGAAACTACCAGATGCCAACATTCGATGGTCTCACAGGTGGAGGTTAGATAGAGGGATGCCATCAGATGTGAACGCTCGATGGTCCAGCATTCCAGCTGATGTATGCAATCTGTTGAACAATGGAGCATTTTCACAGCTTGCAGCCATCAGTTGTGACCCTATGGTCACACTGGTAGTTTCTCCATCGCCTTTTTGTGGTTCCCATGGGTTGTGGGAATTGATGGGTGCTCTATTCAATGGTAGGCTCCTCTAGTACTTATTTTACCTACATAGGATTAAGTAGTTGCCCACAAGATAAAGCATAAGAGACATTTATGTGCAAAATAACAAAAATTCAAGGTAACTATGTGTAAATGAGGGTTAATATGGGGTAAAGGAGGCATGAAACATCCAAAAAATTGGATGTTATCGATCATCTAGAGTGGGAAGATGTGGTTCATACTTTCAATGTGTGTGGAACTACTATTATGAAGAGAATTTCCTAATCTTTACATATCATAAGAGTCTGAAGTACATCATTTTGTATAAGGTTGTGAACATGAGGTGAAGGAGATGGTTGGAGTTTATCAAGAGCTATTATTGTACCATAGATTATCATCTTGTAAAAGTAAATTTGTGGCTAATTCATTGCAAAAAATGTTGTCTTTGTTTACTTCCAAGGATAAGGTAGAGTTGTTTTTGATGTCATAAGAAAGAGGGAAAATGTTTGTGTATCTTCCTCAAATGAATGTTCAAATTTAAGTCTCTTTGTTGGGATCCTTGTTGGCGCCATTGTAGATCAGGTTGACTCTAGTACATCAGACCAAAAATGCATAGATGGTAGCTAATATGATACGAAATATATGGTCATGTCTTAGTGATAAGAAGTGTGATAGTTCTCACAATTCCATTAATGAATCAATGAGTTTCCATGGTGGGATGGTGGTTCCAAAGGATGGAGGTTTGGGGATGTGATTTTTAAGTGGAAAAATCCTTGATGTATGATGTGCACCATTGAATTATCAAAGTGTACCAAAATATAAAGGATAAATATTAGTTTCTAGGGACGTGTGACATGGTAGAGTTTGTTGTCAAGTGCCCAGTTTTATAAGAAATAATGACAAAGCATCATAAACATCCATGTATGTTGCATTTATTTCCTAATGTTGAGTGGGAAAGAGGTAATTTCATGATGGACTTTATGGTTGGTCTCGCCAAGACATCCAAGGGGTACGATTCTATTTGGGTAGTTGTCAAGCATCTAATTAAATCAATGCAATTTATATTAGTCAGAACTATATTTTGCTAAAAATGTATATTAGATCTGTTTGGATGAGATCATTTTATAGCTTGGCATGGCGTCAATTGAAATATCATATTAGGGTTCTCAGTTCAAGAGAAAGTTTTAGGACTAGTTGCATGAGGCACTGGATACACTACTAAAGGTTAGCATAGGTTTTCAGTTAGAAACAGATGGCCAATTAGAGAGAACAATTTACACCTCTTAAGATCTTTGAATTATTGTTTCGGTGGTTGGGATTCTCATCTGAGTTGATAGATTTTTTGTAACACATACATAATAGCATAGACATGACACTAGATGATGCTTTGTATGGTAATCATTGCAAATCATGTCTTTGTTGGTATGGTGTGGAATAATATTAGCCCTTAGATCATGAGCTAGTGCATCAGATGACTGAAAAGACAAAGACACTCAATTAACAATTGAAGTTAGAATAGGTCATATAGAAATTCAATGCTAACAATTGAAGGAGTCCCCTATAAATCTAGGTTGGGGACAATCTGTAACAAGAAGTCTTTCCTTAGGAGGGTGTTTGAGGTTTGGGAAGAAGGGTAAGTTTGCTCTGAGGTATATTAGGCTTTATCTTATCATAGAATGGGTTTAAAAGTAGCCTATAGACTAGAATTATCTCTGTATTTGAGCATGTCACATAATGGTTTTATGTATCAATGTTGAGGAAATGTCATCCATGTATTGAACAGACGATAGAGCTAGTGAAATTCTAGCTTGTAGAGGATATATTTTATATTAAATGACTAGTTATGATCTTAGATAGATGGGTACAAAAGTTGAGGTAGAAGTATATAGTCCTACTTAAGATTTTTTGACATCACTATATAGTTGAGGAGGCTAAATGGGAGTTAGTTGAGGATATATGTCGGAATAACCTACTTTGTTTTAAGATTTCTAGGCAAAAGGGGACCCTATAAGGTTGGTAAAAAGAAGATAACTCATGCATGTGCTTGATTAGTCTTGCTTCTTTTTTTGTATATGTTACCTTAGGGTTCTTGAAGGTTGTAGGTGTTTATATAAGGCTAAATTTTGGTTTGGTTTCTTCAATTTAGAGTCACTATACCTTGGAGTTTAATGTGATCTTTTAGACTCTAAACTTGGTCTATATGGCAAGGATATTGGTTGAGCTAGGGTTTGGTGATTTGTGGCTTTGATGTTCAATTGGGTACGGGCTCCTTATGCTTAAACTCGACTGAGTTCAATTCAAACTGGATACTTCAGGGTGGTCTTTGGCATGGACTTTATTGTGAACATGGCCGAATTGATGAGGTGTCTAGACTACCTTTTCTAGTGAACTCAGGCCTTTCAAGATCAACTCACGTGACTTGAAGGGGGTTCCCAAGTTTGGGTGTTTGAGATGGCATTGTCTTAGTTAGGCTAGGAGCTAACTAAATGGGTCAAGTCCCCTTGAACTTGGTACAATTTTTCCTTGGTCTGAATGGTGGCTTGGTTGCATTTGTTTCAACTACCTGATGCACGATCTTGGAGCCTGTGGTGGTAAATATGGCATAGTTTTGGCCTTGTAGAGTCTGTAGGACACTATGTAGGGTAGCTAGGCAATTTTTTCACCTCCCCCAATTTATAAATATGTGACCCAATTGTTCCTAGAGATCATTTGGATCAATTAAGTTGTTGAAGGGATATAAGAGTGAGAGAAGGCCAATCCCAAGGCTATAGCTCATGCTTGTTCTTAGATATTGGTGTTTTAGCTTTCCTTGGAGGAAAAAAGACTAAAGATCATCGTTTAAAGCTTGTTTGGATCAAAATCATGTAAGTTAGACCTGACTTATCTTCTTTTCTTGTTTTTTATTCTCTCTGCTTCCTAGATGGTCATGGTTTGTTGCCTTATCTAGAGAAATTCCATCTTTTTAGCTAAAGATATCTATTTTTCATCTTCTTTGGCCTAGTTGGAACTAGAGCCTGACAGAGAGGATGTCTTGTGGGTTTTATTTGGCGCTTTGGAGCCTTAAATTGTGCTTTATCTTGTTGGAGTTTGCATCCTTCATGAAAGGCAAGTGATTTATCCTCTATTTAGTATTCTTTGCATGCAAATCCTACATTTTAACTCTAATCTTTTGAAAACATACTAACCTCCTAGTCATGGGATTAGGTATTCTAGATTCAGGATAGATAGATTTAGTATGTTATAGGAATCCACCTCATAAAGAGGATTTCATACTTGGAATCAGTATATGTATAATCTAACACACACTATCCTCCACCCTTAAAAGGATTTTCCTTAACAAATAAACTAAAGAGATGTAAAGGGTAGTCAACTAAACTCTACTATACTCCACTTTCTCATAAAAAGCACCATAAACCAGAACCTAGGTTTTAAGGGTTGATCTACCGAGAGATGTGGTTCTACTCTAAGGGTTTTTCAACTCAATTTATACTTTCATGATTGTGAGGTAGCTCATAAAATCATTTAAATAATCTAGAATTTTTTTTTCACTTAATGTATTCTAATGAAATATTAGTTTTTTCCTTTGAGAGATCATGCAACATGAATCAAAGCTGATTTCAAAATAAATGTGAGAACAAAGTCACAACATCCAACTTCTTCATATTCTACTAGTACTTCATCATCCTCATCACACTATTCTACTCTAAAGCTAGATCATAAAATGACACAATGTCTACAAGGGTGGATCACCTACATCTTAGGGAAAAGACACTTGATGTCCTATCTTGATGAGGGATAACAAAATCCAGATGCTCATTGTCACCACATCATATTCTATATATTTCTTCCATACTAACATGAACTACTTAGGTAGTTTCTAGGGTAGTTTCACCTAATATACAATATATTCAAATCAATGATTAAGGTATATTCTATAAACCCTAAAATTATCAACTCCTTATTATGTAAATGGTTATAAAACATTTGTGAATAAATGAGTATATTTTTGTGAATCTAATATGAATTGACTGTGAATTATTCTAGTAAGTTACATTTACTACTTAATTAAATTATTTATTTCACTTGAATTATTCTAGAAGAATTAGTTATGAATTATCAAAGTTGAATTTATTTACTTCTTTATTAAGCAAAATTTCTTTAGTTACTACTAATATACCCTCATATATGATTTACAATCATATAGAGTGATAGGGTATAATAGTTTGCATGTCATCAAAAACCCTAGATAAGACAATTTACTAAAATACCCCTTAGCAAAAAATTACATATAGAAGTAACACAAAGTGTACGTCACATAAATCAGTGCATGCAACCCATTGTCCCTCCTTTCTTCTTGAATCAGAACAAGACTAGGTATATAATGAGATTGTTGGACTTGTTTTAACAAGATGGGAAGCACAAAGGACATAGAAAAATAGTCAAGAAAACATGTGAGTGGGCTCTTCATGTGCTTATAAGGACCGAGAACCATGAGCCAAGTGAATCCATGAAGAAACCAACATAGACCATACGTACAAGCAAGAAATGTATGGTGATGTGGGAAGTTTGGAGAGAACATACCATAGGGGAAAATGAGGCACCTCAAAGATTTTTTGGGTTTGGCTGCATTCAATAGCAGTGTTTGCACACACATAAGAGATCATGAGAGCTCCAGAGATGCAATTTCGGAAAGCTCTAAGGGAAGGAGAATAAAAAATCACAAGGCACTGATTTGGAGAGATACTATGATAGAAAAATGTTCAAGAAGTACTCCATGTCATTTAGGACAACACAATAGAATGAGATGCCACATATATTTGTGCTAAATATAGAAGTTTGGTGAAGGGGAAGTCCAATTGATAAAAGGGGCTATACATATATAGAACCTTGCAAAGATATCGGGTAAGTTGGATGTTGTTGGGAAGGATAGAATTTGGATTCCTAAATTAACCTAAAGATTGAAATATTTGGGGTTTTCACAATAAATAGGAACGATAGAAAATTCTAGGATCCTCAATTTTGCCTTTCAAAATGAAATCAAGGAAAAAAATAGGAAGAATGGGTGATAAACAAGGGAGGTATCACTCCCACGCAGACATGACTATAGAAAGGAATCTAGGGTTCTCTCACACTCTAGGTACAAAAAACATTGGTCATTTTTAGGTCAAAACATGAGCTCATACATTCTGTCAGATCTTAGCATGTAGGATGATAATAGAAAGAGCCACCTGACTATAGGGAAAAGTAGAGAAATACATCAGTGACAGCTAACTAGAAAATTGCAATCTTAATGAGAAAACTATAGTTAGATGCATATAAGTATTGTGTTATGTAAGGATTATCTTCTTTAATTATATTAGGGTAGAAAACATTATGAAACTAGATTGAAATTTGTAATCTTATCTAATTAGGATCCAAGGAATCTAATTTCATCTTACATTTAACTTTTAAGATTTCATTATATGATCTATAATACAATTAGATTTTAGCCTCATATCTTTATGTATTTTTTATTCGACATTTTTATCAACATTTAATATTTAGAGTCATATTGTCCTCATTTTCTACTATCAGGGTTATATTAGATCCTCCTGAATAAAATATGATCTATTACTTAGTTATTCCATCATGTCCATTTATTCAATATATACCCACATAAGCACATTAATCATCACCCCTTACATTAAATGTCCATTTATTATTCCAGTACCAACATAAGCACCTTATATCCCACATTGAACATTTATTTGTCCTCATTTTCATTTGATTACTAATTACTCAAATTTTAATCATTATGTATGTATTAATGAACAATATGGCACATATGATATATGTAATGATTTTACTTACATATTAAACCATGTTTAGGTTATTAGGTGAATTTTGTATGTATCAAAATATGTTATGTGATTATAACACCCAATATCACTAATGTATCATATGTGGTACCAAGCATGTAAATACTAGGGTTAGTTAACCAAAACCTAGGGTTCATGTCAACATGATCATTATATATCCAGACCACATCAAATTTGTAAAAGTCCATGGTTAGGTTCAATATATCCAACTTATCACAATATCATTATCAAGGTTTATAGATCCAGATCATGTTCATTGTCATATGCATCCATAGTTAGGGTTTGTGTTTGGCTTACTCATGTTGTGTGTGTAATATGTTTATTAGGGTACAAGAAAATTGTATTGGGGTATATTGTTAACCTTGTTTGGTCAATTTCTAAATATCAAAGCATACTAACCTCTTAATAATGGCATCAGGGTTTCTAGGGTCAGGATAGGTAGCTTTCACTATGTTATAGGACTCCATTCCTTTAAGGGGATGTCATCATCGAATTGTTGGTATGCAAGCCCAGAGAGCCAATAATATGATGATTGTAATGGCATAACTTATAAATGATTCGATTATTAAAAAGGAAATCTTCCAATTTATTTTGTTTGTTTAGTTTTGAGATAATGAAATAACATTATAAATGTCTAAAGAATGATATTACTCAATGACGTATGTCTTCGAGTTATGGACCTGAACAATGAGATCATACGGATGCTAAGAGTATATGCATTCTTGTTATGTCCATGATCGGTTGTTATTGTGGAAGGTAAATATATAGCAATAACATATAAGATCAAAGTGTGAGTTTGTTGATGGCAGAATCTCATTAGTCATGATATGGCGATATCAAACCAAGCACACAAATACATGTTAGAGAATAGTGTATCAGACAGACCCACCATAAGAGTGATACATGGAAACCTTACCTAGGTAACTCAGAATCACATCTTATAGTGATGGTGGTATTTGTGGTTTCTACACCTAAAATCACTACACACATCACATGCCATTCGGTATGATTTGACATCATCAAACGCAATCCTGAAACATGGGTTGTTATAAAGGTGATGATTTGGTGATTGTGACACATGGGGACTGATTGTGAGTGATAGAGATGGGATTTGTCCCTCCTATGGGAGTATGATATCCAAGACCACTTAAGTTAGTGAGACTGAGAAATACATGGTCATGTACATGTGAGTCAATATATGATATTGATCTTACACATATCTCATATAGTCTACTATAGCAAGAAACATAGATTGAATGTTGAAGATGATGATAGATCCATGCCTTGAGTTCAATCTGGATATCAATGACAAAGGAACTATACAAACACTATAGCACCATACACATATTGTAGGCTGAAGTTGTTCTCCAACTTTCCATTTACTTGGGTAGCAATGATGTGTGACTAGGCACCGCTCATTGCTTGTGATGTCATAAGTTTTTATGGACATTCATTGTCAATGTAATATGTGACTAGGCACCGCTCAATTTGATTGCGTCAAATATTAGCGTTGACATCATGTTATGTAGTAATTGGAATAGAATTGTTGGAACATGTACAAAACTAGGGAAGTACCAGATGATTGTCTGGACTGTGCCAGACGACTGTCTGGCATGTGACCAAACCGTCTAGCATGCCAGATGAAAGGTTTGGTTGTTGTAGGCTATGAAATTTTGAGAATTGTTGTGAAAATTCAAGATCTTATGGTCCCTTCCACTCCTACATAGACTGAAAACCCTGACCCTAACCTCTACTATAAATAAAGGGGTATTGGGGGCTTCCTAGAGCACAACACAAACAATTGAGAATCATTTGCTCTGACAATTATTGTCCTCTCTGATTATGATAATGAAGAGAGCACAAGCAAGTCCTATCTAACTAGAGAGGGGTAGCAAGGGAGAGAAATAACTGAGGATCATTGTTGTGAGAGAGCATGTTGGTGACTAGTACACCAACAAGAGGGACAACTCCTTCCTATCAAGACTTCTAGTTGGTCTGTGTGGACTTCTCTAGAGACGAGGTGGCCTTTGCCCATCGCCACAGAGGATAACATCAGCCAACAGTCTGTGACGAGAGGAGCTATTGCAGACAATGATAATTGAGTCTGTTGTCTGTGGAGGAGAAGTCAGATGAGTCCCAGTGCAACGAGAAGCTACATAGACACCATCCAAGATAGAGTGCACATCTACATCGATGAGGATTGTCGTTGGACTTGTTGTAGACTGGTTATATATTCGTGAAACCATCCTTTGTATTGCATAGTTATTGACACAATCCACTGGTTAATGGAAAATATGTCAGTAAATTTTTGTTTTCACTACCTATCTGATGTTGTATTTCCCAACAGTGGTATTAGAGTCATGACAATTAATTATGTTTTGGGATAATCGATATGATCATATTTTGGTTTTATCGAGTTTATTTATTACATGCGATGCAAATCTAAAATGGTTGATGTGTACGTCTGACTAATCACCACATAAGAACCCAAATGTGTGTGTGTGTGTCTATATATATGTATATATATATATGTGTGTGTGTGTGTGTGTGTGCAAATTACACCCATCACCCTAAAAGAAAGTTTTGATGGTGGATGTGTAGCGTGGTTATGGACAATACCCTTTATTTGTGCATGGTAATGTTGTGTTTTATATCTCGATCTGGGTACCGAGCCTCCCCCTTATTGTCCCAATGTAAAAGTATTATTATCTTCTACCTTTTCTCCCCTCGAATGTAACTCGAGGTTTCTCTATAATCATGTAATAGTAGGATAGTTTACTTTCTTATTACGACAAAGAAGAAGATGCTCCGTACCAGACCCACCGACCATCTCAAAGGTGAACTGACCATCTTAGAGGCGAGTCGACCAGCTAGAAGACCGAGAAGGACCAAGGAGGATGATCTAACACAATCGATTGGCGGATCCAACCGATCAATTGGAGGATCCAAAAGATGGTGGAACAGATGGCCAGACGACTAGTGTGAAGACCAACTGATCGTCCAGGTGACGAGACGACTGGTTCAAGTGTTGAACCGATCAAACCAGATTGGCAAGAACATATCTTCTTCAATAGGTTTCTACATGTGATGTGGACCCTAGGTTGTGGTATTTCCTTGTGGCTCCAAGGAATACATTAGAATGGACATAACCATTACTTGTTTTTATTGCATGTTTTCATTGTGGGGTATAGTATGTATAAGATACGTACTATATATATGTGGCAATTAGTTAATGTATACATATTATACAAAATCCATCAATATAATATTAAGTCTAAGTGCTTTCCATAAGAAACACACATGAAAATCTTGAGCGACCAAGTGTGACCATGCCCTAGCGTGGTGCATCGTCTATCTCGTAGAAGTGTGATGGTAGATATGTGGGTCTACCCTAGAATGGTGCATAGTCTATTGTGTTGTCTTATGGGTCAGGCTTAACTAGGTGATCTTAATTGGATTAATAACCTAGAAGCATACATATGATCAATGACAAAAATCTATGCATATCATCTATCAAGAGTTACATATGATGCAATTGGAAAGAGTTGCCTACTTGATAGAATCAAGTTGTGGGTGATAGCCCTAGATGGCTCATGATTTTGATAAAATTGCGATCTTGGATGACTAGAAGGTCATACGCTACAATCTTCCAAATTGGTAGTGAGAGATATCAATTTGAATAAAATAGTGAGAGTGATAGTTAATTAAAGACCTAATTAATATCGACTTTTCAAATAAAATTTAATCAAAATGGTTTTTGAAAAATGCAAATTTTCTCTTATAGAATCAAATGGAAAACACTCAATCGTCACCATCAGACGAATTAAATGAGATTTATTTCCATAATCTATTCAAGACCTTGAGAAGTGTTCAGCATGATCCTGAAACACCAGTGCCATTATCCACTCCATATTTTCCTAAGACTGACATGGATGCTTCTTTCAAGCATGCCAATGATGTTATAAATAGCAAGAACCTTATGTTGGGTTGTATGAACTTTGAGTTGCATAAACAACATGATAAGCATGAAAGATATAATGTCTCTGAGGTGCTATTTGAGTGCAAAATGACAGAGGGAGATCTAGTAGAACTTCATGTGCTCAATATTATTAGGCATATGAAGCATCTAGAAAGATTAGGATTTCCTTTAGGTTAAGAGTTGGCCACGGATATGATTTTGCAATCATTGCCTAAATCATTTAGCCATTTTATCGAGTGTTACAACTTGAGCAACATGGCTAGACTATTGTTTGAATTGCTTGACATTTTGATAAACATTGAAGCACAAATGAAGAAGGAAAATCTTGTGATAATGATCAGCGGAATGAAGTTCAAGGGCAAAGTCAAGCCCAAGAAGTGTTCTAAGACTAAGCTAAAGTCCAAGTCTTCTGCATTCAAAATAAGGAGATGGATAAGGAAACCAAGGAAGATGAAGAAACGGATAGAGATATCTACTTATGATATATATGTGATTGATATTAACTTCACTACTTCTTCATCTTGGGTACTTGATACCGGATGCGAATCACACATTTGCTCAAATGTGAAGGATCTGAAAATAAGTAGACCTTTAGTGAAAGGTGAGGTTGAACTGAGTGTTGCTAATGAGCATGAGCATGAGTTGATACCAGTGTAGTTGGAACCTATGAGTTATCTCTGCCAAGTGGGCTAGTAGTAGAGTTAGAGAGCTACTATTACGTATATGCCATTAATAGGAACATCATATATGTATCTTGTTTGGACAAGAATGGATTTGAATTTCTTACAAACAATGGAAGATGTTCTATTTGTAAAGATGGAATATTTTATGGTAGTGCCCCAATGTCTTATGGTCTATACTTTATAGATCAAGAGACAAGTGTATATAACATAAATACCAAAAGACAAAAACTCAATGACTCAAACCAAACAAACCTTTGGCATCATCGTTTAGGGCACATAAATGAGAAACTTGTATCCATACTCCATAAAGATGGTTATCTGGACTTTTGATTTTGAATTTATAGAGACATGTGAATCTTGTTTGTTCAGCCCTTTTAGAATAAATTCTAGAGGTGGGTATCAGTACTTCATAACCTTCATTGATGACTTCAGTAGGTATGGCTATGTTTACCTAATGAAACATAAGTCAGAAACTCTTAAAAAGTTCAAAGAGTTTATGAATGAAGTATAGAACCAACCTGGTAAAAGTATCATGGAACTTCATTATGATCAAGGTGGATTATACTTAAGCCAAGAGTTTGAAGACCTTATGAAAGCCCGTGGTATTGTATCCCAACAGACTCCACCTAGAACACCATAGTATAATGGTGTGTCAGAAAGAAGGAATCACACATTACTAGATATGGTGTGATCAATGATGAGTTTTGCTGATCTTCCAACTTCCTTCAGGGGTTAAGCTCTTGAATCTGTCATGTTTATACTTAACTGATACCGTAAAAATCAGTTCAAAAGACACCATATGTGATATGATATGGTAAACATCCTGATGTGTCTTTTATGAAGATTTGGGGATGAGAAGCTTATGTTAGAAAATTGTTTCCTTAAAAGCTTGGCCCTAAGTCTAATAAATGTTATTTTGTTGGATATCCTAAAGAGACAAGGGGATACTGCTTATACAACCCAACTGACAACAAATATGTGTTTCTAGAAATGTTGTGTTTCTGGAAAGGTACAAACTCATAGGGTGCAAGTGGGTCTTCAAGAAGAAGACAGACATGGATGGAAAGGTACAAACCTATAAGGGCAGATTGGTTGCAAAGGATTTCAGACAAGTTCAAGGTTTTGACTATGATAAAACTTTTTATCCAGTGGCCATGGTAGACATGTTAATGGATCGAATACGGAGTGGATACTACTATATCTGATATCTGAATCTGAAAAGAAATTTGATTTGATATCCGACAAATATCATGTGATAATATTTGAATCCGATCTGACAAATAATATCCTAATTCGAATAAATATCCGATTTGAACCAAGAATCATAAATGTATTGTTATTAATACATTATATATAGAAAACATTGATATCACTATGAATGTGATGTCCCGATCCCCGAGCCATCTCTAATGACCCCGAAGACCGGAGAGTCAACCTTGGTAAACCACCCTTAACTTTTTCTTTTCTTAATCACTTAAAATTAACTTAAAGGAAACTGTTATAACTTGGAATAAACTGAAATCTTACTGAACTACGGAAGCAAATACTATTTACTTTACTAGGTAGGTAAAGTAGATTTACACAACATATTACATTTTTCATGTGGAATATAAAGCACAACAGATAACTTAAAACTAATTTACATATTACATTACATTCTCTCTCTACCACACCACATGCCCCAAGGACCGAGGGGAAAGGACTAAGAGAGCTCTATTTTAACTATGAACTACCTTCTAAGAGACTGGGTGATAAGATCCTTCAGCTTCCTCGTGCTGACGCTGACTTGAAAAATATTTTAGTAGGTTGGTGAGCTACTGGCTCAGTGAATAGAATTTCACCCAACCATCGCAGATAACTAATATGTTTATTAAATTGAAATAAAATGCAAGAATTACTACATTGAGTAGATCTAACCATTATAATTAAATACCACAAGGAATGTAAATATTACATTTAAAGAACAATTGCTGTAAAATTGTACCCGAATCTTTCTTAACCTTTCTTACTTATGAAAAACTCTTTAAACCTATATGAACATATTTTAGCTTATGCCCTGATCATATGCAGTGTACTCTACATATGAAGACTCATAGCGAACTACGATCTCATCGTACAAGACTTAGCTGACACACCCAGGAATGCTAATCCTGACTACATTGCTGGTCTACAATAGGAAAATGGCTCTCTGAACTCGACACGCCTATTATGCCATAAAAACTAGACTCCTCCTCTAACCTGAGCACACAGGCAAAGAGTCAAGCCACCTATTGGCTTTACTATACTCTAGTGCCACCAGGATCTCTGGTTGATGTTGGACACTACATTCTATATTTTAAGGATACTTCCACTAGGGCTTCGTCCCCCCGTACCACCTATTAGTATGTTCCAACCCCCGCATACTGGACACTGCCAGGGTTAGGTCATTTCATCCCTACGGTGCAGACCTATCATAGGGAATCTACAGTGTTCAGGGCTCTTAAGTCTATTTTGTATTATTCTTGAAAAGCTCTTACTATATTGTATTTTTTCCCTTACTTATACTTGACTCTGGTATCTCTATGGTACTGTGTCTATTTATTTGAAGTTTATAACACAACATGTATATCATTCTAAACTTGGCAGAGCAATATACTCAAAACACTATAATATACTGAGAAATCAACATACTATTCATGCAGGCAGACTAAAATTCTCAAATAAATTGAATACATGTCAACTTGGCACATATACACTGAAATCATGCAATTGAGCTTCTTAATACACTGATAAAAGTTAATTTCTTGACATATGAGAAATCTTCATTAACACATGTAAATTAATTATACTTTCTTGGAAAAACGTGCACATCAACCCAAATCCTGAGTTGTTCATCACATAACTCAATTAAGTGTTAATTACTTATCATGGCATGAATTATTAATAATAACTGAGGATTTCTAATGATATCCTTAAGAAACGTGCCAAATTGTGTTAATACTAAATCACACACATTAACTATAACAGAGAGCGTACAGATTTATATTGAGACATTGCGAGTCATCGTCTATTTCTTTAAATCATGCAACAAGTTAATTACTAAAATTGTACAGCCTGGGTTTATACCCAAACTGTATAGTTATTGGAAATATGGGTCATGTGTTATGTCTTTAACCTCTCTACTGAGAAATTTAGGATTTGATCAATCATATAGTTTCACTAATACAAATCATACAAATTAGTTTAGATAACTAGGGTCATGTAAACGTGAAGAAGAAAAATGTGCAATGAGAAGTCGGGCAACACCAAGACTACCTGGTACTTGGGTAATCGATGTTACATGCAATACACACAGATTTAACCAAAATTGTTCATTTCATGGAGTTAATACTTGCTTAGTGAGTGAAATTCTACTCACAGAGGTTCGAGATGGCCGAAATCGACTGGAAACGCGCCCAAAGCCTACTTCCGGGCATCCATGAGGTTGTCTTCAACCTTGGGCTTGCCCTAGTTTGGACCTACTACAAGTAGAAGCTCTACCCCATGCATAGATTGAGGAAAGGAGAGGGGAAGATAGCTGGGAGCTATGGATTTGGATCCTAGCCTCACGGCCGAGCTCGCTGGTGTTGATTTGAGGTGCTTCTCGCGCCAAAACGGCCCCTGGCCGACGCCACAAGCTGTTGTGCAGCTGCTGCTGGCCGACGGCTCAAGCAAGTCAAGGCTACAGGTGGTTGGGTTGAGGAAGAGAGGAAGGAAGGAGGAAGAAGAAGAAACGAGGATGGTGTCAGCTGAATCGGAGCTAAGGGGCTCGAAATCGCCCCTCCCTTTTCCCCTGCTACTGGCCGATCGGGCTAGCTATTGTGTGCACCCGCTTCAAGCGGTGCTTTGCACCGATTAGGGGAAGGGGATAAGGGATAAAAGGGGTTATTTTGAGTAATTTGTGGTTTAAACCCAAAAACTTCAAACTTTCATAACTTTCTCTCTGTAAGTCTGAATTGCACGATTTTTTTCTTTCATTCTTTTAAGCATGAAATTATCTACCTTCTCTAGGCATAAAAACACAATAACTAAACCATCTTAGCTAGGTTAATCATCTTAGGTAATTAACTTAACAATTAATACTACAGTTAACATTAATTACATCAGATGAATCAATCTCGACTAATGATTCACATCTTAGCTTATCTTGATTAACCATGATGTTTAACAAGGTACTTAGCACTAATCAAGGTACTTCACGCTAATCGAGGTACTTACTAACTAACCTCAATGTGGGTTGTAACAATGAATATATATGATAAAATATCTATATTTTTTGTTTTTATATATAGATAATATACATTTAATAATATATGTATATATTTGTTAAATTTTGGATTTTTCCAGAGCGGATATAGTCATACCCAAAATACTATTTGAAATTTTCAGATATGAAATTTGATATCCTAAATCTAATCCAGATTACGCGGATGTCAGATTTTTTCAAAATTTTGGACTCGAATCTAGATCGAAAGTGCGGATTCCAAATATCTATTTATAGGTCTAGGCCATGGTTAACTCCATCGGGATCAAGCTTGCTACTGTAGCTCATTATGACTATGAGATTTGGCAGATGGATGTTAAAACAACATTCCTTAATGGGAATCTTCTTGAGGATGTACATATGACACAACTTGAGGGTTTTATCACTCCAAAGGATGGAAATAAAGTTTGTAAGCTACAAAGGTCAATCTATGGATTGAAGCAAAAATCTTAGAGCTGGAATCTTCATTTTGATGAGACAGTCAAAGAGTTTGGCTTTGTTCAAAATGAAGACGAACCTTGTGTGTACAAGAAGGTTAGTGGGAGCATGGTAGTATTCCTCATATTGTATGTAGATGACATACTATTGATGGGGAATGACATTCCTACTTTACAAAAGGTAAAGACATGGCTTAGAAGTACATTATCTATGAAAGACTTGGGAGAAGCATACTACATATTAGGGATAAATATCTATAGAGATAGATCAAGAAAGCTTCTTGGACTAATTCAAATCGCATACATTGACAAAGTGTTGAAGCGGTTCAGAATGGAGAACTCAAAGAGAGGAAACATGCCCATGCTACATGGAGTGGCCATCTCTAAAATTCAATGCCCCAGTTCTTGTAAAGAAAGGGAACGCATGAGCTTGATTCCATATGTCTCATCAATTAGATCAAACATGTATGCAATGTTGTGTACCTATCCAGACGTCTCATATGCCCTGAGCATGACAAGTGGATACCAGTTAGATCCAGGTGATGTTCACTGTACAGTCATGAAGAACATCCTCAAGACTTGAGAGGGACTAAGAATCAATTCTTAGTCTGTGGAGGAGAGGAAGAGTTGGTGGTAAAAGGTTATACTGATGCAAGCTTTCAGACTGACAAAGATTATTACAATTCACAATCAGGATTCATGTTTTATCTAAATAAAAGAGATGTAAGCTGGAAGAGTTTCAAGTAATAAACAATTGCCGATTCTACAACATAGGTCGAGTTTATTGTTGCATCAAATGCAGCAAAGGAGGTTGCATGGATCAAGAAGTTCATTTCAAAACTCGAACGTGTTTCAAGCATCAACGACGTAATCAATCTATATTGTGACAACAATGGAGGTATTGCAAAAGCTAAGGAACCCAGATCACATCAGCGATCAAAGCATATACAAAGGTGGTTCTATCTCATACGAGATATCGTACAGTGAGGAGTTATAAAGATTTTCAGAGTACCAACTAAGAACAACATTGTTGATCCCTTGACTAAAGTGTTTTCACAACAGAAGCATGATGGTCATGTTAGGTCACTCAATATATTCGTGGGTGATTGGCTCTAAGTGCAAGTGGGAGTCTATTGGTATGTATGCCCAGAGAGCCAATCATATGATGATTGTAATGGCATAACTTGTAAATGATTTGATTATTAATAAAGGCAAGCTTCCAATTAATTCTATTTGTTTAGTTTTGAGATAATGAAATAACATAATAAATGTTTATAGAATGATATTACTCAATAACATATGTCTTTAGGTTGAGGACTTGAACAATGAGATCATACGGATGTTAAGAGTATATGCATTCTTATTTGTCCCTAATCGGTTGTTATTGTGGAAGGTAAATAGACAACAATAACACATAAGATCATAGTGTGAGTTGGTTGATGACAAAATCTATTAGTCATGATATGGTGATATCAAACCAAGCACATAAATACATATTAGAGAATAGTGTATCAAACAGACCCACCATAAGAGTAACACATGGAAACTTTAACTAGGTAAGTCAGAATCATGTCTTATAGTGATGGTGGTGTTTGTGGTTCTTAGACCTGAAATCACTACACTCATCACATGTCATTCGGTACGCTTTGACATCATCAAACACAATCCTAAAATGTGGGTTGTTATAAAGGTGATGGTTGGGTGACTGTGACACATGGGGACTAACTGTGAGTGATAGAGATGGGATTGGTCCCTCCTATGAGAGTATGATATCCAAGGCCACTTGAGTTAGCGAGAATGGGAACTATATGGTCATGTACATGTGAGAATATATGATATTGAGCTTACATATATCTCATATAGTCTGTTATAGCAAGAAACATAGATTGAATGTTGGTTAGGATGACAGATCCATGCCTTGAGTTCAATATAGATATCAGTGATAAAGGAACTATACAAACATTGTAACACCATACACAGATTGTAGGTTGAAGTTATTCTCCAAATTTCTATTTACTTGGGTAGCAATGATGTGTGATTAGGCATCGCTCATTACTTGTGATGTCATAAGTTGTTGTGGACATTCACTGCCAACATAATATGGGACTTATAGGGTCACACACATAGGAACTCACCTAGAAGAGGAGTTTGATCATGAATAATGATTGGGTTGATTACTAAAGTATTTAGGTATTCAATTCATGCAAAAAATTAGCTAACTAGACTGTCCAATGATCAGTTCAAGTGTTGAGACAGTCGTTTGGAGTGTCAAGTTGATTGTATTATACATTGGCTGGAATTCAACCTGACCTGGGCTGCAATACACCCATCTCACTTGTTCGAGATGACCGTTTTGCATGGTGTGAGATGACTGTCTTGTCTACACCAAATGACCGGATCGGGGGTGCAATTTGATTGCATCAAGGATTGGTGCTGACCTCATGTTATGAATTTATTGGAATAGAATTGTTGAAACATGTATAAACTGGGAAAGCACCAGAAGACTGTTTGGCATGCGATTCCACTGTCTTGCATGCCAAAAAAATGGTTCGGCATCCACATGCTATGAAATTTCCAGAATTGTTGTGAAAATTCAAGATCTTTCGGTCCCTTCCACTCCTGCATAGACTAGGAACCTTGATCATGGACTCTACTATAAATAGAGGGGTATCGGGGGCTTCTCAGAGCACAACATAGACAATTGAGAATCAGTTGCTCTGGCAGTTGTTGTCTCCTCTATTTTTGGTAACCAAGAGAGCTCAAGCAAGTCCTACCTGACTAGGGAGGGATAGCAAGGGAGAGAAACAACTTAGGATCATTGTTGTGGCAGAGCAGGTTGGTGACTAGTACACCAACGGGAGGGACAACTCCTTCCTGTCTATTCTAGAAAGACGAGAGGAGTTATAGTTGGTCTGTGTGGACTTCTCTAGAGGTGATGTGGCCTTTTCCCGTCGCTAAGGAGGACAACATCAGCCAACAGTTCGTGACGAGAGGAGTTGCTGTAGACGATGATGTTCGAGTCTGTTATCTATGGAGGAGCAGTTAGACGAGTCCCACTGCAACCAGGAGCTGCACAGACACCTTCTAAGATAGAGTGTGCATCTACATTGATGAGGATTGTCTTTGGACTTGTTCTAGGAGCAGGTATATCTTCGTGTAACCATCCTTTCCATTGCATAGTTATTGACGCGATCTGCTGGTTAATGGGAAATATGTCAGTAAATTTTTATTTTCACTATTTATCTGATGTCATATTTCCCAACATGAATAGCATATCCAAAATCTAACACATACTACCATCCACCCCATAAAAGTATTTTCCTTAACCAACAAACTAAAGATGTCCAAAGTGTATGTCAACTAAACTTTAGCATACTCAAATTTCTCATAAACGTCAAAAAAACAGAACTTGGGTTTTAATGTTTGATCTACATAGTCATGTGTTTATATTGAAGGGTTTGTCTACTTACTTATTACATCCTTGATTGTGACTTAGATCATAAAATCGTGGATAAAATCTAGAAAATATTTTGCTTACATATAGTACTATTATGAATTACAAGTTTTTCTTTGAGGAATCATGTAATATAAGCCAAATATCATCTCAAAATCATTGTGAGAACCAAGTCATAATATCTAGTATCTTCATGTTTTACTAGAAAAATGCCATCCTCATACATTATTCTATTCTAAAAATAGATCTCAAAACCACACAATGTCTACAATGATACAACACTTACATCTTAGGGGAAAGACACATGACATACCATCTCATGAAGGCTGACCAACCCTAGATACTCATTTGTCACCACATCATATTTTATTCTCTTCTTTCATCCTAAAAAGAACTACTTAGGTAGTTTATAGGGTACACACATTGCTTTTATAGATATTCCACATTAAGTAAGGGTCCTACAATAAACTCATGGGAGAGGTAGATGACCTAGAGGGATATAAGATTGAAATAGTCAGATTAAACGGCTACCTTGTCTCTAATACCATAGTTGTAAGGAGTGGGAACCGGTAGGGGAGCCACCCACTCAACCAAACAAAAGGGAAAATACCCAATGCTAACTACCATCATGAAATTTGTAAGGTTTATTATCTAATTCATTTGAGTAGTATGCTTAAAATACAAAATTTTTAGCAGTGAAATACAAAAACAATAGATTATTACATTTCTCAAACTAAAAATGATTCTTTGTTCAATGAGAATAATTTTCGTTCTTAATGGTAAAGAAATGATTCTTCACTACACATGATGTATACAAAGGAATTCTAAAAGAAAATCAACCATAGGTAATAGGAGACATAGGGCAAATTGGCTACTTCAGTCTATCTCCAAGCAAAAGACTACTCTCATGAACCTTGCAACCCAAACTCAACCATGTTAGGTTTTCTCCACCTAAGGGGTTGGGAACATCCCCATACGAATATACCATATGGAAACTATCAGTAAAGTTTGTATGTGCATAATATATGAATTGGAGAACATGTATGAATAAATTATGTAAGATTAAAGTAAACAATGTTCCCAATGAAAAGGGAGGTAGAATATCCAATTTTATATAAATGGATCTTCATATATTACTTGATGTTCAGATCTACACAAACTACAGATGTATCAAGTTTACGAGTCAAATAATGAAGCTTTGGGAGAGAATTATTGAGTAGAGACTAAGATCTATAATGCATATATCAAACAACCAATTTGGTTTCATGCCTCAAAGATCAACAACATATGCTATTTTTCTGATAAGGAGGCTAGTGGAGAAGTATAGAGAAAGCAAAAGAGATCTTCATATGGTGTTTATTTATTTGGAAAAGGCTTATGATCGAGTACCCAGAGAAGTGTTGTGGATGCTTTTGAAGAAAAAGAGTGTGCCAATCAAATACATTGACTTGATCAAAGATATGTATGATAGATCTACTGCAAGTGTAAATACTCTTGGAGGAGAGACACCAACTTCTCCTATCACAGTTGGGGTACACCAAGGATCCACACTCAGACCATATCTATTCGTTCTTATTATGAATGAGTTGACAAATAATTTTCAGGATGATATTCCTTGGTGTACGTTATTTGTTGATGATATTGTTTTTATTGACGAAACTAAAGATGGATTAATGATAAAGTTGAACTTTGGAGAAAGGCATTGGAATCAAATGGATTTATGATTAGCACGAGAAAAACTAAGTATATGCATTGCAATTTCAGCCGATCTTGTTGTGTTAATGATGGAGCCAAGTTGGATGGAGTAGATATACCAAAATGTGATAAATTTCATTACTTGGGTTCTATTATTCAAATAGATGGGGATGTCCAAAATGAAGTTTTTCATAGGATCACTACAGGATGGTTGAAGTGGAGGAGTTCAAATGGAGTATTATGTGATTGGAATATCCATCTCAGTCTAAAAAGTAAGTTTTATAGAATAGTTGTACAGCCAACCATGCTCTATGGGAGTGAGTGTTGGGCGGTGAAGTAATAATGTCTCAACAAGATGAAAGTGGTTGAAATGTGTATGATGAGTTGAATGTGTGGGAAGACTACAAAATATCGCTTGAGAAATGACTATATCAAAAATAAAGTGGGGGTGGCGAGCATTGAGGACAAGTGGGAGGGCTGACTCAGATGGTACGGACATGTGCAAAACAGACCGACTAATGTGCCTATATGAAGCAATGTTATTGAGTCAAGCACAATAAATAGAAAAAGAGGAAAGACTAAATTAACATGGTATGAACTTATAAAGATAGATTTTGAATCTCTACATCTCAACAAGAATATGGCCCATGATAGAGTTGAATGGAAATGAAGGATCCATGAAGTCGACCCCAACATAGTTGGGACTGAGGTGTAGATGATGATGATGATGATGATGATGGATCTTCATATATTACTTCACAAATATTACATATGGAAATAATAAAAAACCAATTATAAATTCTTTTCTTATAATTTATAGACAACAATAATGGAATCTATCCAATTTGTTCAATTCTTTTCCATTGCATGCAAATTATATAGCATACTACAATCATCTAAAAGTAGGGTCTGAACACATCCTCATCTCGATCCTAAGAAGGTGGTGAGAATAAACATAATCCTCTATGTAATGGTACACATATAATGTAAGAGCACCTAGGTCTAGGTGACAACACCAACAACCCACATATTGGAAAAGTTTTACAACATGATTCGACCCCATAATTCATTGATACAAATAGATGATACTAGTATTAAAAATCAAACGCATTTAATGTGGAGGCAAAATAAGTTCACTCAAGATCATATCACCAATTTAGGGTTTCCATTTGTAGAATAGAATAATGGAATGTAAAAATGAACTGAAAGAAGGTAATCAAGTGCAAATAAAATAAATATAACCATATTACACAAATGAAGGATTCAATTTGCAATGATCAATTAACCAAAGATAAATAAGTATCAACTTAAATATAGGATTCTCACTCTGTATCAATTCAATATAACAAGGATTATTTAAAGAGAAATGCATCCACCGTATCAAAAGAGAGAGGAAATAAGCAAATTTTCTGAAATAGACTCAAGGGAGATGCAGCAAACATAAAGAGAGAGTATATAAACACTAATTGTATAATATGACTCTTAAAGAGAAGTGGCATACCTCAAATATATAAATCAAAAGTCAATGTCCCAACCTAGATCCAATCAGAGTACTTCTTCACCTATATATATTTTATGTAAATCAATAACTAATCTTTTTTGTATAAACCTAATATTATCAACTCTTTATTATAGTGTAATTGGTTATAAAGCGCATACCAACAAATAGGGTTTTTTTTATCATTCCAATGAGTATTAATTTGCATGATTCTGATAATTAAATACTAGATATGAATTACTCAAAGTTAAATCCATTTATTGTTTACTAAAAAAATGTATTGGTTCATTATTGATATACCCTCACATATGATTTACATTCATATAGCATGACATGGCATAATAGCCAATCAAATAAACAAAACTAGCACGGCATCAAAACAACCAGTCATTATAATTTAATAAAATACCCCTTAGTGAAAAGTAAAAATAAAAGTATCACAAAGTTAGGTTACAGAATTTGTACCTACAATCCATTGACCCCCTTTTCCTCTCGAATCAGAAAGGGACCAAGGAGACCACCGAGTTGTTGGTTTCATTTTGATAATATGGGAGGCACAAAAGCCTTGGAAAATAGTCGGGGAAAATGGGAGTAGGTTCATCATGCACTCATAAGGATAAAGAACCATGAACCATTTGAAGCCATGGAGAAACCAAAATAGACCATACTTACAAACAATAGATAGTTGAAGATGTGTGGAGTTGGGTGAGAACATAAAACATGGATGATGAGGTGCCTCAAAGAGTGTGAGGGTTCTGATGCATTTAATGGCAATGTTCACACAGAGAGGAGGTTTTGGGAGCCCAAGATATGGGACTTCAACAAGATCTAAGGATAAGGATCGTAAACCACAAGGCAATCCCTCTAGAGAGATGTGATGATACGAAACTCAAGAGAAGGACTATGTGTCATTTAGGCCAATGTAGTTGGATTGAGATGCCACATATAGGTTCACCTAACAGAAGGTGTTTCCAGAAGGAGATGAAGGTGGATGTACAATTTTAGTGAACAGGAAATCCAGTTGACAAGAGGGGATATATATTGGACTTTGCAAAGATATGGGAAGGCTAGAAGGTGGATTCCCAAACTGGCTAGGAGATTGAGATACTGGGGGTTTTCATAACATATAGGAAAGGTGAACAAATTCTAGGATCATCAGGTATGCGTTGAAATCAATGAAAGAAAATATAAAAATAATTTTTGAGAAACAAGGGAGGTATCACTCGTACACGAACACACTTACAACAAGGATCCAGGGTGGTCTCAGACTCGAGATAGAAGAAATTTTGGTCATTGTTGGATCAAAACCCAAGAATACAACGGTAATCAAATCAAAACATATAGGCTGAAAATAGAATGAGTTGTGTGACTATTAGGAAAAGTTGAGAAATACATCATGCTACAGCTAACTAGAAAATTGATATTTTAATACAACCAAACTATAGTTTGATTCATATAAGAAATTTTTTTATTTAAGGATTATATTATGTAATTGAACTAGGGTAGTAAACATTATTGAATTAGATTAAGTTTGACATCTTAGCTATATATGATCTAAGGAATCCAACTTTTAGCTTGGATTTAACTTTTTAGGCTTCCTTGTATGAGTTCTAATAAAGTTATATTTATCCTCATTATATTAATATGTATCATTGTGTTACATATTTTTCATCATAATTCAATATTTAGAGTCCTTTTATCCTCATATTGCTACTAACGGGGTTATTTTAGATAATCTCCCATGAAATATAATTAATTACTTATTTATTCCATCATTTCTTTTAATCCAATATATACCTACATAAATCACATCAACACTTACTTTATATGTCCAATTACTATTCCATTACATATTAAACCACCTTATACCCCACATTAAAAATTAATTCTTATAGTTCACCTATGCATTACTCCTTCTTATAGTATTATTTGTAACCACGGAAAGGGAATATATGACCACATAGGATAACCAACCTAAATATGAGTGTTTACGCATATTATTTGCATATATGAACAATTTTGAGCATATAATGGTTCATATTTTCACTTGAAAATACTACAAATACTAGAGTGAAAATATGCTTGAATCCTAGAAATATAATGTCATGTTTTAGTAATATTATATGTAAGGGTAATTTACACGATAAGATAATACTATAATGACGTACGTGAACATATGAGTTAAGGATAGGGACACTAGAAATCTAGAAAGGAGTATAATGATAAATGCATGAAGTAATTATCCTTGATGAAAGTCCAAGTCCTACATAGAGAACATTGATCAAAACTTGATTCCATACCAATGGTAAGAACATTTTTTTTTGAAGTTTACCAATGGTAAGAACATTGTACTACTTTGTATGTCTCTCTCTCTCTACATAAAATCTTGAGCCTTTTGTGGTTTGTGAAAACCATGAATTCTTTCATGACTAAGGTACTAGGTTCTCTATTCAATTATTTTTATATTTACTCTCCTTCTTAAAAGCATGCAAGAATTCATGAATTTGGTGAACCCTAAATTGTTTTAAGGCAGACATTGCCTATTTGAATGTTACTACTGATATTGTGATACTCAATTTTGTTTAATATTGAATTGGCAGTGGAATGATCAAATGGGAGTTTTGACCAGATTTGTCCCCTTTCAGAGTTTAGGATCCTGGAGTGGGTAATATCCCACAATGTTGCCAAATGGATAGCACACAAGTTGTTCCTCAATTAACTGGTGGATTGATGATTATGCACTAGTTATGTTCTCTCCTAGAGTGTGAGAACACAAGACACTTATCCCTTATAATATAAAATATGAAGGTTTCATTTTTTAATCTTGATATTTAGAAGTTTAATACTAGTATTGTTGTTGTGAACAAATTTGGATACTTTGAATAGTTGAAATCTTGATATTTTCTAAATAGTCTATATAATTTTGAGTAGTTAACATCTTGATATCTAGTGAAAACTATTTCAAACCTTAAATAGTTGACATCTTAATGTATTGTGCATAATCTTGCTAGTTTCTATCTTGAAACTTCACATTATTGAATATATGACATTACTACTACATCTTGAATTTTGAACTTGAAATTCTTAACATATTGAAATCCATGCCCATTGCTAAATTTTGGAAATCCATTTAACATTATATTTTTTCATTTTTATAGTGGATCAATAATAGGGATGTAGTAGTAGAAATTGTTGACCCGGTTTCCACTTGTGATTCATGTGTGTATAGAAATCCTTAGCACAAACATGACAGTTGATTCAAGATGACATAGAAGAAAAGATGTAGGAGATTTCCTCTATTGATCCAAGACTAGATATGACATTATGTTTTGATTTATAGTTTCATTGTGTAGGTATTTTGAGTTTCCATGTGAACTAATGAGTAGCATGATTGTGCAAAATTATGTATATAATACCAAAATATTATGTGCTAATTTTGTTGCAAAAACCAATTTTCTATAATTAAAAAGTCTATTAGTGAGAATATGAGATCTTTGAGGATAAAATATATACTTAATATCACTGTATCGACCACAAATGAACAGAGTAGTGGAAGATATAGAATTTTGATATAAAATCCCAAGGAGACAATTTTCTTAAACACTAATTGGCATGAGCATTTCTCATTGGCTTTGTGGGTATATCAATGTCTATTATAACTTATACATGCACCAAACAGTACTTGTTTTTTAAGGTATGGAGGTAGTCCTACCAGTGGAGGTTGACATAACCATCCTATGCATACTCCAAGAAGATGAAACCTTTGAGACGGAATGGGTCAAAGACTACATCTACTGCCTCTACATACTCGAAGAATAATGACTGAACTCTCTCATCACGCATAGTGTTACTAGGAAATTGTAAATCATTAATTCAATAAAAATGTGATGCAAGACAAGTCCCACATCCTAATCTGAGTGCCACCTTTAGATCCATGTCACATAACATATTAAGATAATTAGTTATGTTATTATGTTATTATGTTTTCATGTTTTAAGGTTTATTATGCAATTGTTTTAGTTTTAGGATCTAAATCGAATGTTAGGGACTTACCTATAAGTTCTTAATCAATTAGTTTTAATTCTTGTTTTGATTGATCTTGAGCTGAAATAAGCCAATTACGGCTTCTTTTGTGTTATCTATATAAGCTCATACATGAGGACATAGCCAGGAGAGTTGAATTATCAATTGAGTTTTTGTTTGCAACATGGGTTGCATAAAGTAGTATCAGAGCCTAACATCTAAATCCTAGTTCTAGATATCAGGAACCTGGGAGATCACCAAAACCCTAAGTGTGGCCTAACCCACATATCATCCACCATTCAATGGTCTCCTAAACCCTAGGTATAGGAGTCATATCCATCGTCCAATATATCCAAACCCTAGGTTAAATCTGTTCATTAATCCCAAATCCTAGGTTATATTTTATACCACTCATCCACCAAATTCCACCCATCCGCTCATATCAAAAAAAATCTATGAACAAGTGTGAGCTTGGCACTATTCATCTGATCATCTGCTTGCTCTGATCTTCCTACTTTCATATGTTGCTGCTTTCAAATCTTCCCGCCAGTAGTTTGTTATCCCACTCTTCTCCCACAATCCATTCATCTCAATCGTCCATCTACCGTCTCTATTTGCAATCACTCCAAACTCCACCAATCACTACGGTGGCAAGAACTTTGTGTATCCTCTTGAATATGATTTGTCATCATTCGATCAGATGCTCCAATGATAGATCAGCATATTCTACTCACCATCAACATCGACAAATCCCCACTTCTGCAGCCTCCTTTTACTCTTTCCCTATTCATCATCAAATTACCATCCTGCACTCTTCTTTGTCAGCAACACCCTTGTAACAATATCAGTTTTCATGTACTTATTTGCAAATTTCCTAATATCATATCTTTTATGGTCTCATATTACAAATGGGTCACTTTTAAATATTTTTGGTTATTATCAATGGAGTGTGGTTGCGCTTTATATGATTATGTCAATACTCAGATACTTTGAGTTGCATCTTTCTCCTATGATATAACTGACTTCTTTAGTAACAAGCTATGATTAAACCAAAGGTCGGTTGGGGTGCACACTAACCATGGCATGTAGGACATAGCTTGTAATGAAATTATAACTGTAATTATTCTCTTGAGCACAACAACTCCAGTCTCAATTCATTAGAGTTACGCTACTCACAGTCACCTATACACCCGTCCACATACCCGGTTCTCGAGAGCCTACAAAAATCTCGTCCCAGTCATTTTTGCTCATGTGAATTAACTCTACAGCAATTAACTCTATGCAGAAGTTGAAGAGTCCTGAAGTTCTATCCCCACTCCTCTCTCCAGCCCCAATTTTTGAAATTTATTTTTTCTTTTACAACTCCATTGTCCAGCTCCATTCCACCCCACCAGCATTCCCGCACTAGTACAGTACGTGCATTTACATTATGTGATTAAAAGTATTGTAATTTTTATGCACAATTTTGTCAAATGCTACATTTTGAATGTATACATAATGTGGCTATTAGTTTTGTATTTCTTTTACAATGCGGTTGTTAATAATGTACTTCTTGTGTGTAATTTTGACAAATGTTACATTCTAAATGTATACAAAATGTAGTTTCATATTGTACGCTCGTACTGTACCTCTTGTACTGTCCGTCTAAATGTATTGTCAAATGATGTTAGTATTGTATGTCTCGTACTATACGTCTTGTACTGTGCATATTAAAGATGCAAATATCTGATGGGACAGTCCCAGTGGTAACTAGATTTGAGGGATACATGTAATATACAGTTGTTAGTATTGTACGTCTTGTACTGTATATAAAAATTGAGGTTAAGTGATAGTGATTATGCATGGGCAAATATTGTAATATGTAATGTTGCATAAAATATTGTATATATAATTCAAATTTGAAAGCTATATTATTGTGTATATATAATGACATTAGACACAATATATGAAATAAATTACAATAAAAAAAATCAACAATTGTGTGTACAATACGTGCGTTTACAGTACGTGAGTTGGAAGGAATTAGAAACGAACAGAATTTAATTCTAAATACTGTTGGTAATCTGTGGTGGAGTTAAGATATCACTGGTGCAATTTATTGGGGAATGAATGCAATAACTGTACTTTGCATGATTGTTGCATGGACAATAATGGCTGCAAGTAGAATATCTCTGTGATGCAATAAATCTCATTTTTTCCCATACATTGGGTATGCCAGCGGGTGGGTGGATGACTATGGCTAGAATTTTTCATTCGTTATGAGATGAACACTCTGTTCACTCCCTACGTACTACTTAAATAAGGTGTGCAGTTATCCTACACACCTTGGACGTGTCAGTAACCAAGGGCTCGTGTATACTTCACCTCATCCATGTCATATCATAACCTCAAATGGGACAATCAATACTCAATAAGATCATTAGTAGAAATGGTATGGTCGCTCATATCCTTGAGCCAAAAGAGGTTAGAGGGAAACCATGCAAGTAATACAAGGTTGGGAGAACACTCTTATTCGATGCATATCCTCTCAAAAGCAAGCAAAGGTTGCAAAAAATTACATATGTAGAGGAAACAATAGTGAATCAAGGGATCAATAATAACCAGCAGCACAAGGAGGCTGTACAGTTGAGAGTTGGGCTCAATAGTGACCAGATGCAGTAAGAGTAATAATGATCTTTTCTCACTTGCCGAGGCCATGCTAGACACTCTCGCATCTGGTGGAGTAATGATCTTAGAGATGCTTTTCCAAATCCCCTACCCAGAGATCCAAATGCCCCAATAATAAATGTCTAGGTAGGCTGGTCATCTGGAAGGAAAAAACAATATCTAAGAAATTTTCGGACAGACAACCTTCAGATGGAGTGTGTTCTAGTTTCGAAGAGTTATTATTAGTAACCACGAGTACAAGACGAACCTGACCTTGGGTGGCATCCATTCCGAAGCAACAACAAAAAGAGAGGTGAATACGAGGCATCCAAAGGCTACTTTACATTAAAGTCTAAAGCAGGCCGCCAATTCTCCCGCAGAATGTTATTAGTTTTTACCAGACCTGAGCTAGGCTTCATCCTTTTAGAGTGGCTCCACACCAGACCTGAGCTAGGCTTGAAGACCCTTTCACTTTCAACCAACCCTTTCTCTGACGCATAGAGATCGAAACCAACCATGGACCTGAAGTCCTGTTTCAACCAACACCACGCCACTGGAATTTAGTCTGTTTGGTAAACAGCGTCAGTACGTGCACATCATGGTCAAGAAAATACACTTGATAAGTTTTAGGTCAGTTCGTGGAAGCCTCTTGCTGCATTTTTAGCAACACATGCGGACGCAATGCTGGACATTGAACATACGCAGTTGCACCCGAGCCTTTTTGCTTACCCACTCGTTTTGCATTTGGGCCGTTAGTATATTGAATGATTTTGTCCGACGTCATTCAAGAGCATGACTATAGTTTAGTTGCTCGGGCTTAGGCTGTGCTTCCAGCATGTACTAAACCTCTTCCACATGTTCAAAAAAAATTATTAATATGCTCGTCATTCCCAATGGTTTTCTATGTATTTCTATTCATTTTATGTAAGAGTGTCAACTCCTCATGACACTTGCAAAGTACGATCTTTTCTTGATTTTAACCCCTTTTCCAGGTGCCCACAAACCCCAAAAAGTTCAACATGATCACTACAGCCAGCATCAGATTTTACTAAGTGGGCTAACTATTAATTCTCAACTTACCCGCAAGCTACAGAAATATAGATCTTTCCCTCAAACTACTACTAAACCAAATTAACTTTATATCCCCATGTCGGTGCAAGAGAATAACACGAAGCCACCAAGTACAAATTCAGATTCAATTTTCAAAACCGGTTGAAAGCTGAGAGATGGCCTGCATTTGCAACAGCGCCAGAAAAGCGTAGATGTAATAATAATGTGCAGGAAACCGCCTGCCGGCTTTATGAAAGAGAGAACTTGTATCCCCACAGCTGGCACATGCTTTACTGCCCGCATGCTCTCTTCGCCGCATGTGTGCCAATAAACTGTCGTGTAAATTTTCATATCAAAACAAAGCTACGAAGAAGAGTCAATAACTGTAGCTCCCAATGTCACATAATGGAATAGCTGAAAATCCAATGCAGTCCAAAACTTCATCGTTAATTCTAAATACTAATGATGTATATGTACATACTGCAACAACTAAAGAAACGACAAGATAAGGAACCAAAACTTCATCGACATAAATAAGTCACTAGTAGTTTCAAATGTATGTTAAACCAAAACAGAAATGAATTCACTATCTGGGCTCCTACTACACGCAAACAAACAAGCCTGGAGTAGAAAATACAAGTGCGCTAGGTTCCAGTTTAACAGAAATTGACCATTTCCAATAATAAAGTGATTACATTCCTCCGCAGCTACCGGCATGGAGATCTATTACTCATGTAAACAAGGCAAAGCATCTAAAGGGGAAAAAACTACAGGCTTTACGATCAAACAGCAATAGGAAAAGACAAGAACCACCAGATTGGAAGTCACATTAGACAAAGTGAAGAATGGCACTGAGCAAGTCCATTTAGTACGGCAGGAATTACCCAATGAACACAAGACAAGCAGTGTGGCATTCCTAGACGGAACCAGGTGTAACGAATACACTCCGTATCAAGACTTCCCAGCCTGCAGGTTTTGAATTTTCTGTTGCAGTCTCATGACCTACATCAATAACAGAAACATCAGTAAAATAACAACATTAGTTGTATTCCAAAATCACAGCACCGAAAAAATCCTGCACACAATACTAAGTAATAACAGAACCCAGCAGGCTTTACAGGATTGGGTAAAACAGAAAATCTGTCAAAAGAGAATCAATCACCCAAAAAGCCTATGCGTAGGGCTCAAAAAGTGAATACAGTGATAATGTCATGAACCCTTGAGTCATTAAATTGAAAAGTATAAACACTACTCAGAACCTAAGATCTAATGCAGGCATCTTGTGGCTGTATCAAATCTTTTCTGCATTAACTTCCCCTTAAAGAAATGTCGGCTGGCCAAGTTTTGGTGGGATGATGGACTGCTCAGACTCATATTGCTCATGCTTTAACAATCATCTTTCTTTTTCACCTTGAACAACTTTCACATGTTAATGTATTTTTTAATTCAACAGGTGACTTGCATATCAGATATTTTGAAATCACCCAACTCGGATTCTTAACAAATTCCCCGCATTGAATATCTTCTAATTCCAATGAATTGAATTCGCCAAGTTTCTTCATTCTTTACTCTCTTGGTCCTATAGTTCAGAAGACAAATCACTACCAGAGACAAATAAAGAGAGATGTTCTTAGTAACTAGCATCTGCTCCTCTGTCCAGAAAGTCCTGAAACCAGATCATCTCAGCTGACATCCTTGTCCCTATTTCCCTTCAGTCTGGAACAGGCATGTGTCATCTTGACTGTGTCAAAATTTGTTAGTGTGTTTCGGATGATTACCACAAGTCCAGCAAGTTCCAGCCACAGGAATTTGCTTCTAGCACACCATGATGGAGCCTCTAAGTCACTTCCAAACTATACTGTCATGCAAGGCAGACCTGCCACCATGTCAGCAGTCAGGGTCTAAAAGCATTGCCCTTGTTTCAACAGAAATGACTTCATCCCAGTTACCAGCCTAGTAACAAAAGTTGACAACTCTTATGGAAGTAGTCAGTGATTTTTAATGATTTTATGACCGGATGAATGTTTCGAAATAAGATTGGTGACTTTCTGACTTGTCATGACTTCTCACAATTTTGCCAAACAATGAGAATTTTCACAAACTTTTACATTTTAGACAATTTTTTATATGTATATTTTTAAGGTTTCCATGCTAAGCTTTTTCAACAAGTTTACTGGCAATCATGATATGTCCTAGCTTCTAACTAAACCCAACATCACATCCTCCCCCCCCCCTCCAACACAACAACTATGAAGGCTTCCTCCATCTTGCAAAACGATTGTCCCTTCCAACATACACATTCTCATCTAGATACTATATATATATATATATATATGCATCCATAAATATCACATATGCATGTATAGATATATACATATAGACATAATGTCAGCGCATATACTTGTATATCACATACATAAAGAGATAGATGCATACTTACATATATATGTGTGAAAACACATATAAGCATATGTACACAATGCAAATGATGGTCCTATTCTTAACTATTTTTCTTTGAAATAGTTGAGTGGATGCCGACCTAACTTTAAAGATCTTATCCCAACTTTTCTGGAATTATGACTTTTTCAAGCAAGCGAAAAAATGCCAGATAACGAAATTTTCAGTATGCTTACTGGGAGCCACCTCTGCAAAAACCTGATTTGGACCTTTGAAACTGTAGTGAATGCCATCAGTTGGCAACATGGATACAGCAGAGCCTGAATTTCATCCAGGTTCTTTCACGGCTCATCCTAGTAACTAGAATAAAATTCAAGTGTCACCTTAAGTGAGGTAGTGGTTATCCAAGTCTTCAAAATAGTTTCATCACCTTGAGACGTGGCTTCGTGTTTTAGGCAAAATCCTTGGGCAACGTGTAAGTGAATTCCTTAAAGAATCCAGCAACACTAGGATGTTGACTTCCAACAGGGCGGGAATGGAAGTTTGTGGGAAATTCAAGGAAGTTGTGGAATACAACTTCAATGCAACATAAGCTAAGCAAAACTGAGATTGTATTGAAATTCAGTAGACAACTTTAAGTTTTGCTATTAAAATATACCTTAAAAGTATTCGTCTTTTCCAAAATGAAATGTCTAGAGCACACATGATGTAACGAATGGGTTCATAGTTCTACAATGTCTCCAATAAGTGATACAACAGACAATATAACATAACAACTAAATATATTCTCCCAAGTTTCCCCACTTAAATGCCATAGATTCACATGGTGGAATTCATATGGACATGTGTCGACATCATCGACTATGGTCGACAAGGGAGAATGTGGATGTTATTACGATTCGACGTCTATCATCGTTAGTGTCAACATATTTTTTAACATTTCTCCTATCTTCATCGATGTTTGCTTCGCTGATTAGGAACATCCTAGAATAAGCTTTAACCCTCCTTATCACACCAGCTTGCCAGCAAATGTGGTCAGTGGCAAGACAACTCAAATAGCAATCATCAACCACTGCCTCCCCTCCACTGCACGGTATGCAGACGGGACCATAGCTCTTCCAGGAGTGACTTTTTTTCACTTTTTTTAATGTGCTGTTTTAAAAGTCCCACACAGTGGCTAAGACATCACTTTATCATGAGTACTTACAGGTAAATTCTGTATCAGAGTTACAATATGTAAACTTCATGTCATTCATATGGTTTTTAATCCCTATTGATATCTCTTATTTGAAGTTTAACAAGCTATACATACATATTGTTGAAAGGTGTGAGAGGAAAACTCACTGGTGGTGGTGTTGTATTAGATGGCACACCGAAAGGGGTGGAGATTTACAGACTTGGTACTCAAGATAGGATATATAGTCTAAGACACTTAAGCCCACTAACTAATTATCCTATTAACTAAATAGGCTAATAATTTATTCTAACACTCCCCCTCAAGTTGGAGCAACGATGAAACTCATGTTCTAGCTTGGACTTCCTAACTAAAAAGATAAAATTGTCACTCCCCAAACAAGAATTGTTCACTCCCCCTTTTACATTACTTTCTAACTAAAAAGGTATGATGACGCCTCATTTGAGTTGTGTTCTGCAGGTAATGCTCGAGCTTTGGAGAATGTCTTTGAAGTGCATCTGGAATGAAGAACATGTGATATATGGAGTCTAAACGTCATAACAAAATCTCGCCACAATCAAACTGGAGCAGATTATCAGAAGCACCCAACTACGTGATCTTCAGCGGAGAGAAATGTTAATACAAGTGCACAATCAATACATCTCAAGGACATAACAAGGCACGAACAAAGAGGCACAATGTCGATGTAGCAGTAGCGGTGTCTTCAAATTATCTAAGAAGTGTAGCCAACTAGAATTAGCACAGAAGACCACATACGTGCATAATGTGGCACGAACACGAGCTGGACGAGGTCCGATAGCTACAAAACTGGTTCCATAAATCTGGCGCACGAACCTTGTTGGATTGATAGGAATAAAAGCACCGTTAAGGAGAAGCCCCAGAAAATCAGCAAAAGATGCAACTTGGACAAGACGTAACGGAAGTAGCTCGATGAAGATAAATATAGATGAATCCTTGCAGATACCGAATGCATTGGCTGGAAAATGACGAGCTTCGGAGAGATTTGATGAAGAAGCAACCATGTCTCATGGGGATGCAGCGAGAATGATCAATTGAAATGGCACCAACACTAGAGAGGGGAATAAGAGGCCGAAATTAGCACAGCAAGCTCTTATTTTAACGCGAAAGGCTTGGTGCAAATGCTGCAACTATGAGATCATTTAACGCCATCTAAAAGCGGGGGTCGGTCTGGAATTAGTGCATATAGCCAACTCACATGTAAAGTGATGCTTAGAGGTAATGGTGTACCACAAAGACATTGAAAGAGTAGATGTGCTGAAGAATATGAAGTTCCATGAAGATAGCTTAGAATATATCACTCATCTCTTATCTCTCTGCTCATATGCTCTCTTTCATGTTCTCATACTCATACCCTCCTCTCCTCTATATCCCCCCGGCATGAAAACTACAAAGAGAATGAGTAGTTGGTGTGGAAAAGAAACGCATGGCCCCCCGCACATGGAAGACGCACACATGATGGATGGGAGGGTGGGAGAGGAAAAATGGAAAATTAAGAGGTGTAGTATATAGATAGGAGAAACCGATAACCGGAGTCAAAATGCAAAACGACCCGATTACAAGATCCGGATAGGAAAAAAATGGATATGTTCTTGACCCAAAAGGTCATTTGTTAGGCCCTTAAGAACGGGGCTAAGCGATCTGCCAAAGTTGTGGGATGTGAAAAAGCATCGGTGGGGGAGCGTTCCGTCTTAGAGGGAAGTGCCCGCGCAAACCGGTGTGGACGAAGTGGAAGCGAGAATGTCGGCTTAAGTAACGCAAACATTGGAGGGAATCCAATGCCCTCTACAAATCTGGGGGTACGGGGGTGGCGGTCTCGTAAAAAATTTTGGACTAGGTCAAAATTTGATAGCATCTTATTATCATTAGGTATTGGAGGAGAGAAAGACCTTTGGAGCAAGGAATAAGGTTTCGGCGAAACCGGCGAAATTTCGCCCCAGAATACCGATTTCGTTGGGATCTGATACGAAACCATGCGACTGTATCGAAACTGTCGCATTTCGCGAAATAAAATCGAAATTTCGCCAAGTTTCGATGGTTTCGCCGAATTCGTCAGATTTCGAGGGTGTCCAGTGCTATTTTCCCATCTTAACTAGCGGTACCCGGGCGAAACCGGCAAAACCGAGCGTCATTTGCTGCTGCTCGTTTGCTGCTGTTGTTGTTTGGTGAGAAAAGGGTGATTTTGAGGGGGATTTGTCATTTGGAGCTGAAGATCTGCTAGAACAAGGTAAATAAATATATTGTCTTCCATTTTCATTAATTTCCAACCTCTATTTCTCCTATTATCATCTATTTTGAACACCTATTTCTCCATTTCATCTAATTTCGTAATTTACATTAAAATCTTAGATCTACTCCACTATTCATCAAATTTGTGTGTTCTAAACATAGATCCATACATCTAAGCCATGGATCTATATATATCTTCAATAAATTTACACAAATAACTAATCTTTATATCTTTTTTAGATTATAAATACAAATAATAGTATATATAATATATATATTCATCATAACTAGTTATTTCACTTAGGTTTAGTAGAAATAGTTGTTACAAACACCAATATGAACACAAGGAAAATATTTTTTGAAAAAAAATAAGATATTTTTTATATATACACTATTTAAAAATCCGAAAATTAAAAAAAATCATAAAATATTCTTTTTTTTAGAAATAAGATATTTTGTATTGATTAATATCCTATTACAGTAGTACTCCTAATCACTTACATATATGTATAAATTATTTGTTAAATATGCATTTATCAATTTAAAAATATATTTTCAGACATAAAAATACAAATAAAAAATAATTCTAAACCTTTTTTCGTATTGATTAATATCGTATTACAATAGTGTATCTAATCACTTACATATATGTATAAATTATTGATAAGTATGTGCATTTATCAATTAAAAAATATTTTCAGACCTAAAAATACAAACAAAAAATAATTCAGACCTAAAAATACAAAAAAATAATTCTAAACCTTTTTTCTTCCTTGTTAATATCCTATTTCAGTACTGCGTACCTAATCAGTTACATATCTGTATAAATTTTTGCTTATGTCGTTTATTGTTTTGATTGCTAATGCATTGCATATTCTATGTTGTTTTTTTATTTATTTCAGTGTTGACAATGTCTTCTGATGGAAATTCGTCTGAGAATGAGGGTGCTAGGCAGAATGTACCCAAACCTAAGGAAGTAGATTTTACTTGGAATTATTGTGCTCCTGTTCCCGGGGTCAAGGGAAAGGTGGTTTGTAACTTCTGCAAAAAGACAATTGGTGGAGGGGGCATCACCAGGTTTAAGCGTCATATTACTGGGGGAGACAAGAATGTTGCCTTATGCCAGAAGTGTCCGCAATCTGTTAGGGATGATTTCAGAAAGATCATAGCATCCAAAAGGGAGAAGAAAGACAAATGTATTGAGGCCAACAAATCTTACACTGATACTCTCTTCAATGTACAAGCCACAGGTTCATCTGCCGAGTCTGATGATGACATGGTGTATCCTCCAGGTTGTGGTGATACTGCTTACGGTCGGCATATGTATAGGCGGGCATATAGAGAATCAAGAAAAAGTGAGTGGGAAAGGGAGGAAGCTGCAAGAATACTACGGAGGTATGGGCCATCAGGAACCAGAGGAGGCAGTGGGACTGGACTACCTCGCAGTCAACATGTTCTTGTTGTTGATATGGATGATGAAGATGATGTGTTTGCTCAAACAAAAAGGAAGAAAGGCACAGTTGATGTTCTGTTACGTTCTGCTAGTGCTAGATTGAAAAATATTGATGAACCAGGGGTTAGGAAGGCTGAACCTAGGCAAAAAACCCTTAAAAGCATGTTCAGTGGGGCAAAGGAGAAAGTGGGAAAGGCTGTAGGTAAATTCTTTTTTGCTCACAGAATCCCGGCACATGTTGCAACTGAACCCTATCTACAACATATGGTTGATGTGATAGGGGAGTCTGGTAGGGGAACTAAGGCCCCCACAGCTTATGACCTTATGCATAAATATCTTCCCGAGCAGAAAAAAGAGCTAGAACAGTGGGTTAAGGAGCAAAAGATATTGTGGGCTGAGTATGGGGTCACACTCATGTGTGATGGGTGGACCAGTGGCAACAGGAAACAAATTATAAAGTTCCTTGCTCATTGTCGTGGATCTACTATCTTCCTTGATTCCGTTGATGCTTCTGGTGAGGTTAAAGAGTACTCATATTTATACAAGCTGATGAAGAAATACATGAAAGTTGTTGGGCCTGAGAATATTGTGCAAATTGTTACTGATAATGGATCAAATTTTAAGAAGGCTGGGGAAAGATAATGAAGAAATCTCCCGTGTACTGGACGTCGTGTGCTGCCCATTGTATAGATCTCATATTAAAAGATATGGGAAAACTTGAGTACATCAAATCTGTGACCATTGATGCAAAATTGATTACAGGTTTCATATATAATCATTCTTTTCTGTTGAATGCAATGAGACGCCCAGAATATTGTGGAGGCGATCTAGTTAGAGTGGGGGTAACAAGATTTGCTACCAACTACTTGGCTCTAGATTCACTGAAGAACAAAAGAGATGGACTGAGGAGGTTATTTAATGGAGTAGAGTGGACCTCCATGAAGGAGCACAATACCCCACTTGGTCGACGAATTGAAGAACTAATTGCTAATAGGGCTTTCTGGGACAAAGTTACCAAGGTACTTAAGGTAATGGCTCCTATAGTAAAAGTGTTGAGGTTAGTAGATGGTGACAAGGCTGCAACCATGCCTTGGTTATATGACGCAATGGAAACAATGGTGGAGAATGTGAAAAAAGCCACTCCAACATCCAATGCACAATACATGAGCATCATAAAAAAGAGATGGACTGATATGCTTTTGCATCCACTACACAAAGTCGGTGAGCATCATTGTAATTGTATCATGTATATAATTATTTAACTGGTCTATGTTAAGAAATTAACAGGTTCTGTATTATTTATTTACAGCATACTATTTGAACCCAAGATACCATTACTCGCGACAATTGGGTATGAAACCATACTTGATGAATGCGGTTAGGGATGTGCTCAATAAGTTGCTTACATCCACAGAAGAACGGATGCAGGTTTTGGATCAGGTATACAAATAGTTGTATAATTGTATTTCATGTTTATCTAATATCTATAACCTAACAACTATTAATGTGGTCTTTCATGTTTGTTGGCTTTTTTGTAGCTACGACAATTCCGTGAAGGCCTTGGATGCTTTGGCCACCCCAATGCAGTAGCCAACCGTGCAGAGGGTGATCCTTGTGAATGGTGGGTGTGGAATGGGAACGGTGCCCCTCAACTTAGAAAAATAGCCATACGCATTCTTTCACAGACAACTTCTGCAGGGGGGTGTGAAAGGAATTGGAGCACTTTTAATTTGATTCATTCAAAAAGAAGGAACAGATTGGGGGCTCTCAGGTTAAGGGATCTCGTGTATGTCCACTACAACATGCGTTTGAGAGCTAGAGTCATAAGAGAGGCCAACTACAAAGAAGTCCAATTTGCTGAAATGCATGATCCCATTGACACAGCATACACGTTCCATGAAGATAGATTTCGGGGCCTTTATGATAGTGATGATGAGGGTACCGGTACAATAGAAGATCCCTTGGAAGAATGGATGAATGAAATAGGTCGTCCAGTTCTAGACAATATTTCTTCTGGCCGTCCAGATCCATATGTGGAGGAGCAATTTGAAGATGCTTCGGGTGTTGTACTTGAGGAAGAACGAAGAAACAGAAGCCAACCTGAAAGACTTGAGCCAGAGCCTGAGCATGTAGATCTTGATATGGAAATTGACAGAGCAGTGCAAGATGAATTGGGTGGAGCATCTAGTGCTTCAAAATCTATAACTACTACATCATCTGGGTCCAAGTCTAAGAGTGATGACGACGATGATGATGGTGGTAATGCAGGTGGTGGTCAACGTTCTCCAGAGTATCCTCCACCAGTTGATCCTCAGAATGATGATCGTCCATATATCACTAGGGATATTACACAGGAAAGAAATATCACAATGGCTGAAAAAACCTTTCCGAGGAAGAAAACTCGAGGTGGAAAAGACTACAGTGGTGCACCACCACGGCCACATGAGGATACATGCTATAGGCCTCCTACAACTACAGCTACACCTATAGGATTCCAATCCTATCCTACTTCACAATACTATACTGATTCCACTTCTGATATTGCTCAATCCATGGGAAACATGAGCCTTTCTGATTCTCTATATCCTCAACAATCATTTGGTGATACGTTGTTTGGGCACCCACAAGCGTACTATGGGTATTCTGGATATCAAACTCAGCCACCACCACAACCAGAAGCAGAATTAGAGCATCATATTGGATATACATATAGTGCAAATGTCTCGGGCCCGCAAGGAATATATCAGTACAATAGTAGTGTATTTTCTGATGATGGGGGGAAATCATGGAGCGGTGGTAGCTCAGTTATTCATGTTGCTCAAGTCCCAATGCATGCTACTTTTCCTCAAGCTCGTCAATCTCCATCTGAAAGCAGGAGTCGTTATCTTAGAGATCTGGAAGATCACTTTCCAAGGTTTGGGATGATGCAGTTCGTTTCTGGTGATGTGCACGAGGAACATGTGATTTCATACAACACACTTTACAAAATGTACATGACCTGGGAGCAATATGTCAACCATATCAACACAATACAATATGCTGAACAACCAACTCAACCAGCACGACACTCAACATACAACTGATTTGAGTTGGTAAGTTATTATATTATTGATATGTTGTAAGTTTGATATTATTGGAGAAGTGTGTGCACTTATGTTTATGGATTTTGCTAGTAAAATTGCATAACTTAATTCCTATATTTTGTCATTGAAATCCTCAAGAAACAAGACAGTTCCCTTACATCCCACATGAAAGGACCCCCCAAGGAATAAGGTTTCGGCGAAACCGGCGAAATTTCGCCCCAGAATACCGATTTCGTTGGGATCTGATACGAAACCATGCGACTGTATCGAAACCGTCGCATTTCGCGAAATAAAATCGAAATTTTGCCAAGTTTCGATGGTTTCGCCGAATTCGTCAGATTTTGAGGGTGTCCAATGCTATTTTACCATCTTAACTAGCGGTACCCGGGCAAAACCGGCGAAACCGAGCGTCATTTGCTACTGCTCGTTTGCTGCTGTTGTTGTTTGGTGAGAAAAGGGTGATTTTGAGGGGGATTTGTCATTTGGAGCTGAAGATCTGCTAGAACAAGGTAAATAAATATATTGTCTTCCATTTTCATTAATTTCCAACCTCTATTTCTCCTATTATCATCTATTTTGAACACCTATTTCTCCATTTCATCTAATTTCGTAATTTACATTAAAATCTTAGATCTACTTCACTATTCATTAAATTTGTGTGTTCTAAACATAGATCCATACATCTAAGCCATGGATCTATATATATCTTCAATAAATTTACACAAATAACTAATCTTTATATCTTTTTTAGATTATAAATACTAATAATAGTATATATAATATATATATTCATCATAACTAGTTATTTCACTTAGGTTTAGTAGAAGAAGTTGTTACAAACACTAATATGAACACAAGGAAAATAATTTTTGTAAAAAATAAGATATTTTTTATATATACACTATTTAAAAATCTGAAAATTAAAAAAATCATAAAATATTCTTTTTTTTAGAAATAAGATATTTTGTATTGATTAATATCCTATTACAGTAGTACTCCTAATCACTTACATATATGTATAAATTATTTGTTAAATATGCATTTATCAATTTAAAAATATATTTTCAGACCTAAAAATACAAAAAAAAATAATTCTAAACCTTTTTTCATATTGATTAATATCGTATTACAATAGTGTATCTAATCACTTACATATATGTATAAATTATTGATAAGTATGTGCATTTATCAATTAAAAAATATTTTCAGACCTAAAAATACAAATAAAAAATAATTCAGACCTAAAAATACAAAAAAATAATTCTAAACCTTTTTTCTTCCTTGTTAATATCCTATTTCAGTAGTGTGTACCTAATCAGTTACATATCTGTATAAATTTTTGCTTATGTCGTTTATTGTTTTGATTGCTAGTGCATTGCATATTTTATGTTGTTTTTTGATTTATTTCAGTGTTGACAATGTCTTCTGATGGAAATTCGTCTGAGAATGAGGGTGCTAGGCAGAATGTACCCAAACCCAAGGAAGTAGATTTTACTTGGAATTATTGTGCTCCTGTTCCCGGGGTCAAGGGAAAGGTGGTTTGTAACTTCTGCAAAAAGACAATTGGTGGAGGGGGCATCACCAGGTTTAAGCGTCATATTACTGGGGGAGACAAGAATGTTGCCTTATGCCAGAAGTGTTCGCAATCTGTTAGGGATGATTTCAGAAAGATCATAGCATCCAAAAGGGAGAAGAAAGACAAATGTATTGAGGCCAACAAATCTTACATTGATACTCTCTTCAATGTACAAGCCACAGGTTCATCTGCCGAGTCTGATGATGACATGGTGTATCCTCCAGGTTGTGGTGATACTGCTTACGGTCGGCATATGTATAGGCGGGCATATAGAGAATCAAGAAAAAGTGAGTGGGAAAGGGAGGAAGCTGCAAGAATACTACGGAGGTATGGGCCATCAGGAACCGGAGGAGGCAGTGGGACTGGACTACCTCGCAGTCAACATGTTCTTGTTGTTGATCTGGATGATGAAGATGATGAATTTGCTCAAACAAAAAGGACGAAAGGCACAGTTGATGTTCTGTTACGTTCTGCTAGTGCTAGATTGAAAAATATTGATGAACCAGGGGTTAGGAAGGCTGAACCTAGGCAAAAAACCCTTAAAGGCATGTTCAGTGGGGCAAAGGAGAAAGTGGGAAAGGCTGTAGGTAAATTCTTTTTTGCTCACGGAATCCCGGCACATGTTGCAACTGAACCCTATCTACAACATATGGTTGGTGTGATAGGGGAGTCTGGTAGGGGAACTAAGGCCCCCAGAGCTTATGAACTTATGCATAAATATCTTCCCGAGCAGAAAGAAGAGCTAGAACAGTGGGTTAAGGAGCAAAAGATATTGTGGGCTGAGTATGGGGTCACACTAATGTGTGATGGGTGGACCAGTGGCAACAGGAAACAAATTATAAACTTCCTTGCTCATTGTCGTGGATCTACTATCTTCCTTGATTCCGTTGATGCTTCTGGTGAGGTTAAAGAGTACTCATATTTATACAAGCTGATGAAGAAATACATGAAAGTTGTTGGGCCTGAGAATATAGTGCAAATTGTTACTGATAATGGATCAAATTTTAAGAAGGCTGGGGGAAAGATAATGAAGAAATCTCCCGTGTACTGGACGTCGTGTGCTGCCCATTGTATAGATCTCATATTAAAAGATATGGGAAAACTTGAGTACATCAAATCTGTGACCATTGATGCAAAATTGATTACAGGTTTCATATATAATCATTCTTTTCTGTTGAATGCAATGAGACGCCCAGAATATTGTGGAGGCGATCTAGTTAGAGTGGGGGTAACAAGATTTGCTACCAACTACTTGGCTCTAGATTCACTGATGAACAAAAGAGATGGACAGAGGAGGTTATTTAATGGAGTAGAGTGGACCTCCATGAAGGAGCACAATACCCCACTTGGTCGACGAATTGAAGAACTAATTGCTAATAGGGCTTTCTGAGACAAAGTTACCAAGGTACTTAAGGTAATGGCTCCTATAGTAAAAGTGTTGAGGTTAGTAGATGGTGACAAGGCTGCAACCATGCCTTGGTTATATGACGCAATGGAAACAATGGTGGAGAATGTGAAAAAAGCCGCTCCAACATCCAATGCACAATACATGAGCATCATAAAAAAGAGATGGACTGATATGCTTTTGCATCCACTACACAAAGTCGGTGAGCATCATTGTAATTGTATCATGTATATAATTATTTAATTGGTCTATGTTAAGAAATTAACAGGTTCTGTATTATTTATTTACAGCATACTATTTGAACCCAAGATACCATTACTCGTGACAATTGGGTATGAAACCAGACTTGATGAATGCGGTTAGGGATGTGCTCAATAAGCTGCTTACATCCACAGAAGAACGGATGCAGGTTTTGGATCAGTTATACAAATAGTTGTATAATTGTATTTCATGTTTATCTAATATCTATAACCTAACAACTATTAATGTGGTCTTTCATGTTTGTTGGCTTTTTTGTAGCTACGACAATTCCGTGAAGGCCTTGGATGCTTTGGCCACCCCAATGCAGTAGCCGACCGTGCAGAGGGTGATCCTTGTGAATGGTGGGTGTGGAATGGGAACGGTGCCCCTCAACTTAGAAAAATAGCCATACGCATTCTTTCACAGACAACTTCTGCAAGGGGGTGTGAAAGGAATTGGAGCACTTTTAATTTGATTCATTCAAAAAGAAGGAACAGATTGAGGGCTCTCAGGTTAAGGGATCTCGTGTATGTCCACTACAACATGCGTTTGAGAGCTAGAGCCATAAGAGAGGCCAACTACAAAGAAGTCCAATTTGCTGAAGTGCATGATCCCATTGACACAGCATACACGTTCCATGAAGATAGATTTCGGGGCCTTTATGATAGTGATGATGAGGGTACCGGTACAATAGAAGATCCCTTAGAAGAATGGATGAATGAAATAGGCCGTCCAGTTCTAGACAATATTTCTTCTGGCCGTCCAGATCCATATGTGGAGGGGCAATTTGAAGATGCTTCGGGTGTTGTACTTGAGGAAGAACGAAGAAACAGAAGCCCACCTGAAAGACTTGAGCCAGAGCCTGAGCATGTAGATCTTGATATGGAAATTGACAGAGCAGTGCAAGATGAATTGGGTGGAGCATCTAGTGCTTCAAAATCTATAACTACTACATCATCTGGGTCCAAGTCTAAGAGTGATGACGGCGATGATGATGGTGGTAATGCAGGTGGTGGTCAACGTTCTCCAGAGTATCCTCCACCAGTTGATCCTCAGAATGATGATCGTCCATATATCACTAGGGATATTACACAGGAAAGAAATATCACAATGGCTGAAAAAACCTTTCCGAGGAAGAAAACTCGAGGTGGAAAAGACTACAGTGGTGCACCACCACGGCCACACGAGGATACATGCTATAAGCCTCCTACAACTACAGCTACACCTATAGGATTCCAATCCTATCCTACTTCACAATACTATACTGATTCCACTTCTGATATTGCTCAATCCATGGGAAACATGAGCCTTTCTGATTCTCTATATCCTCAACAATAATTTGGTGATACGTTGTTTGGGCACCCACAAGCGTACTATGGGTATTCTGGATATCAAACTCAGCCCCACCACAACCAGAAGCAGAATTAGAGCATCATATTGGATATACATATAGTGCAAATGTCTCGGGCCCGCAAGGAACATATCAGTACAATAGTAGTGTATTTTCTGATGATGGGGGGCAATCATGGAGCGGTGGTAGCTCAGTTATTCATGTTGCTCAAGTCCCAATGCATGCTACTTTTCCTCAAGCTCGTCAACCTCCATCTGAAAGCAGGAGTCGTTATCTTAGAGATCTGGAAGATCACTTTCTAAGGTTTGGGATGATGCAGTTCGTTTCTGGTGATGTGCACGAGGAACATGTGATTTCATACAACACACTTTACAAAATGTACATGACCTGGGAGCAATATGTCAACCATATCAACACAATACAATATGCTGAACAACCAACTCAACCAGCACGACACTCAACATACAACTGATTTGAGTTGGTAAGTTATTATATTATTGATATGTTGTAAGTTTGATATTATTGGAGAAGTGTGTGCACTTATGTTTATGGATTGTGCTAGTAAAATTGCATAACTTAATTCCTATATTTTGTCATCGAAATCCTCAAGAAACAAGACAGTTCCCTTACATCCCACATGAAAGGACCCCCCAGGGAATAAGGTTTCGGCGAAACCGGCGAAATTTCGCCCCAGAATACCGATTTCGTTGGGATCTGATACGAAACCATGCGACTGTATCGAAACTGTCGCATTTCGCGAAATAAAATCAAAATTTCACCAAGTTTCGATGGTTTCGCCGAATTCGTCAGATTTTGAGGGTGTCCAGTGCTATTTTACCATCTTAACTAGCGGTACCCGGGCGAAACCGGCGAAACCGAGCGTCATTTGCTACTGCTCGTTTGCTGCTGTTGTTGTTTGGTGAGAAAAGGGTGATTTTGAGGGGGATTTGTCATTTGGAGCTGAAGATCTGCTAGAACAAGGTAAATAAATATATTGTCTTCCATTTTCATTAATTTCCAACCTCTATTTCTCCTATTATCATCTATTTTGAACACCTATTTCTCCATTTCATCTAATTTCGTAATTTACATTAAAATCTTAGATCTACTCCACTATTCATTAAATTTGTGTGTTCTAAACATAGATCCATTCATCTAAGCCATGGATCTATATATATCTTCAATAAATTTACACAAATAACTAATCTTTATATCTTTTTTAGATTATAAATACTAATAATAGTATATATAATATATATATTCATCATAACTAGTTATTTCACTTAGGTTTAGTAGAAGAAGTTGTTACAAACACCAATATGAACACAAGGAAAATAATTTTTGTAAAAAATAAGATATTTTTTATATATACACTATTTCAAAATCCAAAAATTAAAAAAAAATCATAAAATATTCTTTTTTTTTTAGAAATAAGATATTTTGTATTGTTTAATATCCTATTACAGTAGTACTCCTAATCACTTACATATATGTATAAATTATTTGTTAAATATGCATTTATCAATTTAAAAATATATTTTCAGACCTAAAAATACAAATAAAAAATAATTCTAAACCTTTTTTCGTATTGATTAATATCGTATTACAATAGTGTATCTAATCACTTACATATATGTATAAATTATTGATAAGTATGTGCATTTATCAATTAAAAAATATTTTCAGACCTAAAAATACAAAAAAAAAATAATTCAGACCTAAAAATACAAAAAAATAATTCTAAACCTTTTTTCTTCCTTCTTAATATCCTATTTCAGTAGTGTGTACCTAATCAGTTACATATCTGTATAAATTTTTGCTTATGTCGTTTATTGTTTTGATTGCTAATGCATTGCATATTCTATGTTGTTTTTTTATTTATTTCAGTGTTGACAATGTCTTCTGATGGAAATTCGTCTGAGAATGAGGGTGCTAGGCAGAATGTACCCAAACCCAAGGAAGTAGATTTTGCTTGGAATTATTGTGCTCCTGTTCCCGGGGTCAAGGGAAAGGTGGTTTGTAACTTCTGCAAAAAGACAATTGGTGGAGGGGGCATCACCAGGTTTAAGCGTCATATTACTGGGGGAGACAAGAATGTTGCCTTATGCCAGAAGTGTCCGCAATCTGTTAGGATGATTTCAGAAAGATCATAGCATCCAAAAGGGAGAAGACAAATGTATTGAGGCCAACAAATCTTACACTTATACTCTCTTCAATGTACAAGCCACAGGTTCATCTGCCGAGTCTGATGATGACATGGTGTATCCTCCAGGTTGTGGTGATACTGCTTACGGTCGGCATATGTATAGGCGGGCATATAGAGAATCAAGAAGAAGTGAGTGGGAAAGGGAGGAAGCTGCAAGAATACTACGGAGGTATGGGCCATCAGGAACCGGAGGAGGCAGTGGGACTGGACTACCTCGCAGTCAACATGTTCTTGTTGTTGATCTGGATGATGAAGATGATGAGTTTGCTCAAACAAAAAGGACGAAAGGCACAGTTGATGTTCTGTTACGTTCTGCTAGTGCTAGATTGAAAAATATTGATGAACCAGGGGTTAGGAAGGCTGAACCTAGGCAAAAAACCCTTAAAGGCATGTTCAGTGGGGCAAAGGAGAAAGTGGGAAAGGCTGTAGGTAAATTCTTTTTTGCTCACGGAATCCCGGCACATGTTGCAACTGAACCCTATCTACAACATATGGTTGGTGTGATAGGGGAGTCTGGTAGGGGAACTAAGGCCCCCAGAGCTTATGAACTTATGCATAAATATCTTCCCGAGCAGAAAGAAGAGCTAGAACAGTGGGTTAAGGAGCAAAAGATATTGTGGGCTGAGTATGGGGTCACACTAATGTGTGATGGGTGGACCAGTGGCAACAGGAAACAAATTATAAACTTCCTTGCTCATTGTCGTGGATCTACTATCTTCTTTGATTCCGTTGATGCTTCTGGTAAGGTTAAAGAGTACTCATATTTATACAAGCTGATGAAGAAATACATGAAAGTTGTTGGGCCTGAGAATATTCTGCAAATTGTTACTGATAATGGATCAAATTTTAAGAAGGTTGGGGGAAAGATAATGAAGAAATCTCCCGTGTACTGGACGCCGTGTGCTGCCCATTGTATAGATCTCATATTAAAAGATATGGGAAAACTTGAGTACATCAAATCTGTGACCATTGATGCAAAATTGATTACAGGTTTCATATATAATCATTCTTTTCTGTTGAATGCAATGAGACGCCCAGAATATTGTGGAGGCGATCTAGTTAGAGTGGGGGTAACAAGATTTGCTACCAACTACTTGGCTCTAGATTCACTGAAGAACAAAAGAGATGGACTGAGGAGGTTATTTAATGGAGTAGAGTGGACCTCCATGAAGGAGCACAATACCCCACTTGGTCGACGAATTGAAGAACTAATTGCTAATAGGGCTTTCTGGGACAAAGTTACCAAGGTACTTAAGGTAATGGCTCCTATAGTAAAAGTGTTGAGGTTAGTAGATGGTGACAAGGTTGCAACCATGCCTTGGTTATATGACGCAATGGAAACAATGGTGGAGAATGTGAAAAAAGCCGCTCCAACATCCAATGCACAATACATGAGCATCATAAAAAAGAGATGGACTGATATGTTTTTGCATCCACTACACAAAGTCGGTGAGCATCATTGTAATTGTATCATGTATATAATTATTTAACTGGTCTATGTTAAGAAATTAACAGGTTTTGTATTATTTATTTACAGCATACTATTTGAACCCAAGATACCATTACTCGCGACAATTGGGTATGAAACCAGACTTGATGAATGCGGTTAGGGATGTGCTCAATAAGTTGCTTACATCCACAGAAGAACGGATGCAGGTTTTGGATCAGGTATACAAATAGTTGTATAATTGTATTTCATGTTTATCTAATATCTATAACCTAACAACTATTAATGTGGTCTTTCATGTTTGTTGGCTTTTTTGTAGCTACGACAATTCCGTGAAGGCCTTGGATGCTTTGGCCACCCCAATGCAGTAGCCGACCGTGCAGAGGGTGATCCTTGTGAATGGTGGGTGTGGAATGGGAACAGTGCCCCTCAACTTAGAAAAATAGCCATACGCATTCTTTCACAGACAACTTCTGCAGGGGGGTGTGAAAGGAATTGGAGCACTTTTAATTTGATTCATTCAAAAAGAAGGAACAGATTGGGGGCTCTCAGGTTAAGGGATCTCGTGTATGTCCACTACAACATGCGTTTGAGAGCTAGAGCCATAAGAGAGGCCAACTACAAAGAAGTCCAATTTGCTGAAATGCATGATCCCATTGACACAGCATACACGTTCCATGAAGATAGATTTCGGGGCCTTTATGATAGTGATGATGAGGGTACCGGTACAATAGAAGATCCCTTGGAAGAATGGATGAATGAAATAGGCCGTCCAGTTCTAGACAATATTTCTTCTGGCCGTCCAGATCCATATGTGGAGGAGCAATTTGAAGATGCTTCGGGTGTTGTACTTGAGGAAGAACGAAGAAACAGAAGCCCACCTGAAAGACTTGAGCCAGAGCCTGAGCATGTAGATCTTGATATGGAAATTGACAGAGCAGTGCAAGATGAATTGGGTGGAGCATCTAGTGCTTCAAAATCTATAACTACTACATCATCTGGGTCCAAGTCTAAGAGTGATGACGACGATGATGATGGTGGTAATGCAGGTGGTGGTCAACGTTCTCCAGAGTATCCTCCACCAGTTGATCCTCAGAATGATGATCGTCCATATATCACTAGGGATATTACACAGGAAAGAAATATCACAATTGCTGAAAAAACCTTTCCGAGGAAGAAAACTCGAGGTGGAAAAGACTACAGTGGTGCACCACCACGGCCACATGAGGATACATGCTATAGGCCTCCTACAACTACAGCGACACCTATAGGATTCCAATCCTATCCTACTTCACAATACTATATTGATTCCACTTCTGATATTGCTGAATCCATGGGAAACATGAGCCTTTCTGATTCTCTATATCCTCAACAATCATTTGGTGATACGTTGTTTGGGCACCCACAAGCGTACTATGGGTATTCTGGATATCAAACTCAGCCACCACCACAACCAGAGGCAGAATTAGAGCATCATATTGGATATACATATAGTGCAAATGTCTCGGGCCCGCAAGGAACATATCAGTACAACAGTAGTGTATTTTCTGATGATGGGGGGCAATCATGGAGCGGTGGTAGCTCAGTTATTCATGTTGCTCAAGTCCCAATGCATGCTACTTTTCCTCAAGCTCGTCAACCTCCATCTGAAAGCAGGAGTCGTTATCTTAGAGATCTGGAAGATCACTTTCCAAGGTTTGGGATGATGCAGTTCGTTTCTGGTGATGTGCACGAGGAACATGTGATTTCATACAACACACTTTACAAAATGTACATGACCTGGGAGCAATATGTCAACCATATCAACACAATACAATATGCTGAACAACCAACTCAACCAGCACGACACTCGACATACAACTGATTTGAGTTGGTAAGTTATTATATTATTGATATGTTGTAAGTTTGATATTATTGGACAAGTGTGTGCACTTATGTTTATGGATTGTGCTAGTAAAATTGCATAACTTAATTCCTATATTTTGTCATCGAAATCATTCATCGAAATCCTCAAGAAACAAGACAGTTCCCTTACATCCCACATGAAGGACCCCCCCAACCTACCCCCACATAAAATTTTATTGCATAAAACGATGCATTTAGGTGTAGAGATCACGCCTGTAAAATTTCATAAATTCATTCGTTCATTTTGGCGTCGAAACGGGCATAGTTGCATTTATCGAAAAAAATTTCGAAATTTCCATAAAATTCAGTTTCAATGCTGTCGAAACGGTATCGAAATCGGATACCTTATTCCTTGCTTTGGAGGACGTCATAACTTGAATTGGAAGTAAACAAACTACTTTTGACATGTCGTGTGAAGACCTAACACGCCGTGTAGCTTTGTTGGTCGAAGATGACAAGCTCCCGACAACACGATGTGTGGTGTGCGACACGCTGTGTGGAAATGTCGGAGGCGTAAAACTGATTTTCGTCAGCACGTCGTATTGTAAGAAGACAAGCCATGTAGGCATGAAAATGACTTCTGTCAACACGTTGTGTTGGAAGATGACACGTTGTATAAGTTGCGATCTACGCAGTCGGGAAGATTTCTGAAGTGCAACACGCCTTGTCGGTTGAACAACACGCCCTATATAGCTTGCGGTCTGAGCGAAATTCTGCGTCGTCACGAAGATTTCTGGAGTGTGACACGGCGTGTTGGTTGGGCAACACACCATGTCGACGACGGTTGATGCACGATTTTGATAGGAATTGGCGCCTTCAAAGAGAGCACAACCCCAACAATTAGCACCAAGGGGTCACAAGAATTAGCACCGTCACTTGTAACAATGGATCATGCACATTTGAAGTACAACAGCCCTTTGCTAGACCAAGGATAGATCTAGACAGGAATTACCACCGTCCATGAAAGGCGTCCATGGAATAAGTGGAGGCTTCTATGATGACAATAGCCACAAGGGGGTGAGGGTGGCTTCACCACGAACAGATTCGGACAGGAATTAACATCGTTCAAGGAATGAGGATCATGGAAAACAACGACTCCCTTTTTGCTATGTCTTTCTTTACTACTACAACGGCAGAGAAGCTTGATAGACTGAAGACGGAGGCATTGTCGATGACACTTGACGACGGCTGGGATGAACGCTACCTGAAGATGATTGGAAGGACAACCTTGGGGAAGAGACGAGGAACAGACCTGGACGGGAATTAGTGTCGTCCAAAGACTCGAACTAGGGGAAGTGTAAATGGCCGAGAAGGATGGCGCCAGCGCATAGATGAAGATTTATGTGCAAGAGGAAGAGTACCGACCATGGAGGTCGGGAAGTGCCTGGCGGGCGGCCGGCCTAAGCCATTGAGAAATAGTGTCCGCCCGCAGACGGGCTCTCTTTGTTGCTCTTCAGGAGAGAGAGGCAACGGTGAACGTAAAGAGGAGAGGGAAGTGGAGGCGGCGGCTGGGGTTAGGTCTCTAAGGCATGCTCTGATACTATGTTGAAAGGTATGAGGGGAAAACTCACGTGTGTTGTTATATTAGATGGCACACCATGTCCTATAGGAGAAAAGGGTGAAGACTTACAGAGTTGGGACTCGAGACGGGATATATGACATGACACACTTAAGCTCATTAACTAATTATACTTTTAACTAAATAGGCTAATAATATATTCTAACACATGTTTATCTTATTGAGTTATTTCTTAAGCTTTCTTATATTCCATATTTATTGTTTCTAAACAGATAGTCAGGGCTTGCGCCAAGTTCACCTATAGGATCAAGCCCCATTTTTAGAAGAAGAGTCCCAGTATGCCTTAAAACTTCTTAGAGTTTGTTTTTAGATAGTCAGGGCTTCCGCCAAGTTCACCTATAGGATCAAGCCCCATTTTGAGAAGAAGAGTCCCAGTATGCCTTAAAACTTCTTAGAGTTTGTTTCTGAACAAAGTAGACAATTGCTTAACTCATCTAAAATTAAATGACAAATTGCAAGAACTAATAACAGCAATAGATTATCATATAAAATAACTTCTACTAGTCAAGTATGCTTATGATCTTAACTATTACATAATTCATGATCTCGTACAAAACAATTGCCACATGATTTCTTGCTTATTGAAGTTACATCTCAAGTTTCATATCTCAACATTGTTAATAATCCAACCTAATAAATTGTTATTTACCCCCTTTGTCAAATAATATTCCTTGCATTAATCTTTTAGGAGAATTGCAATATGGTAAAACGCAAAATTAAAAAACCTTGTTTTGTAATACTAGTAATCTCATTCTAAAGAAATTAAGTGCAAGACTCTATTGTCCTCTCCACTTCAACCCAATCCCAATGTTGCATGACCAAACTTGTCTACCCTGATGTCATCAACATGCTTGGACAAACTATTTAGCAAGGTTAAAACGAAGCGAAAATTATGAATGCAATATGGGGCTTGACTGTTCAATTTGTGCTCAGCATATATGGGCACTTAAGGCCAAATTTTCAAATCTCTTCTTGCCCAGGCTTCAGTGTGTTTGAGGGCAATGAATAAAAAACTCACCCTCCATTTAATCACTTTCCATGACTAGAAGTTTCCCCCATGTACTAGGAAAGTCATCAAGCATCAAAATTTGAGTTTCACCAGCAACCTCCTTATATGACTCAACGTGTTGCAACAAGCAGTGCTTACTAGCAATTATATGTCTGTCATTCACTTTTAAGCCGAGACAACTACCTCTTATGACCTAGCTAAATTATACATTCGTCCTATTTTATTATTATTTTTCCTATAATACCTGCCATATATGGGCCTAAGCTAGAAGCCCATAGTCAATGAGCTCATCACTTCTGGAACTGATTCAAAATGAGTCAGGAGAAGAGGGATAACTCCCCTTCAGGATCAAGTTTGAAAAAGGGCCCTAAATGAATCCATCCTAATAAAGCTACCTAGAGAAAAACCCTAAGGCCCAAAAGAGAAAAACTTTGATCCTTTTCATAAGATAAACCGATGAATAAATTTGACTATTATGATGCACTAAACATCAATCACAGTATTTGTTCCTTGCATAAACTTGTTTTTTTGTGTACATTCGGGCCCTAACACAATCAAAATAGGTGGATATGTAACCTAACGTTCTAGTAACAAAACAAATCAACAAGAGCATGAAAAGAAAGGCTTTCTTGCGATGCAACTTGTTCAAAGTTAAACATTCCTAGTTTTTTGACACCTCATAAACGTTGACAAGTCAACTAGAGAATAATCAATGTATTACTCGAGAAAATCCAACTGTTGTTTATAGGACAAGGGACAGTTACATGCAAGGATGAAAATGTCCAATTTCAATGCCATCTGCAATGGCCTAGAAACAGAAATTTTGACAAATGATTCAAAAATTGCTTTCCTGACAATTTTAGAATAAATGAAATTTTACCCCAAGATACACTTATTTATGCAATAAATATGCGATATATTGGAGATGTGCAGGAGGGGATCTCCGACATGTGTAAGCGAAGGAAACCAAATTGTTTTGCTAGGGATTTTGATGTCAATTTTGACGGTGACACAAAGGAATTAAGTTTGGAATTTTGCAAACACAATGTATGGACATAAAGAGACTACGTTATAATATAAAATTATATATAGAGGTCGGATGGTCTCCCTGTCCTGATGAGTGTAGAAAGGAACTGAAGTCTCGAGTTTATTACAATGTTACAAGTTATAACTCAGTATATAAAACAAATTCTGGGTTTTTGCAAAAGTCTCCGAAATAGTAGGATTCAAATAGGATGCCTAGTTAGGAGAGGGCACAAATGGAAGAAAGAGGTATATATGGGCTAGGGGTAGGGGAAACATACCTTCGATTCAACTTTTGGGTGCAAGAGATTCCACCAAATTTGCCAAAAAGCATAATGTCGAGCAGCAGCAGCTCATAGAACTGTGTTTTGCGAAATATAGTAATTGTTTTGAGCATTGGTTGTTTCGCGTTGTTTGGCAAAATGACGTTTTCCTGTGAGATTTTCATTGTTGTGTGAAATTTTACACATTCTGCAAAACTTCACAATGTATGTGTTTCAATGTTTGGTTACCACAAATAACAAAATTTTGACCAAAATATGCAATTTTGAACGAAATTTTGTTCCATGGTTACGGGTATGACACTGGAATACTAAGCCCATTTAACTGTGAACATGTATACGGTATAACTCACTAGTTAAATCTATACTCTCTAATACTCCTCCCCCTCAAACTAGAGCATGGGAGAAACACATGCCCAGCCACCTAAGGACACAAGCAGGAGCTGCAGGACTTACAGTCTCAACAAGACTGGCCAATAGCAGATATACCCAAGCCCATACAGAAATGTCACTCCCCGTCAAATAGATAGCGTCAAGAGTAAGCATAATTGTATGAAACCCTTGTAGGTACAAAAATAGAGCCTCGGATCAAGTGAAAGAACGCTTCTGAAGTAGACATATAGTCAGGGCAGTATACATCATAGCAGTTGCCAAAATCACCCGAACCCAGAGAGTGTCAGTACATAGTCAAGCAAAGTACATATGGCATCGGTACACAGTAGCAGATAGGTTGTGCATTTCATAGCATGACTGGAGGTAGTAGGTAGCCTATGTGCACAACAAAGCACAAAGGTAAATCAGTTAACAACGTAGCCATATAAAGAACTCTTGCGATCAACACATGTGATGCATATGTCACTACCGTAGGTAGATGCATGGCATGATCATGATCAACACCTAGTGTAAGATATGACATTGATAGCTAAATTACATAGTATGACTCCATAATGTGTGACGAACGGAGAAAAAGCTTTATAGGACAAAATGGTAGACCAATATAAGAAGGAAAATATTCAAGATAAAATTCAATCTTCCTCCCATCTTTGTTCATCAATTCTCATCTCTTGTATATATTCTCCCCCACACATACCGCAACGCATCCAACTACAAAATCGGAAAGTGATAAGGGTGGACAAACACAAACTCCGCCTTCTACAAGATAAATGATGGAACAAGTAGGGGGCACAAGTACATTTAAAACTTATTGTTTGTAGCACAAAGAGTAGGCGGAAGAGAAAAACAAGGAGGAAGCTGATTTTATATCTATAGAAATGAGGTTTGGTTGGTACCTTTGACTAAAAACATAAAAACAATGATCAACATAAAACCCAAAGGAGTATCAATCTGGTGGCTCTAATGGTTAAAGGATGCAAAACATAGTTTGTTGGACTTTTAAAGAAAAAAATAGAAGTAACAAGGGCGGGATGGTGGAGGGTACATTGGTCAATTTACTAAAAGGAGAAAAAGAAGAAATATAGTGTCAGCCTCATCCCCTTTCCACCAACATTATGGCATCAACCAGAGCAAAGTGAAGGATTAGGTTCTGCCGTAGGAGTGAAACAGACAACACAAGCAACCAACTCAAAGACAACAAGAAGAGGAGTTGGGGGGGGGGGGGGGGGTTCCAACCCAAGAGGAAGCAACAATGTGTGGGATCCATCCTGAAGTTAGCTCCCAAGTCAACAGTGATGACAAGTAGGGGTAAGACTCGTCATCTTGGGAACAACAATCATGCATCTATGAATTCAACTAGACAATTGAGTAAAGTTCGCAACGGTGTAAAAGGTCAACGGTGATTTTGGTGGCAGCCTTTGGACCAATTGATAGCATCCCAAAAATGGTAGCAGTAGGCCCTAATCTCCTCATCATGTAAACGGCACACATGCATCTATAACTTTAAATGGACACTTGAAAAGAGTTGTAGAAGTGGACAAGGTCAACAGCGACCTTAGTGGGGGCATTTAGGTTAGTTGATAGCAGTCACAACGGTGGGAGCAATGTGTCCTACTACGTGAAAGGGACAGGTAACAAGTGGGACAAGCGACCAAAAAGGTAGAGGCTGGACCAAAGTAGGGAAAAAGGAGTAGCCACGGATGGACACAACACTTTGACAGTTGCAAGAAACGGCTGAGGTAGACATCAACTTTGGATCTAAAAGAGCACGCATGCGTGAGAAAACAAAGGCACCTACAATATTGTACCATTCAAGGGAGACAACGGCGAAACAAGTAGTTAGCTCCAAAACGAAAGGAGTAGGGGGCTTCCAATCCTACATGAAGCATCAATGGTGTAAATTCATCCCAGAGGTATCATTAATTAGGACTTCTACACTACCAAAGGAGCTTCTCGTCATCTTGTAAACGGCACACATGCATGTATCACCTTTGATTTGTCACTTGGGTAAAGTTGGCGTGGTGGACAAGGTCAATGGTGACTTTGGTGTGAGCCTTTAGTCCAAGTCATAGCATTCCTAATTGTGAGAGCAATATGTCCAATTGTTATAGTGTTGGGAATGCGACTAGCAGCAAATAGGAAAAGTAGACAAGAATGATAAGGTTTGACCAAAGTAGGGAAATAGGAGCAACCATAAACAGAAGCAACTGCAACCAAGGGTTGAGATAGACGACAACTTCAGATGGGGGCCTCCGACCCTAAACAAAGCAGCAATATAGCGATTAGGGAATCCATCTCAGAGGTAGCAGTAGGGATGCTTATAGGCTCCCAAATCAACAACAGCGACAAGCAATAGAGGGGTAGCCTCATCATTTTGTGAATGGCACACATGTATCAGGCACAAACTGGACTCTTAAATAGAATTGGTGGTAATGAACGAGGCCAACACTGAGATTGATTGCAGTTTTGGCCCAATTGATAGCAGCCTCCACATTGGGAGCAATAAAAGTCCTACTGCATACGGTGATGGGAACAGGACTAGTAGCAAGTGCGAGAAGCGATCAAGAAGGATAGGGGATTGGATCAAAGTAGGGTAAAAGAAGCGGCCATTGATGGAAGTAACATGTCGGGAACTACAAGCAAGAGTTGAGGTCGACAACTTTGGATTTGGATAAACATGCATGTCAGACAAGACAAAGGCGCTTGCAATATTGTTCCCTACTTAAGGAATCTGCAAAATACAGAGCCACCGGGGGTGGGCTTCATTTGGTTTTAGGAAATGGCGTTGGTTGTGCTCTCCCTTCTACTATGATCAAATGGGGTTGACAGCAGTAGTGGGAGAAGTCATTACTAAATTCAAGGGGAGTCTGTCATCAAAGAGAAGTGACAAATGCAATCAAAGGTGATACATACATGTGTGTCGTTTACAAGATGACGAGAAGCTCCTTTGGTAGTGTAGAAGTCCTAATTAATGCTACCTCTGGGATGAATTTACACCATTGACGCTTCATGTAGGATTGGAAGCCCCCTACTCCTTTCGTTTTGGAGCTAACTACTTGTTTCACCGTTGTCTCCCTTGAATGGTACAATATTGTAGGTGCCTTTGTTTTCTCACGCATGCGTGCTCTTCTAGATCCAAAGTTGATGTCTACCTCAGCCGTTTCTTGCAACTGTCAATGTGTTGCGTCCATCCGTGGCTACTCCTTTTTCCCTACTTTGGTCCAGCCTCTACCTTTTTGGTCGCTTGTCCCATTTGTTACATGTCCCTTTCACGTAGTAGGACACATTGCTCCCACTGTTGTGACTGCTATCAACTAACCTAAATGCCCACACCAAGGTCGTTGTTGACCTTGTCCACTTCTACAACTCTTTTCAGTGTCCATTTAAAGTCATAGATGCATGTGGGTCGTTTACATGATGAGGAGATTAAGGCCTATTGCTACCATTTTTGGGATGCTATCAATTGGCCCAAAGGTTGCCACCAAAATCACCGTTGACCTTTTACACCGTTGCGAACTTTACTCAATTGTCTAGTTGAATTCATAGATGCATGATTGTTGTTCCCAAGATGACGAGTCTTACCCCTACTTGCCATCATTGTTGACTTGGGAGCTAACTTCAGGATGGATCCCACACATTGTTGCTTCCTCTTGGGTTGGAAGGTGACTTTAGTGTGACAAGGTCAGTGGTGACTTTAATGTGAGCCTTTAGTCCAAGTCATAGCATTCCTAATTGTGAGAGCAATATGTCCAATTGTTATAGTGTTGGGAATGCGACTAGCAGCAAATAGGAAAAGTAGACAAGAATGATAAGGTTTGACCAAAGTAGGGAAATAGGAGCAACCATAAACAGAAGCAACTGCAACCAAGGGTTGAGATAGACGACAACTTCAGATGGGGGCCTCCGACCCTAAACAAAGCAGCAATATAGCGATTAGGGAATCCATCTCAGAGGTAGCAGTAGGGATGCATATAGGCTCCCAAATCAACAACAACGACAAGCAATAGAGGGGTAGCCTCATCATTTTGTGAATGGCACACATGTATCAGGCACAAACTGGACTCTTAAATAGAATTGGTGGTGATGAACGAGGCCAACACTGAGATTGATTGCAGCCTTTGGCCCAATTGATAGCAGCCTCCACATTGGGAGCAATAAAAGTCCTACTGCATACGGCAATGGGAACAAGACTAGTAGCAAGTGGGAGAAGCGGTCAAGAAGGATAGGGGATTGGATCAAAGTAGGGTAAAAGAAGCGGCCATTGATGGAAGTAACATGTCGGAAACTACAAGCAAGAGTTGAGGTCGACAACTTTGGATTTGGATAAACATGCATGTCAGACAAGACAAAGGCGCTTGCAATATTGTTCCCTACTTAAGGAATCTGCAATATACAGAGCCACCGGGGGTGGGCTTCAGTTGGTTTTAGGAAATGGAGTTGGTTGTGCTCTCCCTTCTACTATGATCAAATGGGGTTGACAGCAGTAGTGGGAGAAGTCATTACTAAATTCAAGGGGAGTCTGCCATCAAAGAGAAGTGACAAATGCTATCTATCATAATTTTAGTCGCATTTTTAGTCTAATTGTGCATTTAGATTTCTTAGTTTGCCTTAGAAATAGCTTCAGTTAGTTTATTTAGATTTTATGTTAATTTGTTAGAATTTTGAGTCTTCGACACTTTTCTCGACTTCCTTTGCAGGTTTTGAGCTTAATCTCTCCATATCAGTGCGGCATAGGGGATGCCGAACCGGATTTTGGGCATGTTCAGAAGGAAAATCGATTAACATTTAGTCTTAAATCCACAATCAACCTCCTTGGTTGACCACCTAATTGACGTTCATTGATCAAGGACCATTTGCTAATTTGCCATCTACGAATCGAGCTCTACAGATCGACCAGCCAACTATGGATGTCTTCCTATTTGAGCACTAGCTAGTGATCGAGGTCCACTGGTCGATCACCTTGATCGACCTCCCAACCGATGTCCACCAATCAAGCTTCCACCTTGATTGTCACTCCTCAATCGCCTCTCTCAATAATCATCTACTAAGGTATTGTCGATCGACCATTTGGCAATCAACCATCACTGATCAAGGGCCATTGATCGATGTCAATTGATCAACACCTTCACACGCCAACCGACGCCTGTAACCCTTTGTCTTCTCCCAAAACGTTGATGCATTTACTGCATGCGGCTAAGAGGCTACCACTTTCCAAGACATTGTATCACATTCCTTGGAGGCTATAGGCCTTCCTCTCCGGCTCCTATAAATAGAAGGATGTTGCCTCCACTTGAAGACATGTGAAGACACTGAGAGGCTGCAGAACTCAATCTACAACTCCACTCTACAGTTTGCATCCATCTATTGCAAGGCTTAATTGACCGCCCTCGAAAGAGACAGCTCGATCGACCTGCACTCCACCTTGATCAATTACCCTCGAAAAAGATACATCGATCGACCTTCGTCACTCTGCAGCTTGATCGATTACCTTCGAAGGACATGGGTCGATCAGTTGACCTCCGCCTCACATCAACAGTCTGACCTCGATTGAGGTGGCTCGATCGACCAACATCATTCCACAAGTCGATTGAACTTCTTCATTTGTTAGCTTAATCAACCATCACTCAATAGCTATCGATCATTGTTGCCTTGCTCGACCACCTCGACAGAGGCGCATCGATCGACCATCCTTCAACAACAATCAGCCTCCACTCCACCATCCAGTTGACTGTTGTGTTGTTGTGCTCCCCACAAGGACGTCCCTAATCAAGAAGACAAGCATATATACATCACGGATGCTCATCTGTTCGCTTTTGTGACTATGGTATTTTGTTCTCTATACATTGTTTATGTTGATACTGCCATGAAGAGCGAGTAGTCCCCTCGCTAGGGTACGGGGGAGTAGCCCCAATACCTATTTTCACTCTGTTATTCGCACCTAGACTTGTATGAACTTTGTTTCAATTTGAATGTCATGTATTGTTTGTTTATTTGCTTGACCGACATATATGCATGTTTATCTTGACTTAGGTGTAGAGAACTTCGAACTTAAGACCAAGGATATCGATTAAATTTTGATTTAACCCTTGATGAGAATTTCAGATAGGTGTTTCCCGAAGCGATGGATACATGATCTCTAGGTAACGTAACGGCGAGCTTGGAGCAATATCTATCTGAATTTAATCTCAATTCCAAAAGGATGATTTATCTTGCCTCAATGTAATATGTTCATATGTGTTGTTATACAGTGAGAGTGAATATTTCATAGCAGTGGTGAAACTCAATCACCCTAGTGATTCTATAAATTGATAACTAAAACTTTAATTCACCATTTTTTACTGCAAACTCAACTTAATCAAACCAAATCTAACTTTTGTGTTAAATAGTAGTTCTTGCTCGGTTAAATTCCAAAAGGATGGATTTATGTTGCCTCAATGTAATATGTCCATATGCGTTGCTATATAGTGAGAGAGTGAATATTTCATAACAGTGGTGAAACCCAATCACCCTAGTGGTTTTAGGAACTGATAGTTAGAACTTTAATTATTCAAATTTAGTATTGCAAACTTAGCTTAATCAAATCAAATCTAACTTTTGTGTTAAATAATAGTTCTTGCTTGGTTAAATTGACCAGATTATTTCTTAAATATGTTGTCCTTTGAGTTCAATCGTAAACTATACTATGATAAGATCCATCCGTTTGCGGGTGGGATTGTCATACGGTTGGTTAAGGTAAAACTAAGGGATTTCACCCGTAGGAAATTTGTTGTAGGATTCAATCTCGCATCAAGCAAAAAGACTAAACAGGAGAGTGGTAACTCAATCAGAGCACGCAATAGCAACTAACAACAACAAAATAGGCAATAATTGTAACGGGGAAAATATAGGAAGCAGAATAACATGGCATATGAGCAAATGTGCAAAGGTCCAGAGGAAGGGCTAGTCACCCGCATGGAAGCAAAATAATTAACTTTTTTGTGTTTCCCTACAGTTAATGTTGCTCGGATACCATGTAGAAAAGTTTGTTAGGGATGATGTATGACCTAAGAAAATCCTACTATATATTGGAGAGGGAGACTACAGAGCTCCAGCTCGATACTATAGAGCAAACAAAATTAGGACAATTAACTAAAGAGAAGTTGTGTGTCGCATGGTGTAAATGGAAAGCAACACAAGGAATATTAGGGCTATCGCATAAAATAATTGGGTTAATAGAAGAAAAAAATGTATCTTTATCAACTTGTAGAAGCACAAGCAAGTGCAAACCATCCACAAGATGCAACATGGGGGGCATCCACAAGATGCAGCATAGGGGACACAATCAAGAGATTGTTGTTGGTCAAACACCAGCTGGACAGAAGTTGTACTCAGACCATCTGACTCCTTGCAAACTATTTCGATCTGACACAACATTCATATAGCAGGGGCATCAATACTGCCACTTATAGAGGGCACTAGTTTCTTGATGCAAATGCAATGAGTTGGTTGGGGACAAACTAGATAAACTTAGAAACTGAATCTCGTCAGCATACATAAGATTTGTTATCGATTAAAACACTCACAACACACACACACACAAAAATATATATAAGACGTCATTTTTTACACGAGCAATTCAAAGCAAGTTCATATAGCAAAAACAGAATTATGTGCAAATAAGGCATGTCAGGTAGTAATCATGTGGGAAAACAAGATTTACGAAATTTATAAGCGATCGCATAGGCAAATCGAATTATCTGAAAATAAAAGAAGGTTAAATAGTTTATAAACTAACCGAATCCCTCTTGCTGTTTTGTTTGTCATCTAGGTCTTGTAGAGTTCCGTCAAGACGTTTTCTGCAAAGCCAACCCAATCATATATCAGAACCTTGACCAGAGAACTCGTCTCATCATCAAGCAATCCATCATGGAAGATTATCCGTTCAATGGTTTACTGAATGTTTTACATTGAGTACACATCTAATGTCGACATCTTGAAAACAAGAGAGCAACTTTATTCAAAGATAAGTTCCAATAGGAAGGCAATCTACTATGGAGAAAGTGAAGGAAAAAAAGATCTGAAGACTGAACTGCAGCCATGATGCAGCATCCACATGTACATCATCAATTCATTGTGTACAAGATGTGCAAGCACCTCGATGACCATTAATGAAGTCCTTTTAACAGAAATTCTAGTAGTTCCTAGTATGGCGAGATATAAAAAAAAATGTATGCCGTCTACCAAAGAGCATAAGTGAGAATAAATAAGGTAGAAATTAGGATGCTTATAGTATAGAGATATACAACTCCGCATTGATGTACTCAATCCTTTTGCGAACATTAGCCCTAGCCTCAGCTAGATCCTGCTTTATGAGGACAGGACCAATGAGTTTGTAGACATTGGCATCGTCTTTCAATATATCCAACTCCTGTGAAGTGTCAATTAAGAAAGTAAACCAGAATCAGAAGACTGCTCCATTATCTTTAGGCTGGAAACCAGGAAAGAAATGTTACTCGATGAACTAGCATAACACCTTCAGTACAAGTTCATTCTCACCGAGCTGTATGGTGTACTGCTTCCTCACCTGATGATTCTTGGCTACATCTATAAGCAGCAGAAAGTAAGGCGTTTATTCAAATTTTAAGATAGTAAAGCTAAAATGGCAGTCCCAGGCTAGTGAGACAGAGACGAACCTTTTTGTATTTTACTGAGATTGTTAGCCTGATTTTCGAGGTCGCGTTGTAAATCTCTAATAGCGGCAGTAGTAGAAGTTGACAAAGACATTGTTACACTGACAGTCAGTCACAGATTTGGTATTGGTGACCGTTCAACTGAAACTACAGAATTCAGAATTTTAGATAAGAAAAAAATGGAGAAATTGGAGAGTTCAGGGTAAAGGAAGAGAAAGAGCAAGGGGATAACAGGTAGGAGAGGAGGTAAGGCGGTGGGAGGAGGAAGAATGAGAGGAAAATAGGGAGAAAAGGAGGAGGATGAGCAGGTAGGAGGTTACAGGGCCGCGGCAGCTGTGAGTGAGAGAGTTGGCTGGTGTTGTGATCGCCCCGACTGTCTGCGGCAAAGAGAGAGCTGCCGCCGGGGGGAACACAGTGCTGCTTCACAAGAAATAGAGGACGATCATGCTGCAGTTTCTTCGATAGCCAATGTCGACCAACATATGGCCGAGCCCTAGCGGCCTTCAAACGACCAGGAAAAAGGAGTAGGAGAGAGAAGACGCCCGGTGAGTTTTTCCTTGTTCAAAGGATTTTACATTGTAATTTTGATTTATTTTTCTATTTTTCTAGGAAAATTTGATATTGCTTCTTTCAAGTCCAATCATAGATGTCAATAAAAAATACCCAATCATGGTGCTGCATGGAAAATGAATTATCATCATTTTTTTCTATTTGTCTTTAATATCTTTGGATATTACGTTTTTCATCACATTCAACATATCATAATAGGAATGTCATGATGTCATTTTTTACATCTTCAAATTTTGTTTTTAAATTATTGGATTTTTCATTCAAAAAAGATTTGACAATCTGATGCCTTTACGAAGTCTTTCTTTTAAGTATGTTCTATATGAATTTGATGTAAAATTTATTTTAATGATATTTTATTGTCTTGTCTTGTTCTGAAAATGAGAAGTTCATACAAATCAAATCCAACTCGTTTTAGGTAAATGAATACATCCTGAGTTTTTGAAGGATACTAAGTATATGACGTGCATTACATGGGTGTGAAAATATTAGATTATCTTAGAGATTGCAAATATTATATTGCATCTCATTATTTAACTAAATATAAAATAGATTTAATAGGCAACTACATCTGGAATAAGGTGGGCTAGAAGAAAAATACACTTGTTGAATATGTTTTACCTAATGTCGAAGAACAAGAAGATTAAGAAGCAAGGAATAAAGCAGTAGTTATTATTTCTCGGTGCCGAAATGTCACTTTGTGGATCCATTGTGGTGTTATGTAATGTGAGTTGTTTGCTCATACAAATTCACTAAAGAAGAGATTCCCTAGATTTTAACCTTAACAAACGGCTATTAACTCGCTCGCAAGCAAAAGGGTTAATCACTTAATTGTAGTATAAAAAAGGGTCAAACTCATGAAACAACATGATTAAGAATTGTTTCGAACCTACTACTAAGAATAATATGTAAATCTGGTTGTCTGAGAGAAAATTTAACTAAACCTGAAATAAAGATTGTAGAAGCAAAACTAATTTAACTGAAGATTTTATTCAATGAATAAAAGATATTGGGAGTCCAGGATTCACCGTCACAGCATATGTAGTTGTTTTGACTGATTCAACTCCTTAAATTAGGTTGTTAGATTGGGACCAAGTGGATTTGTGTCCTGGTGGAACACAAATCTCAAAAGGATCAAACTTTTCACAAACCCGAGATCTCGATGTTATGAATCATTGTCCAATCATCCAGTAAAACTCCATCAAGGACCTCATCCTGAGTTTTTTGTGCTCATTTGGTGTTCTAATCCTAGGATCTGGGATATCATTGTCAATGATTATAACATATAGGAAGAATGATAGACTCAAATCATAAATTGAGCACAGTGTCAAATGAAACACATTTAACAACTAAATTTTCTGGAGTCAGTATCAACAAAAACAAGATACATGTTGTGGGTTTCCCCATGACCCAGTAAAAAGATTTACTCGCTCATGTTCAAAGAAAACATAAAGACACATGTTGGAACAGAAAGAGTCATGTTGCTATGGGTGTAGAGAAAGATTATGAACATATCCAACTTTATTCTACGGTCTAGCATCACTCTAGAAGTTTATGTGGGAAAGATGATGGCTCCTTCTCTCCTTTCCTTACTATGTGCACCCACTGGAGGTCCTGAGATGATCTAGTATGACCCCCTTGTGTCTGGCCTACCCCCTCCTTTTATAGGGGGAAAGTGACCCCAAAACACTAAAAATGTGTCTTTGAGGCGGTTGCAAAGACCATGTGCGCCGTGTAAGTTGATCATTTGGAGGTCAATTGGTCGATTGGGATAGGCTGGGGTGCAGGATCATATGCAGGTCGGTCAGTCAGTTGAAGACTAGTCAGTCGACTGCACAAGTTATTGTTCAGGTTCATATGCAGGTCTGTCGATTTGCTCGATGTGAATTAACTGATTCAACCACAACAGAATTCCCCACCTTTTCACGTTGAGTCAATCGACTGGATGCCAATCGATTGGTTAGAAATTTTGGATCAGAACAATTCTTGCTTGTGAGTCGGTTGACTGGGTATATCTATTGACCGCTTGGACAGTCTGAGAGTTTGAGATGTGCATTTAAAGCCTCCTTAATCTTCTGATCTTTAGGGTTGCTGGACTTTGGAGTTATTGGGCATAATTGGGTTGTTTTACTGCAATAAACAAGCAAATCTAATAAAAACTCTAGTTTACAAAAAACTAAACTAAAGCAAGTAATTTTTAAAATTGGGAAATATAGACACAATGGAAGTGATCTAAAAGACGTGGTAAAAATAGATGAATGTGCTGGGAAATACATGCATAGGGAAAGGCAGCGGAAATAAAAAAAAATTTATCTATCTGTATTCTCCATAATTGCAAGATCGCGTCAACTACTATGAAATAGAAAAGATGGTTTAACGAGTTTATGCATGGTCCTGGAGCAAGTCCAGCGACTACAACTCATTGTAGTGTAATTATCTTCTAGCTACTCTTGGACGATATATGTGCAGCTCCTAGTTTTCACCACGGACAACAGACTCGAACAGTGTCTGCAGCAGCTCCTGGTCTCGCCACGGACTGCATGTTGTTGTTGTCTACTGCTAGGAAGTTGATGTTAATTGTCTTCCTAGCGGCATACAACAACCTCCTCACCTCTAGAGAAGTCCACATGGACCAACTAGAACTCATGTCATTCTAGTAGAATATACAGGAAGGAGTTGCCCTCTCATTGGTGTACTAGTCACCAAATTGCTCTCACACAATTGTTTCTCCCTTGTTATCCCTTCCTTTAGCGGGTAGGACTTACTCGGGCTCTCTATTGGTTACTACAACTAGAGAGGACAATAATTGTCAGAGGCAATTATGTTGTGTTTTGGGAAGCCCCTAGTACCCTTCTATTTATAGGAGGGGTTGGGTTCTCAATATGTGTGTGAGTGGAAGGGACCGGAAGATCATGAATTTTCATAGCCTGCAAATCCCAAAATAGTCAGTTGGCAACTGAACCGGTCGGTTCATATGCGAGACGATCAATTCACGGCCTGAACGGTCGTTTGACTATTTCCTAATTGCACATGAATTTGGCAAAACATTTTCAATTAATACAAAACATTAATTCTTGTACCAATCCAATTGAACAAGTGAAATGAGCAATCTTTCTCACAAATTCAGGAAAGCTACTAGAACCTTCAGTCGGTACAGCTGAGCCGATCAATTCACCAGGTGAACCGGTCGTCTCACTCAACCTGAGTTGGTCGGTTCACCTAGTGAGATGATCGGTTGGTGCCATGTTTCGTGCAAAACTTCATCCAATTCAATTCCAATCAACCTACCACTCCAAACATTTGTCTCATTAGGTGAGTCGATGACCGGCCTAAATCACGCGTCCAAAAGGGAGCGGATTTGAAGTAGTCGGACTTTTAAATTACCCGACTCTTAGGCCCCCGCAACGATGACGGGGTCCGAAGTATTGCCCGACCACGAACAACAAACTTTACTTTTCCTGCCTTATTTAAGCAAAATTCTTCTCCACAACTTCGGCGAGATTTGGGTGCATGATTTCGAAGTTAGCTTTCACACCAAATAGATTTTGGGAACAGAAAGTTGTGTGTTTGGGTAAGCTTAAGGCTTTTTGGGTTTTTCTTGTTTCCTATCAGTCCATCCAGGTACGGGTCCGTTAGCGGGCGAGTGGTCCCTGCAGTCCAAGCCAGTTGGCTTTAGAGCAGTGATTTCACATCCTACGTACCACTGCCCCGGATCTTCCATGCCTAAAGATGAGTACTTTTGGAAAATAAGTGTGTGTATATATATACTTTTTTTTTTGACACAACTCTCATGCTTTTATTCACTCTCATAAGGCTATTCTCTCTTTTGGGGATTTTGTTGGGTAAGGGAAAATACGAGAAATTTTTGCTGTTTGGGTAGCTTTTTCCTTCTGCATACACGTCTCTTAGCTGTTGCGAGATTATTTTTCAAAATTTTTGGCGTGGAAATTCGTAGTCTTTTGTTGTTTGAGGCTGCATTTTCAAAATGACATAGAAAAACATGCACCTCTTTGGTCACAGAGAAAACAAACTGGCAGGAAGTCGTATCAGGTTTTTTACTATAAAGTGTCTTTGTACATATGTATAGAGACAAAATAAGCAAAATTTTTGTATGAGGCATGTATATATATATGTACACATGTTATATAAAAAGAACAAAAAGAACAAAAAGGGTGAAGTTCGAAAGACTTTTAGTACCTCCCTCACTGGTACATAGAATCCCCCCCAAACTTACTCCACACTCTGTCCCAGAGTTGTGAAGTAGATAAGGTAGGGTAATGTTAACTCAGTGAGGGTTAGCTGGTAAGCGCGCCTTTTCCAGATAGAAACTCCCACGCATATTCTCCTCGTTTGCTGTGGTAGTCGATGTGGTGGAGCTGGTCATGCGTCTCTTCATTTGATATCCATTCCAGTATGAAGATGCCACAGTCGTTGGATAGAGGAATTTGTTGTGGACTGCGGTGGCAGAACTGAAACTCGTGCCATTTGCTAGCTATTGTCTCCATAAATGGTTGTATCAGTGCCACCACCTCCTCGTAGTATTTTCGTACTAAGCGCTCGAGGGGTGTCAACGTTGTCGATGTACACTGCACCGGATGATCTTTGTTGCTGTCCGAGCTGTTGTATAAGATTCCTGCTCGTTGGCGAGTGTACATCGTCAGGAGTGTCCAGTGGTTGTAGTGCATGATGGGTAGGAAGATGGTGCGTGGAACGATGTACTGTAACTCTGTCAGAAAGGATTGCTTCGCTCCTGATTCATCGACAAGGCATATGTCATTGAACAACATTGGATGAGCTATGTATGTGTGTTCAAACTTCTTTTGTAGTATCTGGATGTAGGCGGCTGCCACGGATATCGCCAAACATCCTCCTTCTTTCACCATGTCCCTCAAGTTGTCAACTGGGACTATGACACTGCCAGCCTCGTAGATGACGTCTGCGGGGGTAGAGTCAGCTAACTTCAGAAGAACTTCATTGACCTGCTCCTGCGTGAATGTAGAGCATGAGAAACGGTCGAAGTTGTTGATCATTTCTTCTGATGTTTCAGGTGAAGCGGTGTCTTAGATTCCGTGTACCTCCCGCAGGATTTCTAACCGCTTGCCTGGCCCGTAGATGTCTGCTTCTATCTCATCTTCTTTCTCTGGAGTGCTGCTGGGTTGCGAAGATTCGTATGCTTGGTCACTATCCAGCAGCCTCTCTGGTACCCCTGCGTCTTAGAAGTAGTGCTTGTCTTTGATCAGCAGCAAGGAGTAGGTGCTCCTGATATGGAAGAAGTTTTGGCCCTGGAGATGCCTTATGTATCAGAATATGTTGAGCAGCTCCATGACACGCAAGACGATAAAGGCATTGTTGCCACTTCCCTCTTCTACTTGGACGGGGAAGTCTCCGATAGAGAAGAAGTTCCAAATGCCGCTATGACGTTGGACTCCTTGCTTGATGGATCGAAGAAGACGCAGCGGTAGAAGCCTGAGAAGTTTATCCTCTGGGCGACTGAAAATAAGTCCTGAGCGTGGCACCTCCTTGTTGCAGTAGCTGAGGAGCTGGACGTTATGGTTCCGGAGATCTGCCACACACATGAACCACATGTTGCGGTGCTTGTATGGGGCCAACACAATGTTCGTGTTGTGCTCTTTGATGTGTCGCAGCATGTTGAACACTGTGATGGAGTCTGGTACTCCCATCATCAATCTTCTTGCCAAGGTCGGGGTGGCATTGTATATTGTTTGCCGACCTGTCCTGGTGCTGATATTCTCTATTATTACACCCTCTAGGACCCTGAACAACTTCTTTCTGACGATGGCTGGCGAGCGGAACATGCTTCTGAGTGCTCCCCGTCGTACAGAGAAGTAGTCGTTGCTCCAGACGACGTCTTCTTCATCAGCCTGCGACCTCAGGACCTTGTTTAGCAGTTTCTGGTCCCTGATCGACAGGTATCCGATGACCCTTCTGTCGAAGTCGGCCATCTCGAAAGAAGGTATCTTCGACGGTGCAGAGAATTCATCTGTCGTCGAGCTTCTTCCTCTGGGGGGTGTCTTTCATTGGCGGCACATATGTCCCCCCTTCTCCCTTAGATTCATCATAAGAGTTGTCCCCGACACTGATTGCTTCGTTGTCATCCTCAGCTTCGTCTAGGGGGACTAAGGGAGCTGCTTCTTCCAAACCGTGGGAGCTCGCCTGTCCTGCTGGAGCTCCGTTGGCTGACCTTTGTGGCGTCCCTTCCTCAGGCGTTGGGGATGGCCCGCTGGAGGAGGAAGTGGACGACGATCTTGGCGAGGATGCTGACAAGGAGGGTTGAGAGTCTGAGCCAGGAGGTGACGGAGACCTTCTCGACTGCCTTGGGCGCGGATGGTCATCCCCCCTATTCAGCCTCTCCTCAATCGCGTCAAGGCGCTGGAGGGTCAGCTGAAGTGTGGCGTTGAGTGCCTCTAGTTGGCCGGGAAGACCAACTAGAGTCAGCAGTTGCTGCTCCTGGCTGTTCAACCTCTACTGGAAAATGGAAAACTTGCGGGTGAGCAAAGAAAAAGTAGCAGAGTGGTTTTCTATTACCTCCCGCAAGTTATCGAGTTCTTGCCCCAGCATCTGTACGAGTGACGGAGGGGCTCATGCAAATCTCCCTCTCGTCCTCGCGACACTCCTCCTACGTGAAGTTCTACCCGACGAGTGTGTCGTCTCTCTCGGGGTAGTGTCGATTTGCACTGTTCGTGAGGTAGATGCTTCGGGGTGAGGCGTCAGCACTTTTGCGGCTGTCTCTGCCTTGCCTACTTGTGATGGTGGAGAGGGTCACGGTGTGGGTGGATGCTGCTCCACCTCTGTGTTGTCGGAGACCTCCTCTATAGCTGCCATAGGGGACACCGGCGGCGGTGTCAACGTAGGGTGTACAACTCCGAGCTCTATCTTGAGGATCTCGGAGAACGCCCCATTACTGGCGCCCGACTGTGCTTCTTCTTCTGCCACTAAGGGCACCACAGAATATTCTGGAGCAGCGGCTGTCTCTTCCGCGACAGCTTCCCTCGGGGCTTGCATGGTTGTCTCAGCCTCGGTTGCCTCGGCGACCTCCAAGATCGCCGATATTTCTTCAGTCGTGGCAAATGTTGTAGTAGCTGCGGCTGGTATTGTAGGAGCGACGACAACTCTATTAATTGCTGTCGTCGACGGCTCTAGAGCAGTGGGCGGTTCAGCAGGAGTTGTGGAAGATTTGTCCTGCCGAGTGTCAAGAGGAATTGGTTCTCCTCTTGTAGCTGCCCTCTCTTGTATATTGGTGGTGGCGGCGTAAGCGGCTTCGACTGCCACCGCTTCAATCTCTGCGCTGGTGAAGACCAGCTTTTCTGCGTCGTAGTTGGCGCAGCTAGGAAGCGGAAGGAGGGTGTTCGTTCTCGCGAATTTGTAGAAGTAGCTTCACCCCTCCTTCTTGATGATACTGGCCCTCATGAGGAACTTGAGGTCAATCTTCTCGTCGCCCCTTGTCCTCGAAAGATTGCGCGGTTCTCTTGGGTACCCTAACCCGACCGCAATCAGATTGATGATGCCACCCATGCAGTACTCCTTGGTGGCATCCTTTATGGGGTGCAGCCTATTCAGCAAGAAGTGCCCCAGGTTGATCACCCTGCCCTCCATCATGTGCCACATGAGATGGAGTTCTTCAGTGTAGACGTTGCTTGACTCGTTCTTACTGAAGAGCAGGCACGCCACGAACTTGTGCACTATTCTCCAAAAGCAGGAGTGTACTGCCGCCACCTTGCTTCCCGACTTGAACGATGACTCGCCGGTCAGCTTTCTCCAGAGCTCCACAGGATTGAACCCGTCTCATTCGGTGATCCTAGCATCATTGTTTAGCAGTTCCTTCTCTTCCTCGCTGGATGAGAAGATCTCGTTGAGCAACTTCTCGGATATGGTGTGCTCGACATTGTATAGCCGCCCCTGCAGTCTGTCTGCTCTGCCATATTATTTGATTTCCTCAGGTTTATTCTGCACCCTGCGGAGAGATGGCATGAACTTCCTGGTGAGTTCAGTGTAGGAGGCGGAGTGGCTGAAGCAGATCTTCCTCTGCCCTGCTGCAACTAGGACATTTTCAAGCCTGTCGAAAATGCCTAGTTGAAGGAAGGACGACTGGTGGCAGAATCTGCTTGGCCTGTAGATTTTTGTTGCCAGTTCTGAGTATCGATGCCCGTGCTCGCTATCTCTGGGCACGAACCTGCCTGGTGTGTGATCTAGAGGTTCTGCCGCCGCGGTTGAAGCTGTTGTTGGAGTCGTTACTTCTTCCATCCTTGGTCTCTTCTCAGCCGTGGATAGCCCAGCTGCCTCGGGGTTTGGGTGTTTTTGCCCGACTGTCGTAACTCCTGCTGTGGCCTCGGTGTCGATCCTCTGACCGTATTCGACAACTTGAACAACAGTTTGCTTGGTACGGGCCATTTTTGTTATCATAAGACAAGTTTATTAAGCATTTAAATGTTCCACCTTACCCGATATCAGGTAGGTAAAATCTTAAAGTCGATATCGGTGTCTAGAAGGAAAACTGATTGCACAATAAGCTAAGTTCGGCCTGATACAAAAGCTACCCGACACCATCGTATCAGGCTTCAAAACTGAACGATATGTTGCTTGCCCGATACGCCTGTGTCGGGCGACACGAAGTTTGGTTCAAAAATCGTCGTATGTCCATACCCGATACGGTCATCCTGAAGAAGAGTGTCGCCCGTCGGAAGGAACACGCAAAGCGAAACAAGACTGGGCGACACGGGAAAATACGAACGGCATGGCCATCACCCGATACGTCTAAAGATCAAGGTGTGTCGGGCGACACAGCCACGCGATGCGAAGCACCCGATACGGTCACTCCAAAAGAAAAGGTGTCTCCTGACACGCGAAGCAAAACAAGACTGGGCGACACGGGTCTAGCCTAATATAAGGTGTCAGGCAAGCGCACGTTATAGACATGTCGCGCGATACAGTCAAAAGTAATGCAGCCGAAACAGACATGTGTCGGGCGATACAAAGAAACCAAGTCCGATACGAAAATGTGCGACGTGAGGGTCGTGTCGGGCAAGCCAAACGATACGGCTGTCGGGTTATACCTTTGTGATCTGAAGTTAGCTTGTGCGACACGGGAGCAGAAGCTAGGTTGCGCGACACGGGAGCAACGAGAGAAATTACTGCACGATACCGGAGTAGGTGAAGAGTAAATGCAGTAGCCCGACACAGTTAAACCTTCGTACTATATATAGCAATCCAGATCGGGGGAAACGGGTAAAATAGGGGCACGTGTCGGGCGAAGAGACAAATCATTCCCGAGACGAGCAGTCCCATCTGTCAAATCAAGGGCTATTACTCACGCCACCCGATACGGGTGCTCGCTGCTCGGGTGTATCGTCCGACACGGCTCATGGCTGAGGTGTGATGCCCGATACGCCTATCCTGTCAGGGCGTGTCCCGTGATGCACTCGGGTTCTCGCCCGATATCGGCCAGGGAGTAATGCATCCTTGCCCGATACAAGGCTTCAGAACAAGATACATGATGAAAAAAACCCAAAATCAAAGCGAAGGAAAAGGCAATTGATGGGTAAAACATCATTGGCCTAAGGTGAAGTTCCCAGCCTCAGATAGTATTACTCATCAATGCTCATAAAACAGAGCGGTGGCCCATAAAATAGAAGAGTCGGAGCATGTGACGCATGCACTGACTTGGGCCTTATTACAATCATAATGTTCATAATGTTTTTCTTGCAGGAAAGGAAATAACGTCCTATTCTAAGAAAAGTAAAACTCAGGCTGCCTCCCGAGGCGCGATGTAGTTAGCGTCGTCAGCTCGACAGATTCAGATCCTTCACTTTGCGCCTTCAGCTGTTTCCACATCCTGCAAACTGATCTCTGTCCTTCTCACGAACGCTTCATCTTCATAGTACCTTTTTACTCTGTGCCCATTTATTGGAAAAAAATTGGATGGGTCATCTTTATCATACAGCTCCATCATCCCTGATGGGTATATCTTTGCTACGGTGAAGGGTCCAGACCACCTTGTTTGCAGTTTACCTGAAAAAAGACAAATAGAGGATTTAAATAATAAAACTTTGTCACCTTCACTCACATCCTTCTTCCTCAGGTGGACATCATGCCACACCTTGGTCCTCTGCTTATAGATCCTTGCATTCTCGTAGGCATGCATTCTCAGTTCTTCGAGTTCCTGTAGCTGTAGATATCTCTTCTCTCCTGCCTTCTCTAGATCCATATTCAAGAACTTAATCACCCAAAGAGCCTTGTGTTCAAGCTCTAAGGGTAGATGACAAGATTTCCCATAAATCAACTTGTAAGGAGTAGTTCCAATGGGTGCTTTATATGCAGTTCTGTAGGCCCAAAGGGCGTCATCGAGCTTTATTGATCAATCTTTCCTAGTGCGGCTGACGATCTTCTCTAAAATCTGCTTGATCTGTCTATTCGAAACCTCCACCTGCCCAGAAGTTTGTGGGTTGTAGGGTGTAGCGACTTTGTGTTTAACCTCATACTTTCACAGGAGCGCTTCAAACTATTTTTCCTCGAAATGCGATCCACCATCGCTTATCACAGTATGAGGTACTCCGAAGCGAGGGAAGATAGTCTTCTCAAACAACTTGATCACTGATTTGGAGTCGCAAGTCTGGGTGGCAACAGCTTCCACCCATTTAGACACATAATCCACCGCGGCTAAGATGTATTGATATCCCTTTTATGGGGGAAATGGACCCATGTAGTCAATTCCCCATACATCAAAGATCTCGACTTCGACCCAATTAGCCATATGCATCTCATTTCTTCTTCCAATGTTTCCTGTCGATTGGCATTCTTTACAAACTTTTACATAATTTGCAGCATCCTTGAACAAAGAGGGCCAGTAAAAACCCGATTGCAGCACCTTGGTGGCGGTTCTTTTGCTCCCCAGGTGTCCTCCATATGGAGAGGCATGGCATTCTTTCAGAATATTTGGAACTTCTTCTTCAGGGATACACCTTCTATACAGGTTATCTGTGCATCTTCTAAAGAGAAGAGGATCATCCCGATAGTAGTTCTTTACATCCGAAAAGAGCTTCTTCTTTAGATTGTAGGTTATATCAGGAGGCAACTCTCCACAGGCAAGATAATTACAAATATCTACAAACCAAGGCAAATTCTCATCTTTGGTTCCAACCATCAGCAAGGCTTCATCAACATAATTGTCGTTGATAGGCGGCTCCTTCTGGTCTTCAACTATGATCCTTGATAAGTGGTCGGCGACTACATTTTCAGCACCCTTCTTATCAATGATTTGTGGTCAAATTCTTGGAGCAACAAAGCCCACCTTAACAGTCAGGGCTTGGTATCCTTTTTCTGCATAAGATATCTTATTGCCCCATGGTCTGTGTAGAAATTCACCTTCGTTCCGATAAGATAAGATCTAAACTTGTCGAAAGTAAAAACAATCGTGGGCATCTCTTTCTCTGTAGTCGTATAATTTACCTGAACCTCATCCAGAGTGCAACTGGCATAGCAAATTACATGGTGCTTTTTGTCCTTCTTTTATCCCAGGACTGCTCCTACAGCATAGTCACTGGCATCACACATAAGCTCGAAAGGTAGCTCCCAGTCTGGAGCTTGAAGGATAGGAGGCGAGATAAGAGCATCCTTTAAGGCCTGAAAAGCATTTAGACAATCGTTAGAGAAATCGAACTCAACATCCTTTACCAGAAGGTTTGACAATGGTTTCGAGATCTTTGAGAAGTCTTTTATGAATCGTCGATAATAACCGGCGTACCTGAGGAAACTCCGCACTCCAGTTACAGACTTTGGTGGAGGCAGTTTAGATATAGCTTCAACCTTGCCAATGTCTACCTCGATGCCACGCCTCGAGACTTTATGCCCTAGCAAAAATGCCTTCTCGTACCATAAAATGGCACTTCTCCCAGTTCAGAACCAGACTCTTTTCTTCGCAACGTTGCAAGACCAGAGACAGGTTTTTCAGGTAGGCATCGAAGTCCTTTCCATAGACAGAGAAGTCATCCATGAAAACTTCCACGATGTCTTCCAGAAAATCTGAAAACATCGATATCATGCAACACTGAAACGTTGCGGGAGCATTGCACAGACCGAAAGGCATTCTTCAGAAGGCGTAAGTCCCATAGAGACAGGTAAAAGTAGTTTTCTCCTGGTCGTCTGGTAAGATGGGGACTTGATAAAACCCAGAAAAACCGTCCAAAAAGTAGAAATAGTCATGATGTGCCAATCTTTCCAGAACTTGATCAATGAAAGGAAGCGGATAATGATCTTTTTTCGTGGCTTGGTTCAGCTTTTGGTAGTCAATACACATCCTCCATCCAGTGATGGTATGAACCGCCACTTCATCGCCCTTATCTCCTTTTACTACTGTTATACCTCCTTTCTTTGGTACCACATGGATGGGACTTACCCAGTTACTGTCACTGATTGGGTAAATGATCCCTACATCCCTCAATTTGATTACTTCTTTCTTCACAACTTCTTTTAGCATATGGTTCAATTTCCTCTGGGGTTGAGCCAGAGGCTTAGCAGATTCTTCCAAATTAATGCGATGCATACATAATGCAGGGCTAAGGCCTTTGATATCCTCTACCGAATATCCTATAGCCTGCCTGTGGAGTCTCAACTCCTCGAGAAGCTTGTCCAATTGATCTTTCGTAAGATAGGCGTTAACGATGACATGATTTCTCTCTTCTTGATCTATAAATTCATACCTCTAACCTTCAGGCAGTTGTTTCAACTCTGGTTTAGCCTTGGGTGCCTTTTCTTCTGGTGCCTCCTCTAGAGAAGCAAACTTAACTGTTTCTATTACCTCTTCTTCGTCGCTCAGATCTTCATCAAACCGATTTAGATAGTTGAGAAACTCGACAACCTCTGGATCTTCAGAATCTTTAGCATCAGAATCTTGATTGCTTAACGCTCTCACAAGCAGATCTATCATTACGATATCTTCCTCCATCTCTTCACAAAACTGGTTGTAGCTTTCTACAAAGTAAGAAGATTCTAGTAGGGATGGTCCCTTCATAGCATCCTTTAATTTGAAATATAAGTGCTCGTTTCCGACCCTCAGAGTGATTATTCCTTCGGCAACATCTATCAACGATCTTCCTGTAGCCAAGAAGGGGCATCCAAAGATGACAGGACAGGTAGGGTCCTCCACAATGTCGATGATCACAACGTCGCAAGGAATGAAGAAACTTCCCACACAGATCGGTACATCCTCAACAACCCCAACAGGTCTTTTGAAAGAATGGTCTGCCAATTCAATCCTCATGTTGGTCTTGACCATATCCGTCAAACCCAAACATTGTGCAAGGCTCAGGGGCATAAGGCTGATGCTAGCCCCTAAATCAGCAAGACCTTTCCGCTCGATGTTATCTCCAACGGCAAAAGGAATGGTGAAAGCCCCTGGATCCTTCTTCTTGTTGGGTAAATCCACTTTGACAAAAGCAGAAGACATGCTGTCTAGATACACGGTCTCAATCCTTCCACCTCTTTTCTTCTTGGTGATCATATATTTGAAAAACTTAGCGTAAGTCGGCATTTCCTCTAAAGCATCCAGAAAAGGTACTTCGAGCTGAAGCTTCTTTACAGACTCCATAAACTTCTCGTAACGCTTTTTAAGATGTGCCTTTATCAGCTTGTAAGGGAAAGGCAACTTAGGAGAGTAAGGATTTCTTTTACCAAATAGTTCCTCCATAGATCTTGGTTTTGGCTCCCTGACATGAGCTTGTTAATTGTCTTTCTCTGTGGGATTTTCTGTCGCAGTCCTAGATTGAGGTTCCTCGGGTCTGACTTCTTCAAGGCGTTCTACTGTCTTCCCTGATCTCAACACCGCCATTTTAGCAGATTCAGTGTTGTAGGGTATCTTACCTAAGGGATTCTTTATTAACTCGGCCATCTGGGCCAGCTGCTGATCGATTTGGCGTTGGTGCGTCTGCATGTTTGCCATCTGAACCTGCATAGTATTCAGGACTCCTGAATTTGACAGTGCGCTTTGCGCCAGCTGGTTGTTGATAGTATCATGTCTTTTGATAAAATCGAACAATTGACCCACCAAGTCGGGTTGGTTCGAGTTCTTGTCCTGACTTTGCTCCTTAGCTTGAACCTGGCCTTAACTAGGGTTAGCTGCTTGGCGACTATGGTACTTTCCTTGCCCTTAGAAGTTTGCCTTGTTCGATTGGAAATTGGTAGTTCTGGTGAACTGACCTTGCCCGCCCCTTTTCTCAAAACCTTGCGGTTGCTTGGTGGGGTTATTCAGCTGATGCGAGTTTTCGGCCGCATCCTTGTTGCCATAGTTAAAACCAGGGTGATCCGGTCTCTTGAAGTTGACAAAAGGGACGTTCTCAGCCTCCTCTACTTCGGATTCACTTTCACTTGACTCGTCAGGCCGGGTGTAAACGTAGTTATCAACCCCGTGTCCACCTTCTCCGCAGGTGACACATTTCATGACTTTCTCAACCTATTTCTTCCTTTTTCCACCTGATTTTTTCAATTGTCTGACATCAATGGCTATTTTTTGAATTTGAGTGGTAATAGCTTCCAGAGCTTTGGATTCAACCGAGGGCCCTTCTCTAGTAGCCTTCTTAGCATATCCTCTATCAGATTTGTCGTAGTCGGTGCCAGCCTGTAACTCGGCCATGTTTTCGATGATCTTTTTGGATCTGCTGGGCTTCTTCCCCAGAAAATCGCTTCCTGCAGCAGCATTCAGCGACACCCTTTCTTTAGGGGTCAGACCATTGTAGAAGGTGGTTATCAGGAAACCCTTCTTGTAGTTGTGATGAGGGCAGTCCCTCTGATATTCTTGATATCTTTCCCAGGCTTCGTGTAGATTCTCATTCGGCTTTTGCATAAACGACGTGATCCTCTGTCTATTCCTAACAGTTTTTTCCGTAGGATAAAACTTGTTTACAAAAGTGTCTGCCAACGCATTCCATCCGTTAAGAGCTTGATGCGGTAGCCCGAGGTACCAGGATAGGGCCTTATCTTCTAAGGAAAAGATAAAGCCTTTGCAATAAATCACTTCATGTGGAACTCCCTGCATCTTAATGGTATCTCAGATATTCTTGAAGGCATCAAGATGATGGTAAGGGTTGTCGTTCTTCGAATTCCCACAGAAGCTCTTGTTTTGGATCATAGATATTACAAACAGTTTCAGCTCAAAGTTAGTTGCGTTTAACCTCGGGATGACAACATGACATCTTGAGTTATTGGCCTTTGTGGCAGCCAACTCCCTGAGGGTCTTTTCTTCTTCGTTAGAGTCTTCACTGTCACTGTCCCCATGGTTCTGTTCCTGATTATGTTGATTTCTTCGGTGTCTGCGGTGATGACGACGTCTCTCGCGGCGATGATCATCCTCAAATTGCTCTATTTCAGGTTCTTCATGTTGTTGTTCGCCATCATAACGATCAACATTCCCTCGCGGAGGTGAGTGAGGTCCGACTCTAGCGTTTTGCTCACCTTCTGAAAGAGGTGGTTCGATGCGAGGTGACATGACTAGCGGTGTCGGTGCTCAACTAAGCAAAATGCTTCTTTCCTGAGTACCTGAATAGAACGTATAATCAAGTTTAGAAAACTTGTATCAATAAAACAAACTACTCTATACTTATTTCAGGTTAGAAGATCAAAAACGAAAAAGTGTTGTCAAGCTCATTTCTAAGCTTGAGGCACGGGAGTGTAGTTAGTGGATTCGGGTTTGTCAACAGTACCGTTTTGCCTTATCCCCAACAACGGCGCCAAAAAGTTGACCGGCCTAAATCGCGCATCCAAAAGGGAGCGGATTTGAAGTAGTCAGACTTTTAAATTACCCGGCTCTTAGGCCCCCGCAACGATGACGGGGTCCGAAGTAGCGATCGAGGTCAAACCACAGGGACAAGGGTGGTAGTGTTAAGAACACGGAATCGACGCTCTACACTCCGGTAAGGGTAAGGCGAGAATAAAGTTCCCAAAGGGAATAATAGGTGAAGATTGATAAAAATAAAAGAAAACTATCTCCAACTGGAGTTACAAGGAAAATTAAGGTTTTTGGCATTTATCAGTTTTTAGGGTTTTAGCGCAATAGAACTAGAGGAGATAACACTATTGCTTTAGTAAGGAACGAAGGAGGAAAACCTCGGTAAAACAAGCGGCAGCAGGAACATCCAGTACCCCTTCTCTCAAAGAGGGTACCTCTAACTAAGCACCAACACCTCTCTCAAGGTTGCTGGACTTGGGTTAGAGTGGAAAGATCACTAAAGCAACTCCGATCCCGGGCACTCTCGTACTCCCGGATCGGACCAAACACTAGAGCCACAACATCTCTCTCGAGGTTGCTGCAACAGGAAATATGATTCGATAGCTAGTCAAAACATGATCCAAGCGTACAAGCTAGAGTTCAGATGCTAAGCAAAGTAATCATCCAACAAAAGGGAACCAATCATAAAGCAACAAACATTCAACTCATCTAATTCCATTAGCATAAGCATTATATAAAAGGGTTTGGTTACATTGCGTGAATAAAGAAAGTAAATGACTGAAAGAGGGAAGATAGGTATCGCCTCCTTGATTTAGGAGATCGACAAGCAGCAACGGATCCCTAAGGTCCCTCTAGCCCGATACTGGGTGGGAGCTTTACCCGATACGCCTGTGTCAGGCAACGTCCCCTGTCGGGCGACACGCCATGACATGCTGACATATCGTTCGAGGCGCTCATGCCCGATACGGCCGTGTCGGGATGCCACCCTCTCGGGCGACACACCATAACGGTTTATTCGTATCGGGCTCAGTATCGTGTCGGGCTAGAGACCACTCAGAGTATCGGGTTCCTCGTATCGGGTGGCCGTTCTGGTCGATATCAGGCTACTGCGGTGACCGAGATAGATTCTAAGTGAACCATTCCCGCCCTCTCGGGTCGGGGAAGTGCTCACCTAGTATCACTCGGTACACCTCTGGGATGCGACATGCTATCTCAGGGTGCTTTCCCAAGTTAGCTTTCATGAGATTCTGACTCGTCCCATCGAAGTCATGTAGCTGCTATTTATAGGCAGCAGTTGGAAGAGGTTGCGGTTCTCTGGGTGCCACGTGTCCTCCATCGGCTCTATTAGCGCGGCTTCAGGGATGCTCGATGTGCGTGTCGCCCAGCATAGTGGGTGTCGGGCAGCAAACATATCGGGTATCATGTCGTGTCGGGTGGGCGCCTGCCGGTGGGTGGCTTGTATCGTGCGACATGCTTCATAAGTCGTGGCGAGTACTGCTCCCTGTCGGATAAGTGGTGTGTCGCCCGTCAGAGCCTTCTTGTACGACACACCCGGGTCGTGCAACATCCGTATCGGGTTACTGTGGTGAGGTGTGAGTGTATCGATCGACTGGTAGGAAGGCCGATGCATGTAAAACGTGTTCATGGGCCGGGATAGGCCTTTTTGCTGATAAAAGAGTGGAAATATGAGGAAAACCCTATAAAAGATGATAAAAATGGGATAAGAGCGTAGTGTGGCCTGTTTATTCAAAAACATGACAAAAAGGAGAGGAAAACAGTTTAAAAGGGCAGTTTTGCCAATGAAATAAGGGCCATAAACATCATAAAATTTGGTGTTATCAGTCGATCGGTTGGCACTCCAGTCAGCTGATTTGTTACTTGAAGTGAATACCCAAACACTTTAGTAATCAATTCAATCATCATTCATGATTAAACTCCTCTTCTAGATGAGTTACTATGTGTGTGACCCTATAGATCCCATATCACGTTGGCAGTGAATGTCCATAACTAACTTATGACATCACAAGCAAGAGTGGTTCCTAGTCGCACATCAATGCTACCCAAGTGAATGGAAAGTTGGAGAACAACTTCAACCTACAATCTTTGTAAGGTGTTGCAGTGATTGTATCATTTCTTTGTCTATGATATCCAGAATGAACTCGATGCATGGAATCATCATCTTCTCAACGTTCAATCCATGTTCATTGAACCAAGAGCAGCCTGTCTGAGATATATGTGACCTCAATATCATATATTGATTCACATGTTCATGTGCATGTGTTTCCCACTCTTGCTTATCAAGTGGCTATGATATCAAACTCTAGTAGGACGGACAAATCACATCTACAACACTCATAATCAGTCCATGTGTGTCATAGCTACCCAATCATTACTATTATGGCTATCCTTATTTTAGGTTATGTTTGATGATGTCAAAGTATACCGAATGACACGTAATGAGTGTAGTGATTTCAAGTCTAATAACCATAATCACCACCTTCACTATGAGATGACTATGACCACCAATGATGGTTTCCATATGTCACTCTCAAGGTGGGTCTGTCTGATACACTGTTCCATAACATGTATATGTGTGTTTGGTTTGATATGCCATATCATGACTAATGAGATTATGTCATCAACCAACCCAGACTCAAGTCTTATGTGTTATTGGTGTCTATCTGCCTTCCACAGTAACAACTGATCAGGGACATATTAAGAATGTACATACTCTTAGCATTCATATGATCTCATTGTCCAGGTCATGTACTTGAAGACATACGTCATTGAGTATTGTCATTCTTTAGACATCCATAATGTTTCCTCATTGTCTCATAACTGAGTGAAATCATAATGAATTGGAAGATTGCCTTTATGATTACTAATCAAATCCTTTATTTCATATGCCTTGTCAATCATCATATGATTGGCTCTCTGGGCATACCTTACCAACAGACTCCCACTTGCACTTAGAGCCAATCACCCACAAATCTTATTCTTAGTGATCTAAACATGTACACCATGTTTCCGTTGTCCAAGTACTAATCTGGTGGGTTAGCAACATTTTACAATTAGTCGATATATTGCATGTTTTTCATCTCTTCCCTGTTAGATGAGACTGTTGTAATATGGAATTTACTATTCCTTTACTAATAAGTAGCTCCATTGTTGTCACAGTATCACTATTGAGTCATCAATGGTTGGAACATCTATAAGTTCATCATATGAACTTCTAGATTCATATTGTATTTACCCTATGTTTATAACACAAGCATACTTGACTTCTACTATAGAATAGAATTAATAACTATTAGTTCGGATCCCTTCCGACTAATAACCCTTTTCCTCTAACCGAACATATTTTATTGTGATCAATTTTGTCATTTCAAAAGCTTGCATCAGTGTAACCCTTTACACCCAACTCTTCCTTGCTGCTATTAGCTCACAATCTATCCTTAAGTACTTCACAAGTACTAATGGATGTCTTTAATGACATTCTAATAACCCTTATTGGTATTTAATATCATCTTGTCATGTCCAATACATACAAGATTATATGGGATGAGTACATTTAAAGCATTCATGATAGATCCATTTCTACAACATATCACATCTTATTCATGATATTTCCATTCTTTACAAGAATTAGAATATATGGTTCATGAGAGACTAATTCAGATTCTCTCTCATTAAATCATTCATGTTGAACTCTTTCAACACCTTGTTATTGTATATGCACAAACCTATATTGTGAAAATTTCAAGAACTATCTTTATAGGTCTTGATCCCTATCTCATAGGATGTTTCACCTAATCCTTCATTGTTGAAGGTGTTTTTCCATGCCCATTCTCAATATTCACAATATTGAGATGTCATTCCTCATCATATGTGGAATATTTATATATACTCCCACTAAATCTTTTATAATCACAAATTTTATCTTTTATCTTGATTCAAGTCAAACTCTTTTACTATTTTGTCAAGTCAAAAGATCCCATCTCTAAGATGCTTGTTTCAATACCAGATTGAAGTTGTAATTTATAGACATTATTTGTATTCATGAAGTCATAAAACCTTTAGGTTATGTCATGTATACAACCTCTTGTATATTCCCTTTAAGGAGCCCAATTTCAATATTCATATGCCAAATTTTATAGTCTATTTTAATTACAACAACAAGCATGACAATTGGTAAAGAAATTTATATCATATTCAACAACTTGAACTGAATAGAAAACCTTTCCAACCAATTTACCCTTTTATGTTATCCATGCAGGTCTTTGCAACAAGACCCTATTGCACTCTTTAGGTATACCCCTTTAGGTGGCACTACCAAGGTCCTACCTTGTTAGTTTACACAGACCCCATAATGGCTTTAAGCCATTTCTCATATTATGATTCTCAATAGCTTCTAGTTGATTAATTGGCTCATTTTCTTATGACCAACCTGTCTGGGTCGTTGGATTCACAATCCCTAAATCTCAGATGTGTTCTATTAGAACTTTTTTTGTGTCACATAATGAACTTGATATTCAATAAGAACTTGTGATTCTTTTAGTTATCATTGTACATCTTTGTTGACCTCGAATATTTTGAGTTCTACTTTTACTCCAACTGATTCTTTAGGAACTTAGTGGCCCTATTAAAAAAACACGTTGTCATTGGATTGGGATTGATTGTAACATTTAATAGTCATGGTTTGTGGATAAACCATTTCAAGAAACTATTTTCTCAATGTAGGTTTCAAGCCTTTAGACATATTGGGACATTCCCATAGCATATCATATATGATGCCTTATAAACCATTCAGACGATACATCATTTAGTGACAAGTATATATTGGTAAGAAGATTAGATTAATTGATAATAACTCATCATGGTGTGATTCCTTCATCTTGACACATCATCATATTCATATGGATTTGGCTTGTGATACACTATCACAGTTCTTCCCTGAAGGTTCTCAAGGTATTGATGTAAAGTATTTCATCATTTGATCTCATCAAAGTTTCTTAATACTTTTATCAGAGTTATACTTCATTTATAATCTCCTTGAACATTTCAAGAGATTTATGTTTCTATTTTACTGAGTACATATTATCATATTACTAGTTTAGGAAATGAAGTATATGTAACTATGTATAACATTCATTGCATAAGATCTTCATGCATGATATGTATGAGGTCTAGTAGAAGGCTTATCCTCCCACGACATTTGGTGAAGGATATTGTGTTACATTGTGCATAAGCAATACTTGCATATCTCCTTAGGTTCAATAATCATGGGAGTCTAGATACATCAATATGTATTCTAGATATGCATTTCTTATATATACGTCCAAGGTGACTATTGCTAGTGATTGTTTTGAGTTATCAATTATAATCCTTTGGTATTAACGTTATAAACATTCATCTTAAGATTATTTCATTTAAAGACCATTAGATGTTTGGGCATTGCCATACAAGATCGTATCTTTTAAAACAGAAACATCAACAACTCACTTTATTGATTTACCATCCTTGTCATACAAGATGCTTAAAGTAAATGTTTCTATCTTACTGTCATAATAAAATAGCAGTTCAACTAACTCTATTACATGCCCATCGGGCTAAGATAAATTTAAATATAGATTAAATATTTAGGAACTCTTGCTCTATTTTATCCATATTTGTCCTTTGATGAAGGTTTTCACTTCTTATCAGATCCCTCACACCAAGTATGCCAGATCTCTATCTGGTATCATATACCAAGAAGAAGTAATCAAATTTATCATATAACATTTATACATGAGGTGGAAGCCTCAATGCCTTCCTTCTTCTTCTTTAATTCCTCTAACCAGAGTGGGTGATTTCTTTTCCAATGTCCAAACTGGTGACAACGGTGACAATCACCTCTTTTCTTCACTCCTCCCTTTGCCTTGAGATCTAAAGACTTGGGCTTGTATCCATCTTTAAAACTATTCTTAGCTTTGCCTTTACCTTTAGTTATCTTGTTGATCATCATCACAAAGTTGGGCTTGTCTTTCTTCATTTGTGCCTCAGCTATTCTCAACATGCCCAACAACTCTGTTAATGGCTTGTCAAAGTCATTTATGTTGTGGTTCATGACAAACTGACTGTACGACTTTGACAGGGACTGTAAAATCACATCAGTGGTCAACTCTTGACCCAAGGGGAATCTCAGTCAAGCTAGGTTCTCTACATACCCAATAAGCTTGAGTATATGAGGACCTACTGGTTCTCCTTCTACCATGTTGCACTTGAACAGTGCCTTGGGGACATTGTATCTCCTTGTCTTTCCTGATTGTGGAACATGTTCTTGAGATGCGTGACCATCTCAATCACATACATGTTCTCATGCTTCCTTTGCAACTCATAGTTTATGGAGCATAACATCAGACATTTGACATCCACAAAATATTCAATATGCTTCTTGTAAGCATCCCTGTCAGCCTTTGGTGCATTTGGAAGGGGTTCATCTGGTTTTGGCATCTCCAGGACATAGAGCTTGTGCTCCTATGTGAGGACGATTCTCAACGTCCTGAACCAGTCATGGAAGTTGTTTCCATTTAGTTTTTCCTTCTTAAGGACCGATCACAGAGAAAAGTGATTGTTGTTAGTTTCCATTTGATTCTACAAAAGAATTTGCAATTTTGTCAAAAACTCAATTTTGATTTGATTTTATTAAAATTTGACGATATCGATTAGGTCTTAAATTAACTATTTCTCTCATTATATTTTGATCAAATTGACAACCCTCAAGTATCAATTTGGAAAACTGCAACGAATAATTTTCTAATGAGCCAAGATCTAAAATGATTAAATTATTACTCGACCAACGCCAGAGTCCATAATCAACCATTAAGGTAGGCAATGTTTGCCAATTGCATCATATGCAATTCTTGGATAGATAATATGCACAACTCTTACCATAATTATCTGCATGCCTCTGGGTTTAATCACATTAAGAATCACCAGTTTTGTCTGGTGCAAAATCCGACATGATAATAATGCACCCCGCTAGGGTAGAACCTATATTATTACCATCACACTTCTATGAGATAGACGACACACCACGCTAGGGCGTAACCTACTCTTGGGCGATCAGGCTTTTCATGTGTGTCATTGATGGAAAATATCTTAGACTTAGTATGTTTAATTGAGGTTATATATATTATATATGAACATATTGTATCCAATTACTACATATATATATGTATCATATACATGCTATATCCCACAACGTAAATATGCAATATAAAACCAAATGTGATAGTTATGGCATGTCTATTATAATTCCTTGGAGCCATAAGGAATTACTACCACCTAGGTCAATTATCACATAACATGTATGAACCTACTTTTGGTGCAGATCTATGCTTTCCAATCCGGGTTGATCAGTTCAACCCTTGAACCGGTCAACCTGTCTCTCAGCCGCTCAGTCGCTCTCCTGAAATGGTCATCTAGTCTCTTATCCAATCTATGTCTGGACTCCTCCATACGATCGGTTGGGTCCACCCATCGGTCGGCTCGCTCCCCCAGTCTGTCATCCTTGGTCCTCTAGCCGGTCGACTCGTCATGGAAAATGATCGGCTCGCCTAACTGTGGTGACCCTGAATTCTAGGGTTTTTCATACCCATAAAATATTTTAAGATCATGAATGCTTTGCTTATGGTTGAAATCCAATTGAGGAATTGGGTACTTAGTATGATTAGTTGCACCTAAAAGGTATACAAATTTATCTATAAGGTTGTTTTAAGAATTTATGTACGCGACCAAATAATTGATTTGTGTCTCAAACCTTGATAGAAGAGCCATTTGGAGATTGTTAGCCTATGTCTAAAATTCCAAGTCGTTTAGAGATTGCTACAAAAAGATATAATCAATTGAAACTGAGGAGACTAATGATTATAATGATGTTGAGCTTTGATAAAACGAACGAATAGGGGACGAAGTAGAAGATTATGGTTACTGAATATATTAATCCATGCCCGTAAAATCGAAGTCATGCTAGTTTATTATGTTTTTGCGTGGGCATGGCTCGAAGCCTAGCTTGGTGGCATGATCTAAGACCTCAACCAGTTGGATCGGACGCCTGGTTCTCATATGCAACCTCCGACAAAAATGGAGCCAAGTCTGACCGAGCCTCTGCCTTAGAACGTGAGCATATGTAGAGCATAAGATAAACCTGAAATGCTGGAATAGATCCACAATACTCGGAACTACCTAGCGACTCCTCATAGTAAGGCCAACGTGGTGAGATTAGATAGTTTTCATCTCTCCATTGTCGCACACAACAACAACTAGGTGCAACGAGGTAGAGCACCTGCTCTCCATTATCCCTCCACCGCAAAGTGTAGGAGGCACGAAGAATACAGATTCACTGATGTGTCGAGGAAAAGAGAATCAATCACCGTCACTCACAGAGGAGAGCAACATCGAGGGAGCTTCTGGAGTTGAGGAGACAACCTTAGCCAGATCTAGAGAAGGAGATCTGGTGCTATCCCTAGAAAATGATGAGGAGCACTACCATACAATTGGTTTCTCACAGGTGCATATCCTCCATGGTGGCGGTCGTTTCCAGGAGATTCACAACAAAACACCAACGAAGCTGACAGTGGCAATTTTGGAGAAGACGGCGACGCTCCTGGTTGAATCCTGAATCTGTTGGGGGTCCTAGAAGTCGATGAGGAGGAGGCGACACCTGCTGCTCGCACGGAGGCAATTTTGCCACTTGTTTTCTTTGTCTGGAGCAGACTAGTCGTGGTGGCAGTGAGGAGGCCGGAGCTCCCATTGATCCACAGCTCTAGAGATGAAATGCTGAACCTGAGTGGCCATGGAGGTCTCTTTAAGGTGCCTAAACGTGATGGAGGCGTGAGGAGCTCGCGAAGAAGACCGGATCGCTGTTGATTCCTTGCCAGAGCTGGGCGATCCAGTGGCACCTTGCCACAACAGGGGATCGGGCTGCAGCGCTGCGCAAGATTGCGAGCAAACCACGACTGTGGTGCACGCCCGTGTTGCGTGAGAACAGAGAAAGGGACAACCAGCATCGGCGTCGCGTAGGAAAGGGGAGCCGCCCTACGCGACTCACCCTGAGATCGCCGCTATCGCGAGGAGGAGAAGGGACGGGTGAACCAGGTCCCGATCAGAGAACCAGAACGGGTTCAAAACCCTGAACCGGTCGGCCAGCCTGTGCCTCAAGAAGAACCAATGCACCCCAAGTGGACGTGTGGCAGCGCGTGATTGGACACAATAAGGTAAATTCCCAGAAATTCCCCTGATCTTGCATAATTCATAATAAATAGCATGTTTATCAGAAAAATACAAATAAGGTACCAAAATTCTCAGAAAAATGTGTAGAACACAATGGAAGCATAATATCAGGATTTTGATGAACTAATCTCAGTGATATCATATAATATGTAAAATGGTCATTTCATGCCTAATAAATAATAAACAAAGATCTAAAATTATGGGAATATGTCAATAAGTCTATATTCATGTTTATAATGCATATGATGCCAGTTATGGTCATGTTGTTGTATGAAATCATGTAATTTGCTCCATATGGCTAATTAGGGCTAATAACCCTAAAGAAAATGTAATAAATACATGCATGCTCAATAAATGATGAAATTTACAGAGTAATCTCATATATGTATTTGGAAACTGAGATTTAATTATGAGATCATGATGATGCATAGAATGCATGTTATATGAAGAGCACCCTTAAACATGTGATGTAATCCTAATATGGTTAATGAAAGTGACATAATGTTGAATATGTCCACATAATAATGTGACACATGCGTATATCCATTTGATGAACTGTAATATGGAAAATGACATCAGTAAGATAAATATAAGGTAAGAATACAAGTAATCATGAGAATAACATAATGATCTAAGTAAACCCTAAAATGAACATGACTAGGGTTAAGATGATCATAATCTGATGCTAGTATATGATTTTGTTATTAATCAGGTGCTGACCAGTTTGTCTAGATGATCAAAGATATTTATGAATCTCTGAACTCAGGTACATGGGATTTATTAAGTATATGACTAGTTTTCGTGGATGCATAATGATATGATGTACTTTGGATGCTTTTATTTGCATATAACTTCTTGGATGCATATTAGTATTATATGCTTCGTCAAAACTTTATGAAACATAAATGGACATTTTGATGAGTTGTAGCTACTAGTGCACATGGCCTAGTATGGATGTATGTTGCCTAACATGGATGTATGATGAATTGCCCATGTTAGATGTATGATAAAATAATTTTGCCCATACTGGATGTATGAGAAATGCTTATAAAATTGTAGTACAACTGCATCAAAGGAAATGTATAACAGACGTGTTTACCTGATTATTACTTTAAATAATGATTTCTTTGACTCTTTTGTTCTCAAGTTATTTCAATTATGCAAGCATATTAGTATGTATCTTTCTACCCACATGCACAATACCTTGTGTGTTGATTCGTTGTTTCACGTATGTTTTAGGTTCAGAGCTAGCGTGGGACAAAAGAAGAGAAGTGAGCAGTTGTCCAGGTTGTACCTGTTGTGTAGATCCTGATTAGCATACATGTTCATAGACTTGTCAAATCATATTTCAATATGTAATTGTAATTCATGTTGTAATAAGTCCTTTTTGTATAAATATACGTGTAGAAAGTTGAGTATGTTATGGTTGTATGTTCATGTATGCGTATTATGCTTCCACATCGCTCTCTGATATAATTGCTAACATTTTCAGATTTTGTCTTCTCATCTCCATGGGGTTTTGAGAAGGTGAAAATTCGGGGACGTCACAGTTGGTATCAGAGCATGAACAATAGCTACACCTGACAATTTCTCACCATGAAACATAAAAATAAACTTCAACTTTCACTTAAAACCCTAGAAACTTAGTAAGTTGTTCTATAGGAATAAGGTTTGACTTAGCCTCTAAGTTAGAACCTAGATGTTCAAGAACTAGGTTTAGATAAGTGTGAGAAACCCTTTCCATATAGAGCTCATATGTATTGGGTAGCTACACTAGTCTACACCAAGTTCTCACCATTTCACTAGGTGACATGACACTAGACTATCTACTGTGTGTTGGACACTCGTTTTGCTGATTTGGTTTTGTTTTCCAATCGGCTCGAGCCTCGACAGTTTTCTCTGACGTCTGTCTTCTCGGAGAAAAACTATATAATATTTTATTATATATATGTAAATATAAAAATGTGTCCCTCACATAGGAGAGAAGTGGGTGTTCATGCAATATAAGTGAAAGGGAGTGACATCAGTCTAGAAGAGAGAATAGATCTAGATTAGAAGTCTAGAGCCTTATAAGATTATGTGATAGATAGACAAAAGAAAGACAAAGGAAATAAGCATATAGAATCTTATCTAACTTTAATCCATGATGGTATAAGTTTTCTTATTAAGATTTGAGTTGTATATGAGCCGAATCCACTCTTAGAGGATCTATGCTAAGTCATAATGATGAAAGTACATCCCCTTTTCCTACTTAAGATAAGCTAAGTTAAGATAGAGATGAGTGTGCATGAGCCTCAACCTCTTATACAAGGAGGATGTCTAGTGGTAGGATGAGATATGTGGTGAACTCTAGAGAGAGTAAGACCCACAGGGAGAAGGTCATAGGACCTAGCCTCCAATATATGAGATATGTGTTATAAAAAAAAGCCCTACACTAGATTACTCTCGAGTGTTGAGTTGAGTCCTTATGCATGATTCAAATCTATATGTGAGAATTGGGTAAAATAAAAGGATGGGTAGATGACCCATATGATAAAGTCAATCCTTTGGCTGAGTTAGGTCCTAGCTGGAGTGACATATTTTGTAAATCTCATCATTAGTTGCAAGTGAGGTAATATATGAACCCTAGTTATGAGAGTATGATGCTTTGTGCAAAAGATACTCAACATACATGTTCTCCCTTCTTCTTCTCCTTCTTAATATACGATGATAGAAACCTCACTTGAGCTATATAGATGATTTATATATGAGGAGTCACTCGTATAATCTTGACCTATTCTATATTTCCCCCCTATATCATACATGTAGCACCCAAGATTGAAATCATGATAAGTTTGACTTTAAAATATTCTCTTCCCCTTCATATGAAACATGAAAGATATGATGCTGAGATCATGGGATAAACTTAGTATATTCCCTTTTTCCCCATCACATAATACATGCAAGACATAAAAGTTGAACTCATGAACTTGATATAAAGATATTTTTGGATCATAACATATATGATCAGAAATATGGTTCATAACTTTGATCCTTCTCAATATATGCTTCTAAGTTGAGTATGAATATCACACCATAGGGTGAAACCCTAATGGTCAAGCATGTTACGTAAGCCCTTCTTAGGTAGAAAAATCCTAATATCAAGGATGAAGATAAATCTCCTCTAATATTGAAATCATTGTAAGATGTTAATGATGTTAGATTTGAATGATCTGAATACCATGGCATAAACGAATTCCTCTTGAACTTTAAAAAGTATGAACAAAACATGTACCCTTAGGGGTGATGTAATCCTAATATATCATAATGTCATGTTATGGTTAAGTGATGCTTCCACATATATAAGGTGGGGTGGACACACCCAAGAATCCCTAGACCCTAAGCTGACAACTTAGAGTGCATGCAACTATGGTGGTCTTAGAACCTAAGAAATGATGATGTATATGAAGTTGAACTCTTATATAGCCTCTTAAGGATGGGATTTGTTGAATTTCGAGGACGAAATTCTATATAAGGTGGGGTGAATGTGGTGACCCTGAATTCTAGGGTTTTTCATACCCATAAAATATTTTAAGATCATGAATGCTTTGCTTATGGTTGAAATCCAATTGAGGAATTGGGTACTTAGTATGATTAGTTGCACCTAAAAGGTATACAAATTTATCTATAAGGTTGTTTTAAGAATTTATGTACACGACCAAATAATTGATTTGTGTCTCAAACCTTGACAGAAGAGCCATTTGGAGATTGTTAGCCTATGTCTAAAATTCCAAGTCGTTTAGAGATTGCTACAAAAAGATATAGTCAATTGAAACTGAGGAGACTAATGATTATAATGATGTTGAGCTTTGATAAAACGAACGAATAGGGGACTAAGTAGAAGATTATGGTTACTGAATATATTAATCCATGCCCGTAAAATCGAAGTCATGCTGGTTTATTATGTTTTTGCGTGGGCATGGCTCAAAGCCTAGCTTGGTGGCATGATCTAAGACCTCAACCAGTTGGATCGGACGACTAGTTCTCATATGCAACCTCCGACAAAAATGGAGCCAAGCCTGACCGAGCCTCTACCTTAGAACGTGAGCATATGTAGAGCATAAGATAAACCTGAAATGCTGGAATAGATCCACAATACTCGGAACTACCTAGCGACTCCTCATAGTAAGGCCAACGTGGTGATATTAGATAGTTTTCATCTCTCCACTGTCGCACACAACAACAACTAGGTGCAACGAGGTAGAGCACCTGCTCTCCATTATCCCTCCATCGCAAAGTGTAGGAGGCACGAAGAATACAGATCCACTGACGTGCCGAGGAAAAGAGAATCAATCACCGTCACTCACAGAGGAGAGCAACGTCGAGGGAGCTTCTGGAGTTGAGGAGACAACCTTAGCCAGATCTGGAGAAGGAGATCCGGTGCTATCCCTAGGAAATGATGAGGAGCACTACCACACAATTGGTTTCTCACATGTGCAAATTCTCCATGGTGGCGGTTGTTTCCAGGAGATTCACAACACAACACCAACGAAGCTGACAGTGGCGATTTTAGAGAAGACGGCGACGCTCCTGGTTGAATCCCGAATCTGTTGGGGGCCCTAGAAGTCGATGAGGAGGAGGCGACACCTGCTGCTCGCAAGGAGGCAGTTTTGCCACTTGTTTTCTTCGTCTGGAGCAGACTAGTCGCGGTGGCAGTGAGGAGGCCAGAGCTCCCATCGATCCACAGCTCCAGAGATGAAATGCTGAACCTGAGTGGCCGTGGAGGTCTCTTTAAGGTGCCTGAACGTGATGGCGGTGTGAGGAGCTCGCGAAGAAGACTGGATTGCTGTTGATTCCTTGTCGGAGCTGGGCGATCCAGTGGCACCTTGCCACAACAGGGGATCAGGCTGCAGCGCTGTGCAAGATTGTGAGTGAACCACGACTGTGGCGCATGCCTGTGTTGCGTGAGAATGGAGAAAGGGACAACCAGCGTTGGCGTCGCGTAGGAAAGGGGAGCCGCCCTGCACGACTCACCCTGAGATCGCCGCTATCGCGAGGAGGAGAAGGGACGGGTGAACCATGTCCCGATCAGAGAACCAGAACGGGTTCAAAACCCTGAACCGGCCGGCCAGCCTGTACCTCAAGAAGAACCAATGCACCCCAAGTGGACGCGTGGCAGCGCGTGATTGTCCACAATAAGGTAAATTCCCAGAAATTCCCCTGATCTTGCATAATTCATAATAAATAACATGTTTATCAGAAAAATACAAATAAGGTACCAAAATTCTCAGAAAAATGCATAGAACACAATGGAAGCATAATATCAGGATTTTGATGAACTAATCTCAGTGATATCATATAAGATGTAAAATGGTCATTTCATGCCTAATAAATAATAAACAAAGATCTAAAATTATGGGAATATGTCAATAAGTCTATATTCATGTTTATAATGCATATGATGCCAGTTATGGTCATGTTGTTGTACGAAATCATGTAATTTGCTCCATATGGCTAATTAGGGCTAATAACCCTAAAGAAAATGTAACAAATACATGCATGCTCAATAAATGATGAAATTTATAGAGTAAGCTCATATCTGTATTTGGAAACTCAGATTTAATTATGAGATCATGATGATGCATAGAATGCATGTTATATGAAGAGCACCCTTAAACATGTGATGTAACCCTAATATGGTTAATGAAAGTGACATAATGTTGAATATGTCCACATAATAATGTGACACATGAGTATATCCAGTTGATGAACTGTAATATGGAAAATGACATCAGTAAGATAAATATAAGGTAAGAATACAAGTAATCATGAGAATAACATAATGATCTAAGTAAATCCTAAAATGAACACGACTAGGGTTAAGATGATCAGAATCTGATGCTAGTATATGATTTTGTTATTAATCAGGTGCTGACCAGTTTGTCTAGATGATCAAAGATATTTATGAATCTCTGAACTCAGGTACGTGGGATTTATTAAGCATATGACTAGTTTTCGTGTATGCATAATGATATGATGTACTTTGGATGCTTTTATTTGCATATAACTTCTTGGATGCGTATTAGTATTATATGCTTCGCCAAAACTTTATGAAACATAAATGGACATTTTGATGAGTTGTAGCTACTAGTGCACATGGCCTAGTATGGATGTATGTTGCCTAACATGGATGTATGATGAATTGCCCATGTTAGATGTATGATAAAATAATTTTTCCCATACTGGATGTATGAGAAATGCTTATAAAATTGCAGTACAACTGCATCAAATGAAATGTATAACAGACGTGTTTACCTGATTATCGCTTTAAATAATGATTTCTTTTACTCTTTTATTCTCAAGTTATTTCAATTATGCAAGCATATTAGTATATATCTTTCTACCCACATGCACAACACCTTGTGTGTTGATTCATTGTTTCACATATGTTTTAGGTTCAGAGCTAGCGTGGGACAAAAGAAGAGAAGTGAGCAGTTGTCCAGGTTGTACCTGTTGTGTAGATCCTGATTAGCATACATGTTCATAGACTTGTCAAATCATATTTCAATATGTAATTGTAATTCATGTTGTAATAAGTCCTTTTTGTATAATTATACGTGTTGAATGTTGAGTATGTTATGGTTGTATGTTCATGTATGTGTAGTATGCTTCCGCATCGCTCTCTGATATAATTGCTAACGTTTTCGGATTTTGTCTTCTCATCTCCATGGGGTTTTGAGAAGGTGAAAATTCGGGGACGTCACACTAACATTGATTGGATTCTTTATTGTTACAAGAAAAGAAATTATCCCTTTGATAATAAACTTATTACATTGTAAAGAGAAACCTCGAGTTACATTCTAGGGGAGCAAAGGTAGGAAAGAATCAACTTTACATTGGGAATAAGGAGATAGAGGCTCGGTATGCAAACTGAGATAAAACAAGAATAAAACCAAAACATCCAACTGCACATAGATATTTGGGTTATTTGCTATAACCATGCTACACATCCACCATCAAAACCGCTTTCATAGAGACACGTGTCAGTTGCATATATATCATATCATATATATTAGTTTGGGATTATGTGGTCTTTGATCGAATACACATATGAGACTGTTTAAATGTTTGCATCGTATGCAATAAATAAATGATAAAACCAAGAATTTGATGATATCAATTATCCCAAAACATAGTAAATTGATGAAGCTCTGATACCACTATTAGGAAATGCGAGCATAGAGAAAAATAGCAGAAACAAATTTTTTATCTATCCTTGTTCCCCATGACAGCAAGATCACATCAACTACTATGAAATAGGAAAGATGGTTTAACTAGTTTCTATGTAGTCCTGAGAAAGTCCAGCGATGTTAACTCATTTCAGTGCAACTATCTTCAAGTTGCTCTTAGATGGTGTCTATGCAGCTCCTGGTCTTCACCACAGATAGCAGACTCAAATGGTGTCTGCATTAGCTCCTGGTCTTGCCATGGACTGCAGGTTGATGTTGTTCTCCTAGCGACATGAAACAACCCTTTCACCTCTAGAGAAGTTCACATGGACCAACTAGAACTCTTGTCATTCTAGTAGAACATGCATGAAGGAGTTGTCCCTCCTGTTGGTGTACTAGTCACCAAATTTCTCTCCCACAATTGTTTCTCCCTTGATATCCCTCCCTTTAGCGGGTAGGACTTGCTCGGGCTCTCTATTGGTTACCATAACTAAAGAGGACAATAATTGTCAGAGGCAATTGAGTTGTGTTCTGGGAATCCCCTAATACCCCTCTATTTATAGGGGGTTAGGGCATGGGTTCCTAACATGTGTGGGAGTGGAAGGAACCAGAAGATCATGAATTTTTACAGCTGCAAATCACAAAATTGTCGGTTGGCAACTGAACCGGTCAATTCGCATACGATACGACCAGTTTGCGGACTGAAATGATTGTTTCGCCTGTTTCCTAATCACACATGAATTTAGAAAAATCATTTCCAATTAATGCAAAACATTAATTGCTATACCAATCAAATTGAACAAGTGAAACAAGCAATTTTCTCATGAATTCAAGAAAGCTGCTAGAACTTTCGGTCGGAACAGCTGAGCTGATCAGTTGACCAGGTGAACTGATCATCTTGCTCAACCTGAGCTGATCGGTTCACCCAATGAGCCGATCGGTTGGTGCCCCATTTCGTGCAAAACTTCAGCCAATTCAGTTCATATCAACCTGACACTCCAAACGACCGTCTCACTAGGTGAGTTGATTGGTTGGCAGTTCGGTTAGCTGGTTTTTTCTTGAATTGAATACCTAAACACTTTATTAATCAATCCAATCATCATTCATGATTAAACTCCTCTTCTAGATGAGTTCCTATGTGTGTGACCCTATAGGTCCCATATCACATTGGTAGTAAATGTCCATAACTAACTGATGACATCACAAGTAGAGAGTGGTGCCTTGTCACACATCAGTGCTACCTAAGTGAATGGAAAGTTGGAGAACAACTTCAACCTAAAATCTATGTAAGGTGTTGTAGTGATCGCATAATTCCTTTGTCTCTAGTATTTGGAACAAACTCGAGGCATGAAATTGTCATCATCTCAACATTCAATCCATGTTCCTTGAACCAAGAGCAAAATGTGTGGGATATATGTGAACTCAATATCATATATTGATTCGCATGTGCATGCACATACGTTTCTCATTTCACTTATCAAGTGGTCAGGATATCACAGTCAATCCCCATATGTCACAGCTATCCAATCATCACCGTTATGTCAATTGTTATTTCAGGATTACGTTTGATGAAGTCAAAGTATACCAAACGACGTGTGATGAGTTTAGTGACTTTAGGTCTAAGAACCATAATCACCACCTTCACTATGAGAGATGACTATGACCGCTAGTGATGGTTTCCATGTGTCACTTTCAAGGTGGGTCTGTCCGATACACTATTCCATAACATGTATCTGTGTGTTTGGTTTGATATGTCATATCATGACTAATGAGATTTTGTTATCAACCAACCCACACTCCAGTCTTATGTGTTACTGGCATCTATCTACCTTCTACAATAACAACTGAACAGGGACATAATAAGAATGTACATACTCTTAGCATTCGTATGATCTCATTGTTCAAGTCATGTACTTGAAGACATACATCATTGAGTATTGTCATTCTTTAGACATTAATAATATTTCCTCATTATCTCATAATTGAGTGAAATCATAATGAATTGGAAGCTTGCCTTTATGCTTACTAATCAAATCCTTTATGTTATATGCCATGTCAATCATCTTATGATTGGCTCTTTGGGCATACCTTACCAACAAAATATGCATTCATCAAATCACCTTAAACTTAAACATTGCTCATCCATGGTCAACATAGAATTACAAGCATCCACCAAATAACATTGACAACCCTTGTCCTCCTCACTTTCATACAACCAATTGTGTCCTTACACCTTTTATGACTAAGAGACTCTGATTTCCTAAAATCACAAAATGTAATTGTTCCATAATCTATACTCAAAATTGCTTTACAACTTGTTTCCATTTCAAGACCTACAAAGAAAGAAATGCCATATCCCTTATGTTTTGCTACTCTTGCATATTGTTGTGTGTTCTGCACAAGAACAATATTAAGTGATTGAGTGGATTGGGGGTGTGACACCCCACCATCACACAGACAACAAGGTGACACGAGAAAATGTGCGGAAACACCATAAACCACATATTACCGAAAACACAGGTTAATTAAAACCGATTGCGGAAAGCATACATAAGAGAAGTTTTACAATCAGATCCTCATCCTGCAAGGAAACATATTATATAAACATACGCAAGCCTTGATATAAGTTCACAGCTTACAGAAACCAGTTGTCTTGCCAGCACATGAGTTCATCACCTGTTTATATGTACATAGCAGGACATGTAAGGCCAACAGTAGGATAAACAAAATTACAACAACTAGTCATCGTGAAATGTCGTCAAACACCTCTGAGGACCTGAGAGTACAGGGATGACTTTAGGACTCTACTACAAAACCACCAAAACAACAGAATGTCCATCTCTTACCTTCTACTGCTCTTCTTGCTGCTCGGTCGTAACCTCTCGACCACCACCACGTCTAACGTGATCACCTAAAAAGGTTGTAAACCAGCGGGGTGAGACACACAGTCCCAGCGAGAAACATAACTTCCTGCTGAAACTATAAAACCTCAGAAGGATAAAGCAGATAGCTGGTTAAGACATATAATAAGAGCAGCATACTGAGCAAGACTATTATTACCATCAATCTTACCAAGATATTCAGGAGGCATATAACCAAGTATTTCTTTATGGAACATGATTGACAAGATAATCTTTATAAGAACTTATCACAAAAATATCAAAATGTTACACATAACTGCGAGGTATAACTAGATCAGCTATATAAGAAAGGCCTCAATCAATGTTCTGTGTTTTTCCTTAAGCAACATATATACTATACGGCTAGATTACGATTTATTATGCCCTGAGGAAGTGAGTTGTCCCTGCTCAAATCCAACCTTTGGCTGTGAAGCCCAAAATCGGTGCCATACAAGGTCAATGGGAGAGCCAGACTCCATGACCTCACCTCCTCGTGGTCAGTGCATGAAAATCAAAGCAGGACTGCAGTCTCATGCTTATATGGCCTCAGCCTTAGGGTCAGCTCCGCAAGCTACCCATATCTCTAGCTCACCTTGTCACAAGTGCTAGTATACTTTTGAGCCACGGGCCTGACCACCGTGCTCTTGAGCCATGAACGCATTCATGCTCTAACGCATTGAGTCATGGGCCTGTTCACCATGCTCTTTACCATATGGAGTCTACAACCGCAGTTGTACTCTAATCCTCCTATTTTTGGCTAGGAGAAAACCACACATATTCAACAATATGCGCTCCAGGTAATTTTGCAGGATAAACCTATTTCACCATCACCAAATATGACGATGATGGATCTATGGCCAGGGCAACTACATGATATGTTCCACTATAATTAATTAGTATATTTTAAGTGAGTTGTTGAGGCAACCAAGTTGTAAAACATAAACAGCGTTGAGCTACATTAATACAGTTATTATCACATCATAATGGGATCTCAATCTCTCCTCACAGATTACTACTGCCTCTCAATGCATCAACATCCTGCATCAACATCTTGGGATAGCAATCCCTTATCTCATCATCAGAGGATAACATCTCAACTAGGCACTCAGCCTTTATCAGGTCCTCAGACCTATCTCATTATACGGGTGGTGCATGTTATCTCATCAACAAGGATTATTATCATTTAGTGTTATTCAAAGCACATATAACTCATAGCTCTTACCTAGATATGAATCCATCTGATACACATGCATGGTTAGTATGCACATCAAGAGAGATAACTTAAAATCACCAGACATAGCTCTTAATGATTATCATGTTATTAGGATTTGCAGATGCACATGTCATGATTATAAACATGTGTGTCATACTGTATTAATTTCATCATTGCTATCAAATCATGGCATCCATTTATGCTCTTTACCTTATAAACATGAGCAAGCATCTTATCATCTTAAATGACATCATCTTTAAGAATCAAACATACCACTAGTTTACAAACCCTTATTCATATTTCATTATCAAAAACGATGTGATTACATGATAAAGGTTCACTAGCTAGGTTTTCCGGGTTGGTCACAACCTTCACCAAAAGTGCCCACTACCCTCACTAGAAATGTGATGGGTAGGGAAACCCTCACTATAGGTGGTATCGGGCAGGATAACTACTCTCACTAAGGCTCTATCGACTAGGGCATCCAACTCTAAGGTGTTATGCCGTCATATCGGCCATCATCATGTCGTGTACTTATGCATAGAGGGTGACGAGCAGACCAACACCCAGGGTATCATGAAAACTGGTTCAAGAACTATGTCATGCAACAAGGTGCTAAGGGATGTGTCGGGCATCACAACTATCCAACGGCCAAGAACCCTATCGCCCATCTAGGGTTAGGGTTGCATGATGGGCAGCCCACATCACTTCATCAACTAAGGGTCATATCGACCAGGAGCATGGCACCCAAGACCAACCCTAACACCCAAACAACACACCATAATGACCAAGACATCATGTCGTCCAAGGCACCCTATCATCCATGGGCAAGGTGGCCACTAAGGCACCATGTCGGGCCACAAGGTTAATAGAACTTAACTCAGCATATCGACCAAGACAACTCTAGAAGAGGGTATCGTGCAAGGACACAAGGATTGTAACGTCCTAGGATTTGAGGCCTTGGATAAGATGATCTTAAAAGGAATGATTGGACTGCCCATATCACCAAGGTACACCTCCTTTTTCGGGAGCCCATATCTAAAGAACTCCATAGTTAAGCGTGCTAAGCTTGGAGTAGTACTAGGATGGGTGACCAGTTGGGAAGTTGATCTTGGCTTGTGCGTGAGTGAGAATAAAGCACACAGTTAAGGCTAGTGGTGGTCTGTGGGGCCAATCGTCATTCCTGAAACTCTACTAGAGCCTTGGGCAGTGGGCCTGGGCGTTACAAATGGTATCAGAGCCAATTCCCCGCCAGTAGGTGGGGCCCACATGGGCCTGTGGCATGCCAGTCTTTGAGTTGTGCGGTCCACGCATGTTGGAAAGGGATATCCGAGTTGATGGAGCCACCCATGCGCTGGTAGTGTCCAGGCATGTTGGAAAGAGCTATCTGATTTGATGGAGCCGCCTTGTGTTGGTAGCCATGATCGGGAGCTGGGTGTACATGGGACATTTGGGTCTACACTGAAATGGGGAAAGATTATGAGGCCATATAGTTGAGCCTTGACGAGGACGTCAAGAGTCTAAGTGGGGGAGATTGTAACGTCCTAGGATTTAAGGCCTTGGATAAGACGATCTTAAAATGAATGATTGGACTACCCATATCACCAAGGTGCACCTCCTTTTCTGGGAGCCCATCACTAAAGAACTCCATAGTTAAGCGTGCTAAGCTTGGAGTAGTACTAGGATGTGTGACCAGTCGAGAAGTTGATCCTAGCTTGCGTGTGGGTGAGAATAAAGCGCGCAGTTAAGGATAGTGGTGGTTTGTGGGGCCAGTCGTCATTCCTGAAACTCTACTAGAGCCTTGGGCAGTGGGCCCGGGCGTTACAAGGATCATATCGGTTAAGGCATACCGCCTAAGGTCACCACTAGATAAAGAGAGCCATATCCTCAACTCATCATGTCGACCAAGATCAAAACTCAAGATAAGGAGTGTCGGGAAACACTACTACAAGGTGTGTCGTGCAAGGCACCAAGCTCATATCGACAAGGTCATCATCAACCTCAAGATCACCATTATCAAAACCCTAAAAGATTAAGAGGATTGGCTCACCTCTCAACAACTAAGAGAGAGGGGTTTTGCACAACCTCTATCACACATCTCGGGCATCAAATGGATCATCTCCATATCGGCCAAGGCCTCAACCATGGCTCACCTCTCAAATCCATGGCGAGAGAAGAGTGTTGCTCAAGCAACTAGAGTATAGACTCACCTCTCAACAACCAAGTGAGAGGGGTGTTGCCTATATCACTAGAGCCGAACTCACTTCTCAAGACCAAAGGAGAGAAAGGGGTGTTTCCCCAAAGAAAACCCTACTCCATAGGTTCGGCCAACAAGGTCCAAAGGTACACAAGAACCAACAACATCATCAACAACATGATCACTATATCCACAAGATTAAAGGTACATGCTAGAGCAAGAAACATATCTAACAACATGCATGGCCGATCATGATCATATAGGAACATGAAACATAAAAGAAGGTAGTATTGATAAGGTTAGAAGTTATGTAACCCACCTTAAGCAAGCTCCTCAAGCTCCAAAGCTCCAAGCTTTAAGCTCAAGCACCACCACAAGAGGAAGAAGGAGACTCCAAGGAGAAGGATCGGCCACGAAGCTTAGCTCCCCCAAGTGTATCGGACACCAAGGTTGCAAAGGAGAGGTGTTGTTCACCAAGGAAGAGGGGAAACTAAGGATCTGAAGGGATCCTTAGCAAGAGAAAGGAGATACATATATAGAAGAGGGTGGAGGAGAAAACAAGGCAATGTGTCGCCCACCTAGGGACACTTGTCCATGGGCAATGCCACCTTCTCATCTCTCTACGGCCACATGTCCAAGGCTATTGCCACATGTAAGCACCATGCACCAAGTGTCCACTAGAGTGGTGACACAAATGAAGCCAAAGGTCAAAGATGGTCATAGGCTGATACACCTCACTTCCTTGCCCGATACATCCCATGGGAGACACACCCATGGCCGACACCAAGCTCTCTTGCCCGATACAGGGTCCAACAAGGCAAAGAAAGGCCCAAACAAGGCAAAACGAAGCCTAACAAAGCTCAACCAAGCCCAAGGCAACTCAAGCAATGAGACCAACCCATCCTCTCCACTTTAGAGGATGCAAGGAGAGAGAGAAACATCTCTCAAGGTGACAAACTTGCTCATAAACCCTAGACTTGGGTTATTTGCAAGTAGCACCTCCAACTCTCAACAAAGCTCAAGCAAACCCTAATCACCACTAGAGGTGATTAACAAGCAACTAAGCATAAGGTTTAAGTAAAGCAAACATGATAAGCCCAAAACAGAGGTCAGGGTCCTTACAGGGGGTATGTAGATTCACTTAGTTAGAAAAATGGAATGAAGGGAGGCATGGAAGAAGATTATCTCTCCTTTCTTCGACTCAAGATCATTTTATTTTTGTTGCAATACAATTGATTGCATATTCTTGTGTGCACATTGGCATCTTTTCTTTATTGGTGGTACACCCCTATTACATATGAGGGGTATGGAAGAAGTGGAAGATGGAGAGTCCCACCCCAAACTTAGACTTTGGCACTATTTTTGTCTTTTGTTTGTTTTTGGAAAATGAAGGTATAAGAAGGTTAGAAGAAATCTAGAATAGGTTGAACTTGTGCATCTCGTATCTTAAATTTAGCACATCGAGAGCATCATAATATTAGTTCAATTCCTTCTACAACAAGCAACAATAATTAATTTTTACAAGCCATTGTACAAATCAAGTAAAGGCACATGACATTTGATTCCTATTGATCCTTTAGAGTTGGCCGTCTTTTCCAAGGAGTAGTGCTACTTAAGGTCCTAGGTGATAAGGTGAGTTCTAGAAATGGTATTTTATGAATATACTCCAAGAAAATTTACTTCATCCAAGAGATTCATTGATAAGCATACATATACTGACTAGATAAAGGCCATAACACATAAAAGCAAAGAGAAAGAAACAAAGATTTTAAAAACTAAAACTACATGCAAATCAAAATAACTTGCTAGGAATTTTAGATCTAAGGAAAGATAGAGTGAGTGGAATAGGTACATACCACCACCTCCACCTTGAACTTAGAATTTTTATTATACTGAGAAAATCCTAAATTTGGAATGGAGGGAAGAATGCTACTAGTATGGACGCCACCCATCATCGTCACCTAGCAGTGGTAATGTAGGTGGGATAGGATTAGGGTTTTGCTTGTCAGTAGCGGACAAGGTGACCAGTCTTCAGCAAAGGCCTCAGTGTAGTATAGCACCCACTAGAATGAAGTGAGGCTGTGATAAGTCTGATTAGCCCCGTAATGTAGGTCGTAGGTCCTTGTGGGCCCGTAGTTACCTTGGTCGTCAAGCTACAACTCATAGGATCTCTACATAAGGTAAACATGTTTGAATGGTGGCCATGTCTTTGCAGCTCACACTCCATGCACACTTGGGAGTTCTCGACGTGATCTAGTTATTTTTAGATCTCATAGAACCCATGGGGCCCTTCAGGTCCTACAATATCCAAAGTGTGATTTTTGGTGCAACATGTCAGTGGTGCAGGTGGTATTGCCTCCTCATCATTAGCCTCTATATAGACGATACAACAATGAGTGGCTGACTCCAGAATATGGCATGTTAGAAGTGGATGCTCGGAGTAGAAGCGTTGGATCTGGGTTGGCTTATTAGTAAGATCATAACATAGATCAACCACAACAAACTTGGCATGAAGAAGGAATGTGATATCTGTGTTAGTGCTGTGAAAAAGAAGGAAATAAGTATTTGGCCGCACACCAGGGTGCAACACGTATCTAAACTAGAGGTAAGGGAGGACAATGAGGTGTTGATTCTCCTTAGACATGATTGATGTAAAGGGGATGTGGGTGTAGCCCAGGGAGACAGTGATAGCTATGACAATGTGGGCCTAACTGAATAGAGAATTGGTGTTGCAAGTTGTTTGGAGGTGCAAATGATCAAGGATGGCACTACCCCAGTTGAAGGGTTCATTGTTAAATTAGGCACCATAAAGCATAAAGATCGGTGGTGTTCACGGTCCCTTGAGTGTCTTCTCTACTAAAAATTGTGCAATTCAAGATCCAATGTAGGTAATGTATCACCTGATTGTACAACTAGGAGGCTTTCTCCCCTGAGGAAAAGGAAGGAGGAAGACTGATGAGCTATGTGGAATTTGCCAACCACATACTTGTGGTTTTGAGTTAGATGACTACACTCCATGCAGTCTTGTTACCAAGATGGGTTCTGGCCATCGAGGATGAGAGTGGTTAGCTGGCTGGTGGTGAAGAAGTGGTTGTCCCCCAAAACATGAAAGGAGCAGATGAAGCCTTCCTAAATATTGAAGTGCCTCTAGAACGTGGCCAAAAACTCAGGTGTCAACTCAAGGTAGATAGGCCAAACTAGATAAGGGAACCGTGAAACATTTTTTCGATGCAAAATGTTGTCAACTGCATCATGAACACCTAGGGCAGAGAGGGTATTGATGCATGCCCAAGGAGGAAGGACATCGCGCAACCCCACCATGTACTCATAATGCTTGCAGTGATCTTTTTCATTGAACTAAAGGTAGTTTCCCTAAAGAGGGGAAATATGTTGGTCGGCGGAGGTGGACAACTAGGGAGGTGCAGTGAAAGTTGATTGGCTAAATTTGGCATTGGCAATTAGCTCATCAAGGATCTCAATGTCCGCTGGTGTGTTGTCAAGAGGGGAGTCAACAATATCCCTAGGCTCCTTAGTATATATCATCCCCCCTTTGAGGTGTCCTAGGGGTGGTGGCAGTGAGGGTGATGGGAGGTTAGCTTCTTTATCTGCTCCTCCCCCCTTTTAAGGTGGTTAAGAAATCCCCAAACAGATCCATCTTGTGGCATAGTGGTAAACACAGGGGTTACAATTGGTTAATTGGATTGTGAGACGACTGATTGGCTGAGGCTAATCTCTATCACGGTCGATCGATTAAGTGACAAATTGGTCAAGTGGAGTGGGGATGAGGAAGTTGTTGGCACTATCCAATCGATTGAATCAGAATGAGATGATCGAATTACTTGGGAGGGGAAGAACAACATCGAGAAGGTGGCGGCAATTTTGAGCAGTAGGGCGACCATTTTGTCGACCAATTGGTGAAGGAAGAAGGCTTGATAATGGAGCAGCAGTGAATCGATCGGTCAGGTAGTGATGGATTGACACAATAGCCAGTAGGTTGGTGCTATCTTGGTGGTGAAGGCGCAGAGACAATGGCTGCTCAGTGAGTCAACCGACCCAGTGGAAAAGAAAGAAGAGAAGCAAGGAGAAAGTGGTGAGTCGGCTACAGTGGAGGGAGCAACAAAACGGCTGACTGGGTAACCAACTGGTAGAGCAGATAGGATAGAGGTTTCGACTTGGAGTGGTGTAGTGGCGATTGTAAGGAGTGGGGCCCAACAGGGGACAACTCCTTATTTTATTCAAGAAAATAATTTACATATAATCCCATAATATAAATATGAATAAATAAAAAGACTGCATTATATTTTCTCAAACAAATGAGTACAAAAACATAGTTTGATGCAGCGGAAAGTAAAAATTTAACTATTATAGAATTTCATTGTTCAACTTAACATTGAGCCTTATAGGCAAAAGTCTAAATTAAGAATCTAAATATTAGGATCTCAATATAGTGAACAACTTTCCCATCTCATAACTCATCCTTGAAGTTATCCTGAGCAAAGTCATCTCCTCCCAGATTCTCTAGTTGTGCTATTTTTGAGTGGGTTAAAAAGCAACACCAGGAAGAGGAAAACACAATGAAAGTACATCAACAAAAAATGGGTGTGTGCATAGTAAAATAATTGGGCATTAATTAAAGGCAAAAAAGAGTTGAATAAAAGGGATGTCAATAAGAAGATATGTGAAAGAGAATAGTTTGTCAAGAGGTTTAACATGTCCAAAATGAGGCATTTATTAACAAGGATATGATAATTAAAAGAAGTCTTGCCTTATATTTGTATATTAATAATATCACAAAATAAATAGTTGCATGGTGATACAATAAAGACTAGCATAGACTAAAAAAGCAACGTAGGAACCCATACTTATCCCATACCAAAGGATGGGAGGACTAAACCTTAGTGCCAAACAAATATAGATTTACATGGAAATATAACCCAGTGAGTGGTAGGGGAATAAAACCCAGTGTCTAATATCATAAAGTGGTCGGGGAATAGAACCCAGTGCCTGGCAGGGGAATAAGGCCTAGTTCCTATAAACATTACAAGTGGCAATGGAATAGAACCCAATGCCTACATGGTGTCACTACTTCTAGTTATGACTAGTCATCCACACATGTAAATAGGGAAGGAAAGAACAAAGTATAATTATTTTCATGTAAAGGCTGAGATATTAAGTTTTTCATCAAGTAGGGTCATAGGACCCAAATCATTATCAAGGTTAGATTTGAAGACCATCAATATAATATTCACATATAGATGTTAACAAATCAGGAAGATATGTACATGGAAAAGTACTTTCACAAGATGACATGGATGTACACAATTTTAGTCAATGCCTCATATTGGAAAAGATATTTAGTCATCATAGTATGTCTAATGTAAATAAAGGAGTGCATACATTGACTTGTGTGTTAAGTCAAAGATCGAGTCCTAACCTTCCAAGCCTAAAGTCCACTCAAACCTACATATAGAGTTTGGTTCATCAATTAGGGTTCAAGTTCTATTATATATGTATAGTGAAAACCCTAGAATCTAAATCCTTCGTCCAGGTACAAGATCAACTCTTGATATTGACTTGATACTGGGTTCAGGGTTTCTTATCAATATCTTGACCCATAATCCCAACTTTATTAATTACAATGTTGACTTTAATTATTATTTAGATTATAAGTGAAATAAAATCCTAAAAGTCCACTCTTTATAACTAGGAAATTAGTCAATGAAAACTATACCAAAAGGTATTAGGATTCCAAAACACAATTTTGCATAATTTTTAGATAAACATAAATGTACTTATGGATTTTCAAAGTTCTGACCAATCGAAATAATTAATTAAATCAAAGTCAACGAAATTAAATCTAGTTGAGAGGCGTCAAGCCTACTGAGGTGGTCCAACCATGCTCGTACAATTGGTATAGGACCTCAGACAACCTGGTGCTTTCTTAGTTCTGAGGAGAACTAAAACAAGCGACAAAAGAATATAATTACCCCTACGAGAAACCAACCCCAAAGATGTTGGAAAATATAGGCACATAGTATAACAACAGAAACAAAGAAAATTATCTAGTAGTATTCTCATAATAGTAAGATCACGTCAACTACTATGAAATAGGAAGGATGGTCTTAGAGAGTTATACCTAGTCCTGGAGCAAGTCCATCGACAAAGCTCACTTCTCTACAACTGCTGACTAGTTGCTCTTGGAAGGTGGTTGTACAACTCTTGGTCTTCACAACGAACATCTGTCTATGCAACCTTTGTAGTGACTCTGGTGGTCTCACCATGGACTGCAGGTTGACTTTGCTCTTCGAGCAGTAGCCAAAGGACTCCTGCCTCTAGAGTAGTCTACATGGACCAACTAGAACTCCTGTCGCTCACCAAGAACGGGCAAGAAAGAGTTGTCCCTCCCATTGGTGTATTAGTCACCAACCTGCTCTCCCACAATGACAACTATCAATTGTTCTCTCCTTTTGTCTATCCCTCCCTGTCGGGTAGGACTTTCCTAGGATCTCTTAGTTACCACAACTACAGAGGACAAAAATTGTCAGAGGAACTGATTCTCAGTTGCCTGTGTTGCATCTTGGGAAGCCCATAGTACCCCTCATTTTATAGGTGGGGTTTAGGTCAAGGTTCCCAATCTGTATGAGATTGTGCGGGAGTGGAAGGGACCAGAAGAACTTGAACTTTTACAAAATGTGAGATGCCAAACAATTGTCTGGTACACTCAGACGGTCGTTTGGTGTGAAAGACGGTCATCTCACACTACTAGACGGTCCTCTGGCCATTTCCCAATTGGATACAAATTTGGCAATTTTGTTTCCCATTAATATCACATATTAATTTGCTTGCACCCCAAGTAATGTGCAACCAAAACTATTCAGAAAACATCTTGAACCTTCGTTCACCCAACCAAGCCATCTCACACATGCGAGACACCTGTCTCATTCACCCAAATGACCGTCTAGTGAGCCTGAGATGAGTCGGTCGATTCAATCATATTGAACTAGTCGCTTCAAGGGTAGGACTTAGCCAATTCAAACTCTGATTATCCATACAACCCAAATGGTTGTCTCAACTCTTAAGACACCAGTCTGGATACCTAAACGACAGTCTCACTCAGTGAAATGATCGTTTGGAAGACCAGTTCAGCCAATCAATCAATTTGTTGCATGAATTGAATACCTAAACACTTTAGTAATCAATCCAATTGTCATTCAAGATTAAACTCCTCTTCTAGATGAGTTCCTATGCGTGTAACCCTATAGGTCCCATATCACATTGCTAGTGAGTGTCCATAACTAGCTTATGACATCACAAGTAGAGAGTGGTGCCTAGTCACACATCAGTGCTACCCAAGTGAATGGAAAGTTGGAGAACAACTTCAACCTACAATCTATGTAAGGTGTTGCAGTGATTGTATAATTCCTTTGTCTCTGATATCTAGGATGAACTAGAGGCATGGAAGGTCATCCTCTCAATGTTCAGTCCATGTTCCTTGAACCAAGATCAATCTGTCAGAGATAATGTGGCATCAATATTATATATTGATTCACATGTGCACGTACATGCGTTTCTCAGTCTCGCTTATCAAGTGGCTAAGATATCATATACTCCAGTAGGAGGGACAAATCCCATATAACAATCTATCCCCATGTGTCAAAGTTAGCCAAGAAACACCATTATAACAACTCATGTTTCAAGATTGCATTTGATGATGTTAAAGTGTACCCAACAACATGTGACGAGCACAGTGATTTCAGGTCTAAGAATCACAATCACCACCTTCACTATGAGAGATGACTATGACCACCAATTATGGTTTCCATGTGTCACTCTCAAGGTGGGTCTGTCCGATACACTGCTCCCTAACATGTATCTGTGTGCTTGGTTTGATATTGCCATATCATTAATTAGTGAGACTTAATCATCAACCATCTCACACTCCAGTCTTATGTGTTGCTGGTGTCTATCTACCTTCCACATTAACAACCAACTAGGGATACAATGAGAATATGTATATGTACTCTTAACATCCATATGATCTCATCTTGAAAAGACTAATACTTGAAGATGTACGTCTTTGAGTAATACCATTCTCTAGACATTCACCATGTCTCCTCATTTTCTCATAACTGAGTGAAACAGATGAATGGGAAGCCTGCCTTTATAAGTATTAATCAAATAATTTAAGGTATATGCCATGTCAATCATCACAAGATTGGCTCTATGGGCATACCTTACCAACAGACTCCCACTTGCACTTAGAGACAACCACCAACGAATATCATCCTTAGTGACCTAAACATGTCCAACATGATTCTGTTGCGCTAGTGTTGATTTAGCGGGTTAGCAACACTTTGCTCATATTCAGTATATTGCATGCTCCTAATTCCTTGATGTATGATTTCTCATATGAGAAGGAACTGCCGTAATATGGCATGTGATACTCCTTGCCTAATAATTAGATCCATTGTTGTCATAGCATTTCTATTAAGTCATAAATGGTTGGAACATCTATAAGTTCATCTTATGAACCATTAGATCCATATAGTATCAATTCATAACACAAGTATACTTAGATTCTATTGTAGAATAGCATTAATGGCTATTAGTTTGGAACCCTTCCAACTAATAACATCCTTTTTTTCCTTTTAAATCAAAACATATTTTAATTTGCAATCAGATTTGTCATTTATGGAAGCTTGCATCGAAGTAACTCTTTACATCCAACTCTTCCTTTTATTACTATCCTTATTGACTAGCAAATTATCCTTAAGTACTTCATAAGTACTAATGGATGTCTTTAATAACTTTCCAATAACTTTTATTGGAATTTACCATTATCTTGTCATGTCCAGTACATACAAGATTATATGGGATAAGCACATTTATAGCATTCATGATCCATCATATGACATATGATCCATGATAGTTCCATTCTTCATAAGAAATGGAACTTATGGTTCATGAGAGACTAATTCAGATTATTCCTTATTGAATTCATTCGTGTTGAACTCTTTCAACACATTTCTATTGTATGTACTTAAATTTCCATTGTGAAACATTCAAAAACTATCTCATAGGTATCTCATAAGATGTTTCACTTAACCTTATGTGCTGAAGGTGTTTTTCATGCCAGATCTCAATATTCACAATATTTAGATGTTATTCTGCTTCATATGTGGAAGATTCATATATGCTCCCACTAAATCTTTTGTAATCACATATTTCATCTTTTATCTTGATACAAGTCAAACTCTTTGACTATTTTGTCAAAATCAAAAGGTCCCATCTCTGAGATGCTTATTCTAATCCCAGATTGAACTTTGTAGCTTATAGACTTTATTTGCATTCTTGGAAATTAAAACCTTTTAGGTTGTGTCATGTACACATCCTTTGATGTATTCCTTTTAAGGAATATGGTTTCATCTTCATATGCAAGATCTTTTAGTTTATTTGAACTACAACAAAAATCATGACAATTGGTAAAGGAATTTTTATCATGTTCAACAACTTGAACCGATTTAAAATCTTTTCCACCAATTTGTCCTTTGATGTTATCCATGCAGGTATTTGCAATAAGACCTTATTGCACCCTTTAGGTATTACCCCTTTAGGTGGCGCTATCAAGGTCCTACCTTATTTGCTTACATGGATCCCATCTTACTCAGAAGTAGCTTCTAGTTGACTAGTTGGCTCATATTGTATGACTAACCCATCTGAATTATTGGATTCACAATCCTCCAATCTCAGATGTGTTCTACTAGAAATATTTTGTTATGTGTTACATGATGAGCCTTAGATTCCACAACAACTTGTGATTCTCATTGTTCTGATTGTACCTTTTTTTGATCTCGAACATTTCAAGTTGTACTTTTACTCGCATGGATTCTTTAGGAACTTAGTAATCTTATCAATAAAACACTTTTGTCATTGGTTTGGGATTAATAGTAATGTTCAACAATCATGGTTTATGGATAAACCTTCTCATGAAACTACTTTCTCAAGGTGGGTTTCAATCCCTCAGACATATTGGGACATTCCCAAATCATATCATATATGATGTCTTTTAAACCATTTATATTGTACATTATTTAGTGATAGGTCTATATTTATGAGTATATAAGAAGATAATATTAATTGATGACCTATAATGGTATGGTTCTTTCATTCTGACACATCATCATGTTCAAATGGATTTGACTTGTGATACACTATCACAGATATTTCTTAAAGGTACTCAAGGTATTGATGTAAATTATTCCAACATTTGATTTCATCAAAGTTCTTTAATACTTCTATCAAAGTTATACTTCATTTATAATCTCTTTGAACACTTTAAGAGATTTATGTTTCTACTTTACTAAGTACATATTATCATATTACCAGCAAAGTAAATGAGGTATAAACATTAATCTTAGCATTTATTCATAAGATCTTCATGCTTCATATGCATGAGGTCTAATGAAAGCTTATCCTCCCACTACATTTAGTGGAGGACGTCATTTCAACTTTATGTGTAAATAAGATTTGCATGTTTCCTTAGGTTTGATAACCAAGGGAATCTAGATCAACATCAATATGTATTCTAGGCATTCACCTCTCATATTCATACAAGACGACTAATGCTAATGATAGTTTGGAGTTATCAATTATAATCCTTTGGTATTAACATTATAAACATTCATCTTTGGGTCATTTCACATAAATATCAGAAAATGCTTTAGGGACAATGCCATGCAAGATCATATATTTGAGATAAAAGCACTAATAATTCTTTATTGACAATCATCCTTGTCCATACAAGATGCATAAAGAAAAAATTTCTATTCTAATGGCATAATGAAATAACAGTTCTAATAACTCTATTACATGCCCATTGGGCTAAGATAAATTTAAATGTAGACTACGGCTTCCACAACACTTGCTCCACCTTGTCCATCTTTTGCCCTTCTATGAGGACTTTTACTTCTTATCAGATCCTGCACATCAATATGTCAGATCTCTATCTGGTATCATATACCACAATTTAAGAAGTAATCAATTTTATCTTATGTTGTTTATACCTGAAGTGGAGGCCTCAGTGCCATACTTATTCTTCTTTAGTTCCTCTAACTAGAGTGGGTAATTTCTCTTCCAATGTCCAAGCTGGTGGCCATGGTGACAATTGCCTCTTTGTTTCTTTACTCTACCTTTTGCCTTGAGATCTAAAGAGTTGGGCTTCTGGATAGCTTTCGAACTCTTCTTAGCTTTGCCTTTGCCTTTAGACTTCCCCTTTGTCTTGCTGATCACCTTCATAGACTAGGGCTTGTCTTTCTTGATTTGTGTCCCAATTGTTCTCAACATGCCCCACAACTCTGTCAACGACTTGTTAAAGTTGTTAATGTTGTAGTTCATGACAAACTGACTATATGACTCTAGTCAGGGACTGCAGAATCACGTCAGTGGCCAACTCTTAGCCTAAGGGGAATCCCAATCTAGCTAGGTTCTCCACATACCCAATAAGCTTGAGTACATTTGGACCTACTGGATCTCCTTCTGCCATGCTGCATTTGAACAACACCTTAGAGACATCATATCTCTCCTATCTTGCCTGATCTTGGTACATGTTCTTGAGATGTGTGACCATATTAATCACCCCCATGTTCTCATGTTGCCTTTGCAACTCATAGTTTATGGAGCACAACATCAGACACTTGACATCACAACGTCTTCAATATGCTTCTTGTAAGCATCCTTGTCGGCCCTTAGAGCATTTTGAGCTGGTTCCTTTGGTTCTGGCATTTCCAAGACATAAATCTTGCGCTCCTATGTCAGAAAATTCTCAACGTCCTGAACCAATCATGGAAGTTGTTCCTAGTGAGTTTGTCCTTCTCAAGGACTGATTGTAGAGAAAAGTGATTGTTTTTGGTTGCCATTTGGTTCCATAAAAGAATGTGCAACTTTGTCAAAAAACTCATTTTGATATGATTTGATTAAAATTTGGGTGATAATCATTAGGTCTTTAATTAATTATCATTCTTCTTATTTTGTTCAAATTGATAACCCTCAGTATCAATATGAAAAATTACAATGAACAATTTTCTAATGAGACTGACCCAAGTTAATTCAATTGTGGCCTGATCAACACCACAAAACATAGTTAATCATAAAGGTATTCGACTTTTTCCAATTGCACCATATGCAATTATGGATAGACAATATGTGCAACTCTTTGCCATAATCATCTTTATGCTTCAGGGTCTAGACGTTTTGAGAATCACCAGTTAAGCCCGACCCAATAGGCAATACGATAACAATGCACCATGCGGAGGCAAAACCTACATCATTGCCATCACACTTCCATAAGGTAAACGACGCATCACGCAGAGGCGTAACATAGGCTTAATCAAATAAGTTTTTCATGTGTGTTTCTATTGGAAGGCATCTTAGACTTAATATGTTTGGTTGGGGTATTTTATATATATAATATATATACATATACTGTATCCAAATACCACATATATAGTATGTATCATATACATGATATACCCCACAATGTAAACATGCAATATAAAACAAAAAGCGATGGTTATGTCTATGTCTACTTGTAATTCCTTGGAGCCACAAGGAATTACTACCACCTAGGTCAATCATCACATCACATGTATGAACCTGCGATTGATGTAGATATGTGCATGTGAATATAGGTAGATCGATTCAACCCTTGAACCGGTTATCTCACCTCTTGGCCCATCAGTTGGTCATCATTCATGGATTCCTATCCAACTGATGTTTAGATTCCTTCCAAACGATTGCTTGGACCCTCCAGGTGGTCATATGGCTCCATAATTCTGTCCTCCATGGTCCTCTAAATGATCAACTCATCTCATGAATTAGTCGTCTCCCCGACAATGATTGTTGTCTTCATTGTTGCATAAAGAAAAACTATCCTATTGCTACTTTATTATATTGTAAAGGGAAACCTCGAGTTACATTCGAGGAGAGCAAAGGTAGAAAATAATTACTTTACATTGGGAAGATAGAGGTAGAGACTTGATACACATATTGAGATAAACAAGAACAACCAAACTATCCAACCACACACAGATATAGGGTTTAGGCCATAACTACACTACACATCTACCATCAAAACTACTTTTAGGGCGACACATGTAAATGAAATATACATATATATGTATATTAGTTTGGGAGTTATGTGGTCTTTGATTGGATACACATATGAGAGCAGTTTAAATATTCACATCATATGCAATAAATCAATGATAAAATCAAAATATGATCATATCGAATATCCTAAAACATAGTAAATTGGCGTGGCTTTGATACCACTATGGGAAAATACGACCATAGAGTATACCATCAGAAACAAATTTTTTATCTAACTGTATTCCCATAACGACAAGATCATGTCAACTACTATGAAATAGGAAGGATGGTTTTAGAGAGTTATACCTGGTCCTGGAGAAAGTCCAACAACAAAGCTCACTTCTTTGCAACTGCTGACTAGTTGCTCTTGGACGGTGGTTGTGCAACTCCTGGTCTTCACCATGAATAGCTATCTGCACGACCTCTACAATTCTGATGGTATGACCAGGGACTGTAGGTTGACTTTGCTCTCCAAACATAAGCCAAAGGACTCCTGCCTCTAGAGTAGTCTACATGGACCAACTAGAAATCCTATCATTCACCAAGAATGGACATGAAGGAGTTGTCCCTCCCGTTGGTGTACTAGTCACCAACATTCTCTCCCACAACAACAACTATCAGTTGTCTCTCCCTTTGGCTATCCCTCTCCATCAGGTAGAACTTGCTTGGGCTCTCTTGGTTACTACAACTAAAGAGGACAATAGTTTCCAGAGGAACTGATTCTCAATTGTCTGTATTATGTCTTGGATAGCCCCCAATACCCTCCGTTTATATGTGGGGTTTGGGTCAAGGTTACCAATATGTACGTGATTGTACGGGAGTGGAAAGGACCGAAAGAACTTGAACTTTCATAACCATTAAGGCACCAAATGGTCATGTAGAACATTTAGATGGTCATCTGGTGTGTGAGATGGTCATCTCACACTGCCAGACAGCCGTCTGGAAGTTTCCCCATTGGATACGAATTTGGCAATTTCAATTCCAATTAATATCACATATTAATTTGATTGCACCCAAAGTAATGTGCAATCAAAACTATTCAAAAAACATCCCAAACATTCGTTCACCCAACTGAGCCATCTCAAACATGCAAGACGCCCGTCTCATTCACCCATACGACCATGTGGTGAGTCTGAGATGAGCCAGTAGATTTAATCATATTGATCTGGTCGGTTCAAGGACATGACTTAGCCAATTCAAACTTTGATTAGTCTGACAACCCAAACAACCATCTCAACTCTTGAGATGCCCTTCTGGCTACCTAAGCAATTGTCTCACTCAATGAGATGGTCGTTTGGCAGACCAGTTTAGCTAATCAGTCAATCTGCTGATGAATTGAATACCTAAACACTTTAGTAATCAATCCAATTGTCATTAAAGATTAAACTCCTCTTCTAGATGAGTTCCTATGTGTGTGACCCTATAGGTCCCACATCACATTGGCACTGAGTGTCCATAACTAGCTTATGATATCATAAGTAGAGAGTGGTGCCTAGTTGCACATCAGTGCTACCCAAGTGGATGGAAAGTTGGAGAACAAGTTCAACCTACAATGTGTGTAAGGTGTGGTAATGATTGTATAATTTATTTGTCTCTGATATCCAGGATGAACTCGAGGCATGGAAGGTCATCCTCTCAATGTTCGATCCATGTTGAACCAAGAGCAGGCTGTCTGAGATAATGTGACATCAATATCATATTTTGATTCACATGTGCATGTACATGCATTTCTCAGTCTCACTTATCAAGTGTCTAGAATATCATACTCTAGTAGGAGGGACAAATCCCATATATATCACTCACAGTCTATCCCCATGTGTCAAAGTCACTCAATCATCACTGCTATAACAACCCATGTTTCAGGACTACGTTTGGTGATGTCAAAGCATACCCAATGACATGTGACGAGTGAAGTGATTTTAGGTCTAAGAATCACAATCACCACCTTCACTATGAGAGATGACTATGACCACCAATTATGGTTTCCATGTGTCACTCTCAAGGTGGGTCTGTCTGATACACTGTTCCCTAACATGTATCTATGTGATTGGTTTGATATTGCCATATCATGACTTAGTGAGTCTCAGTCGACAACCATCTCACACTCCAGTCTTATGTGTTACTGGTGTCTATCTAGCTTCCACAGTAACAACCAACTAGGGACACAATGAGAATATGTATATATAATCTTAACATCCGTATGATCTCAATTTGACAAGGCTAATACTTGAAGACATACAACATTGAGTAATATTATTCTCTATACATTCACTTTGTCTCCTCATTATCTCATAACTGAGTGAAACAAATGAATTGGAAGCCTACCTTTATAAGTATTAATCAAATCTTTAAGGTATATGCCATGTCAATCATCACATTATTGGCTCTATGGGCATACCTTACCAACAAAAAAAGTGACGGGGAGGGAACAACTGGAATTTACTTCTGGCCCATATTCACCCACCTGCTCAAGCGCCATGGGTGCAACTCCATGCACAACATGTCAGACCAAATTTTGGAGAAACAAGAGCCCTCAAAATTTGGCAGTTTTGACTAGCCAGAAACGAAGAAGAGGGTATAAGGAATCTTAACCTAGAGAGAATAGACTAAGGGCAAGAGGTTGAATATGTATCAACATTGGGATCAAGAGACTACAACTCGATAAGTTGACAACAATCACAAAGTTAGGGTTTAATTGCTTCTAATTTTGAGTCTCTAAATATGCAAATGAAGTGTGGATGGGATTATATACATATACATACACACATATATATATATATATATATATATATATATATATATATAGAGAGAGAGAGAGAGAGAGAGAGTAGTGTTTTAGGACTTCCATGTATGGGAGCTTCGAGAAGCATGAAACATGAATTTGGGAAAAATGCATATACCGCAAATCAGATCCTAATCAAGACATCATTAGATGTGGTTTCTTGTAAGGAATTTGGTTGCTGAAGAATCGTAGAAAACCATTAATCTGATAGGGAGATATTGATCGAGGAAGTTTCTTCATTAATATTGTTTAGGCCTGTGAATTTTTCATGGAGGAGATGAGTTTTGAGCCGCTCGATCTCACATGTGTAGATTTAAAAATATCCCATCCATCTATGGAGCACTCCCACATCAGGACAGATAAAGAAAATTGTGTGAGATTAATTGTTTGTGAAATCATATCCAATAAGGAAACAAACTAAAGTGCAATGCATCTATTACTCTTTTATTTAATAGTTAAATTGAAGGAGAGAAAAAAGTGCAAATAGGGTGAAAATTGGCAAGTAGATTAATTGGGACCCAAGGAATCTAAATCTGAAGCCAACTTTGTCTTTTGAAGAAACTTAATACGCAAAAAACAAAAATTGAGGGAAATTCTATGTTCTTCATATTAATGTATTTCCTTATTATTTATTAACTAAATTTTGGATGTAACTTTCTCTTACCTAAACCTATTCATAGGAAAAACCTTGAAGAAAAATTTAAATTAATTTTCTCAATTTGATAAATTTGTACAACTTACCACAACTAATTTATTTCCCTTATTTCTTGTATAAAGGCCTTAAATATTTATGTTATTGGCTAAACATATTATAATTGAGCATCATTACCATCCAAGCACAATCTAATTACTAAGTGGGGTTTCAAAGTAGAATTTTATAAGGAGAAGGGGTAAATGCTAATAATTACCTAAATTTGGGTATGTTACTACTCTCTACCCCTTAAAGAGGAGTTCGTCCTTGAAACCCAGATGACCTAATTTTGAGGGTTCATAGGTTATACTTATTGAGATTTCCCCCATTGTGAGTATGATTCCATTGATGCAACACTTCCTTAAGGTTGTCATAGACATCTACCCAAGATGATCCACTAGGAAGTCTACTCAGGTACCCTAATTAGGATGTAGTTATTACAAATGTTTACTTTGATTAATAGCCCAAGAGTTGGCTAATGTATTCTAGTCCAACTAGTTACATAATTATTAAAGACTAAGGCTTTAAGACCCTACTTAGAAAAAAAGGTTCTACTAGTCATTCTATATGGATAGCATGAGGTATGACAACTATGTCCCAATTACTTCCCATCATAGATCTTTTCCAGGTCAAGGGTATTGGTTGGCCTAACATGTTAGAGGTTTTTGTTTTAAATGGTATTTATCCATCTAAACCCTTACATGGTAGTGACTTGGTTTTCAAAAACATCAACAAAATTCAATTCTTTTGTATTCATAAGATATAAAATATTTTCGTTGAAAAATCTATGATAAAAATCCAAAATTGGCTCCAAATTCAATACAAAACTAGACCGCCCACCATAACATCTTAACTAACTATTTTATATTTAGGTTCAAGGAGGGGTACAAAACCTACGAATGTCTCAAGATGATCCATAACCATACTTCTGACTCCAAAACAACCTATTCTCTACTTGTAACCCTTGAGACCATATACTAATCTTCATATAATCCTTATATATATTTATTTCATTCTATATTCCAATGTCAACAATCATAAACTGGTTGAAGCTAAAGGTACCTACATAGGAAAAGAATATAGGTGCATGTTACCTTCATGTACCACCTCGATGCATCTAACATCAATATATTCTAGTGTTAAAGCTCGACCGGAACTTCCCTTAACAGGAGGTCCCCTTTAATTATTAAGGTCGTTCCCTAAAGGGTGATGCGGCGACTATGCTGACATTTGGTGTTCATGAAGCTGAGGCCATTCTAATTGAATATGTCTAGGCTAACAATAGTGGTGGCAGGTAGGATTCCAATTGCCATTATGGGCTATACACTTCCCTAGAGGATGTGTCAATGGCAACGGTTGCACCTGAAAGGTCTCTGTTCCTCACTGACATTCTTGTGCTGGTTATTGCTCTCATTGGTTTGGGCCTGAAAGCCTGGGTAAGACTTCACAAATAAGGCTTTCTCAACCATATTCTAGAAGGTAAGAGGAAGTTGAGGAGCTAGTACACGAACTACATGGTAACTGAGTCATTGTAAGAACAAGTTAGCCCCACAATCTTCACTCGACCCAGCACCATAACATTCAAGCAGCAGGAACATCTGCATAGAAGTAGGGACAAATAGGGATCCTTGTATCAGACTATAGAATTCTACTCCCTTCATCTTTAGGGAAGCAATACAGATGTACTTCTCATGGAATAACACACAAAAATGATCTTAGGTCATGGTAGATGTTCAGCGAGTCTGGGTTATCTTGTTCCACCAAACCTTTGCTGGACCATCCAGCACAAAGGAGGAAAATTGAACCTTCTGATGAAGAGGACAAGCCTTGCCATCAAAAGTCCTTTCTATGGCCATCATTCAGTCGTCAACCTTATTGACCATATCCAGTTCACCTTCTCCTTTAAAGTATAGAGGTTGCATCTTCATGAAGTCGGTAAATGAGTACTACTTTGGCTTTTTGATGACCGAAGTGGTGTTCAACATCCCCTCCATCATTGTTGTGAGGAATTGTCCCAGCATGGCTAACTCTTGCTCTAGGGTGATGATAGTTGTTGAAGTCGTAGCAGTGGGGTCGACAACACCCTGATTCATAGGGGTGTCTTGGGAGTTCAGGTTGTCCAACATGCCAAAATGTGGTTGCTCTGGCATAGTGTACCCGTATGAGGCGTTAGACTGAGGTGTGGTGCCATTACTTTCAATCAAAGTTGGACTTCTAGAAACATAGGCATATCGCATAAGGGAAAGAGTTCCAACGATGAATTTTTAAAATAGTTAGATTGTTGAGCGCAATTATGCTCTGATACCATCTTGTAAGAAGCGGGGCCCAGTAGGGGATCACTCCTTAATTCAAGAAAATAAATTGCATAAAACCCCATGAATATAAATATAAATAAATAAAAAGGGTGCATTATATTTTCTCAAATAGATGAGTACATAAACATAGTTTGAGGCAGACAAAAGTAAAAATCTAACAATTAAAAGATTTCATGGTTCAATTTTACATTGAGCCTTATAGACGAAAGTCTAAATTAAGAATCTAAATATCACGATCTCATTGTGGTGAGCAATCCACCCATCAAAACTCATCCTTGAACTTGGTCTTGAGAAAATTCCTCTCCTCCCTCATTCTCAGGCTGTGCTACTTCTGGGTGCATTGAAAAGTAACACCCAAGAAGAGGAAAACAAGAGGAAAGGACGTCAATAAAAACTAAGTATGTCTATAGTAAAATAATTGGGCATTAATTTATGCAAGAGATAAATAAAAGGGATGTCAATAAGAAGATATCTAAAAGAGAATAGTTTGTCAAGAGGTTTAATATGTCAAAAGATGAGGTGTTAGTTAACAAGGATATGATAAGTAAAAGAAGTCTCACCATATACTTATATTTCAACAATAATACAAAATAAATAGTTGTATGTTGATAGAAATATTGACTAGCATAGACTAAAAAAAGTAAAGTAGGAAACTATATTTATTCCATACTAAAGGGCAGGAGGACTAAATCTCAGTGCCAAACAAATATATATTTAAATCCCAGTGCATGGTAGGAGGAATAAATCCAGTGCCTAATATCATAAGTGGCAGGGTAATAGAACCCATTGCCTGGCAGGGGAATTAGATCCAATGCCTATAAACATTATAAGTGACATGGGAATAGAACCCAATGCCTATATGGTGTCACTACTTCTATTTGTTACTAGTCATCCACACATGAAAAAAGGGCATGTAAGAACAAAGTATATTTATTTTCATGCAAAGGACGAGTATATTAAGTTTTTTATCAAGTGGGGTCATAGGATCCAAATCATTATCAAGATTAGGTTAGAATACCATCGTTGTAGTATTCACACATAAATGTCAAAAAATCAGGAATATATTCACAAGGAAGAGTACTTTCACAAGATGACATGGATGCACACAATTTTGGTCAATACCTCATATGGGAAAAGATATTTATTCATAATAGTATCTCCAATGTAAATAGAGTAGAAGCACATACCTTGACTTGAATGTCAAGTTAAAGATCAAGTCCTAACCTTCCAAGCCTAAAGTCCACTCAAACCTACATATAGGGTTTGGTCCATCAATTAGGGTTCAAGTTCTATTATATATGTATAGTGAAAACCCTCGAATCCAGATCCTTTGAAAATACCCTAGATCGACTCTTGATATTGATCGGATATTGGGTTTAGGATTTCTTATTAATATCTTGACTCAAAATCCCAAATTTTTTATTTATAATATTGACTTTAATTATTATTTAGATCATAAGTGAAATCAAAACCCTACAAATATAGTCTTTACAACTTGGAAATTAGGTGATGAAAACTATATCATAAGGTAGAGAAAACTCTCCAGATTCCAAAATATATTTTTGCATGATATTTTTGTAAATTGATATTTAGTTATGGATTTTCAAAGATCTGACCAATAAAAAAATTAATTAAATCCAATAGGTAAAATCTTGTTGAGCAGAGAAACCTTATGAGGTGGTCCAACCACACCCAACCAAGTTTCTTGGGCCCTCAGACAACCTTGCACTTACTCAATGCTGAGGAGAACCAAAACAAGCGGAGGAAGGACTGAAATACCACTGTGAGAAACCAACACCAAAGAAACCATGGGGAGGGAACAACTAGAATTTACTCCTGGCTCATCTTCACCCACCTACTGACGTCCCAAGGGTGCAACTCCACACACAACATGTCAGACTGAGTTTGGGGGAAACAAGAGTGCTTGAAATCCAATAGTTTTGACTAAGAGAGTATAAGGAATCTTACCCCAGAGAGAGTTGGACTGAGGGCGAGAGGTTTACTATGTATCAATGCCGGGATCATGAGACTAAAACTCAACTAGTTGGTGGTGAATCATGAAGTTAGGGCTCCATTGCTTCTAGTGTTGAGTATCTGGATGTGCGATGGAAGTTTGGATGGGGTTAGATATATATAGGGTGGGGTTTTAGGGATTATGTGTGTGGGATCTTCGAGAATCATGGAGCATAAATTTGGGCAAAATGTGTGTAATGCAAACTACATCTTGACCAAGACATCATTAGATGCATATTCTAATAAGGAATTTGGTGGTGAAAGAATTGTGGAAAACTGTTAATTAGAGATTTACCGAGGGAGTTTCCTCATTAATCATGTTCAAGCATGCAACTATTTCAGGGAGGGAGATGAGCTCTGAGCCACTGGATCTTACAGGTGATGATCCAATATATCATCCCAACCATCCACATAGCACATCTACATTAGGTCAGATAAAAGAAAATTGTGTGACATTAATTGTTTGTGAAATCATATCCAAAAAGGAAACATACTAAAGTGTAATGCATTTATTACTCTTTTCTTTGATAATTAAATTGGAGGAGAAAAAAAAGTGCAAATTAGGTGAAAATTGGCAAGTAGATTAATTGGGACCCAAGGAATCTGACTGTGAAGCGAATTTCATCTTTTGGAGGCTTTAATAAATGAAACACACAATTTGAAAAAGTCTATTTTTTTCATATAATGTATACCTTCATTACTTATTAACTAAATTCTGGGTGTAACTCTCTCTTACCTAAGCCTATCCATATGAAAATTCTATAAGAATATCCAACTTAAAATCCTCAATTTGGTAAATTTGCACAAGTTACCCCAAACTCATGTATTTCCTCTATTTCTTGTATAAAGGCCTTAAATATTTATGTTATTGTCTAAAGCTCTTATAATTGAGCATCATTACCGTCCAAGCACAATCTAATTACTAAGTGAGATTTCAAATTAAATTTTTATAAGGTGAATGGGTAAAAGGTAATAATTAGCTAAATTTGGGTACGTTACAATGATGGTGCAGTGGTAGTGCGCATCGCCGAGTCAATCGATCGGCTACTGAGGTTGCGACTGATTGGTTGGGGAAAACTTGATGATACTTATAGTGGGGAGGCCAAGGTTGAGATAGGTGAGTGATGACTAAAAACCCTCGCCAAGTGACTTTTTTGATTGGCAAAAATTTAACTACCAAACAATCAGTTGGCCATCTGATCGATCGACTGGTGCGTCAAAGGAGTAGAATCAAATTGTCTATTGTAAAGATTTCCCTTTCTTTTAGATCGATCAGTTGGGTAACCCAATGAATAGATTTGAACTTCGAGTTCAAAGATTCTTTTTGTTCAATGGAAGGGGGAAAAGTAATTAGTGAAAAAAAGATGAAAAAACTAGGAATATTAAGGAGATATGAAAAATGAAAAGGAAAAGAAAACAAAGACAAAAGTGGAATGTTTGGTTGCCTCCCAACAAGCACCTTGTTTTAACATTGAAGGCCAGGTGCCTAAAATCAAGACACCATTGGTTCTCGTTCTGAAAGAAGAAAGGGTTGGAACCCCCTTTTATCTATATCTTTAGTGATATGATAGCACTTTAATCCTTCCACACAAAATCATTAGTTGTAAGGTAGCTCTCAGGTCTATGTTAATTCACTATAAATTCACCCCTGAACTTTTCTCAAAATAGGAAGACTCCATGAGGATAGGCATGTTTCACTAGATAAGGCTCGTACTACTTGGATTTGATCTTCCTAGGGAATGATCTCAGCCTGAAGTTGTACACTAGAACTTGGTCACCCACTTTGATATCTTTTCTTCTCATATGGCCATCATGCCACGTTTCCTTTTGTCCTTATAGATTCTTGCATTCTCATAGGTGGTCATTCTCAGTTCCTCAAGTTCCTACATTTGGAAGTAAAATCATTAGCTATAGAAAGATCAAAGTTTAGGGTCTTGATGACCCAACTGGCCTTGTGCTCCATCTCTATGAGGAGGTGGAAAGATTTCCCATAGCTAAATTGAAAGGGCATGGTTCGAAGGGAATCTTGAAGGCAGTTCTATACACCCAAAGCCCATCATTTAACTTCAAGGCTCAATCCTTCCAAGTGTGGTTCACCGTCTTCTCTAATATAGATTTGATTTGGCAGTTGGAGACTTCTACTTGGCTGCTTGTATGAGGGTGATAGGGGGAAGTAAACTTGTGGCGAACGCCAAATTTCCTTAGCAGTGCCTAAATTTTTATCTCCAAAAAGTGTGATTCTCCATCTAAAATCACATTGCAAGGGACCTCAAACCTAGAGAAGATGGTGTCCTTGAAGACCATCATCACGAGTTTGGAGTTGTTGGATTTTGTGGGAATGATTTCCACCCACTTGGAAACATTGTACACAACTACAGGAACGTAGGTAAACCCACAAGAAGGAGCAAAGGGTCTCATGTAGTCAACTCCCCATACATCAAAATATTCTAATTATTGCGTTCACAGTCATCTGGTCCCTCTTGGATATATTTGCCAAACTCTGGCATTGGTCACATGTGAGTACAAAATCACCAAAATAATCCACATTGAAGCACCTTCCTAGATACCTTTTATGAGCCCATGTGTCCTTCGCTCAGACTAAAGTGACATTGTTCAAGAATAGTGTGAGATTCCTCTTTAGTGAGACACCTATGGTAAAGGCCATCCACACACAGCTTGAACAAACATGGGTCATCCCAATAGAAATTCCTAACGTCATGCAAGAACTTCTTCTTCTTTGAATGTACTTTGTACTCGGAATGTAGGCCGTCAACTGCAAGATAGTTAACATAATCAACAAACCATGGAAAAAGAGACTTAAATTTCATTAGTTGATTATTAGGCAACAATCATCAATTGGCATTTCATCACTACCTGTCTAAGTGATACGACTAAGGTGGTCATGTGCCATATTTTTAGAACCTTTCTTATCACATATTTCTAGATCAAACTCCTATAGTAACAAAATCCATCAGGTAAGCATGAGATTGGCATCTTTCTTTGTCATAAGGTAATGGATGACTATGTGATCCATATACACTATCATCTATGATCCTACCAAGTATGATTGGAACTTGTCAAAGGAATAGACAATCACTAACATTTCTTTGTCCATCGTGGTGTAGTTCTGTTGTACATCATATAAAGTTTTTGAAGCATAATAAATAACACAGTGGTTCTTATCAATGCACTGTCTGAGTATAACTCCAACAAAGGTTTTACACATCTACATATAACTAGTTCTTTTCAGATCACTAGCATTATTTTTTGGATCAAGGAACATATAACCATTACAAAGGTCTTATGTATCTACATGCCAAGAATATTCATCCTTCTTCAAAGACTTACCCATTCTTGTAGAAAATCTTCAACCTTTGATAAACCACTTCCTTATTTAAGGAAGTCATCTCCAAATCAATGAGTTTCTAAAGAGAGATTAGGAAGGAGAGAGGAGATCTTTGAAAAGTGTAAAATAGAGCACATCTCTAACAAATATCCTAACTCACTTGGATTGGATGTAGAGAAGTAATCAAAATTGAGATGATTAGGGCTTGTTGGAGCCAATAATCATTACAAAGGTCTTACCTATATACCTACCAAGAATCTTCATACTTCTTCAAAGACTTACACATTCTTGTAGAATATCTTCAGCCTTTTATCCACTACTTCCTTATTCAAGGAATTCACCTTCAAATCATTGAGTCTCTAGAGAGAGATTGGGAAGGAGAGTGGAGAGCTTTGATAAGTGTACAATAGAGTTGCTCTCTAACAAAGATCCTTTCTCACTTAGATTACATGTAGAGAAGTAATCAAGATTGAAGGAGATTAGGGGCTTTCGACAAAAACACTCAATTATAGAAAGGGAGCGTAGAAGGCAAACTTGGAATGAAGTCCAAGGGCCCCTTTTATCGTTGAGATTGCCTACTATCCATTAAGACACTTAGATTGAATTATATCCATTTTGGGGGGTTGCAACATATCTATTTTTGAAGTTTGCAACACTCTAAATGTAACATCCTAAAATTTTCAAATTTCCTTATATCATATCATTTATGGTCACATCTTAAAAAAGGGTCAAATTATAAATAATTTTGGTCCTTATCATGCACTGTAAAATTTTCCATTAAGGGAAAACATGTAGATAAGACTACATCTAAAATTTTAAGATCTAATTCTTTTTATATTATTAGTTATGTAATATTTAAGCTTTATGTAGTATCAATTATATTAAATAATTTGATAACCTAACTCAAAAACTAACTCCATAGGAATGTTTTAGACACTGCTATGATTGCATGGTTAAAATTTGAGACCTAATGAAATCTATTTGACTAAGTAATAAATTTCTAGAAGATAATGACAATTTAATGAGATAAAAAGGTTTTTTCTGAAAATCAGTTTTTTCGGGCCTCGCATGGCTTGTCCAATTTGGGTGCGTGATACACTCGTTCAATCACAACCACTCACCCTTTTCTTCAACCTCCCGCTTGAATCATGACTCTTGCTTCGAGGTCAACCTCAGTTTCCTCCATGTGTGATTTATTGGTTCCCAAACGAAGTTGACCTTTGGCTTCATTAGATCCATCCACATCATATAAGCCCCCACTCAAGCCCTAGGGTTCTTCCTACCAAAAACACCCAATCATTCAGTGCACCACCTACCACCACCATTCTCTTCCTCGGTTCTAGATCAACCCAATCACCAGCACCTACACCATCTCGTGGCCATTGTAAACTTGACCCCGGACTCAGCACGAGCCACCATCCACCTAAGAAGTATCTCGACCAACTAATTCCTAAAGCGAGTAGATCTTCATCGGTGAGGAGTTCCATATGGTGTCGACTTGTGGGAATTGGAAAAGGATCTTGTGAGGACTCATCGAAGCTCCCTGGACCTCTACCAAGTCAATTTGAAAGGTATTTTCTTGGGCACCACTCAACCTCCTCGCCGATCTTGTTCAACTTGTTGTCATCCATGGATCTTTCTTCATCAGTTTTGACCATGAGTTTTCTCGCCACAATGGGAGTGGTCATTGGGCCACTCCAATAGCATTCCTTCCAATGCTCTTAGTTTTCCCATCGCCCTAACACTCGTTCTCCTTCTTGAGAAATGTTGCCATGTTCTTCCCAACTGACCTAGTGCTAGAGCTTCAAGGCTCTAACGAACCTCATAACCATCTCACAAGTATTTTTGTAGCTGGGCGTTTCTACCAGTGGCATGGTTTGTGAGTAGAAGCCTAATCATGAATATCATGATTGGAGAAGCTTGCTCCAGTGCAGATGATTGCACTATGGCTCAAGAAAGAAGAAGCCATGTCATGATTCTGGTATTCTATGCCCCGACTGGATATTTAGAAAATCACTTTATGTTTTTTCTAGACTCTGATTGGTTGAGTATGATTTAATGTGCAATAAATCATAGAAATTACTACAAGCCCCATACAAGGATGATCTTTATATGGGTTTTGATCAGTTTTTTGAGATATAGATGATGGACTAGGATTAAGAACCTAATTTGGCTCTATATTTTCCTATTTTAGACAAAAACATAAAACCCTAGAAATCAAGTTAAGGATTATTCACTAATGTATGTTAATTGATGTAACAGGCTAGTTAGGGTTTCATCAACCCAAAGGAAGCAACTAGGGTTTTCTCTAAGAGAGAGGTAAGTGGGCCGTGTCCTTGAATTCATATTATATATGTTAGACTAATGGTCTAATTATCATGTTCAATATAACCCATTAGACACGTGGCATAATGTTCATTACTTTTCAGTAGAATAGAACTACTTCCTCAGATATCTTGTGCCTACTTCTTATAAAGCATCATTTTCAAGTTGTCATTTATGCATCAATGTTAGAAATCATCATGTGAATCATTAGAAATTAGAATATATGCTTAGAATTTGATTAATATGTAATTCCTTGATACCATATAGAATCTAGACTATCTTTTAGAATATCATATTTAGATACAAAATTTATAATTCAGACTTATCATAGTTCTTCACTAAATGAGTTTTGGAATCCAGAATAGAATTACTAGAATTCAGAATGAAAATTTTAGAAATTACCTCTAGTTTTTAATCCCTTATTGTTATACCAGAATTTAGATTTCTCATAAGAAGTCAGAATAGAATTTAGAACTTAAAATTCCAGGTTACATACCTCAAAATTCATCTCATATAGTTGAGATACAGAATAAAAATAGACACAAAATCATAATAGAATCAGAAGCAAAAATAGAACAAGAATAGAAAATGACACAAGAACATAATTTATATTATATAATAAGTCCTCACAGAATAGAAGTACTACAATACACATAATAGAGGGCAATTATGCCACAGAAGGTGCATTGCACCATAGAAGGCACTTGGTACCACAGAGTAGAAGACACTTTGGTGTCACCAGAAGGCAGTTATGCAACATAAGGTGTGTTGCACCATAGAAGGCACATAGTGCCATAGAAGAGGACTTATTGTATAATAGTGGCCATAGAAAGATAAAAGATGTATATAAAAGATGATTACTTTAGTGAATATTTGTAGTTTTTACAATGCAATTATTTCATTCCAGTTATTAGAATTCAATGCCGCTTACTCTAACCTAGGTTTCCCTTTGTGCATGGCTAGGAACGAGATGTCTGTAGGTGAGGATCAGGAGCAGCAATAGCACCCAAAGACTTGGAGTGCAAAGATAAAGCATGATTAGATCTGGTGGGGTACCAACTATAAGATAATCCCCAGATTTATAGTTTCAGCTATATGTTTCCATGTTTAGAACTTTAGAGTACATACTATGTATCAAGTGGTTAAGTTAGTTTTCTGTATTATAGCCATTATGTTACATGTTGTAAGAACAATCATGAGAATGTTTTTGTAAAGACCCGATCTTTACGATCAAATATTTACAAAATAATATCACAATCATAAACAATCTTTATTACAATCATGCTTGTACATCAGAGTCGCGGAAGCTTACAAATATGATTACAAGTTTAAGAAATAGAATTCATTCTATCTAGTCTTCAACGGAGGAATACCCAATGCATGTCTCTTCAAGATCTTCCATCTATTACCTGCCCATGAGTTCCCAGAGGGAACGAAACCACACATGGACCCCATTGAAGGGAAAAATAAAAGGGTCAGCAAAGCTGGTACTAAATCCAATCATTGAACTATGTACGAAATAGGTTTAGATGTATAATAAAAGTTAGGAAAGGACTATTGGTGGACTAAAGGCTAACAAAAAGAAATTCCATTATCAACTTCAAGATAGAAAATCTTTCACAAGAATATCATTAAGCAAGATTCAATAATTCAAGTATGCAAAATTTATCCAAGCTATCCACAAGGTATATCAATTTCAAGATATTCTATTTGGCAAGTTTTGGCACCTTCCTATCATATCTTTTCTAGGGCTAAGTGCCTTGTGTTCTCACACTCTAGGAGAGAACGACACTAGTGCCTTATTAGCTATTCCAGTTAACTGGGGGACAACTAATCCCTATCCTCTGTGCAGGGTTGTGGGGTACTTGGCCCACTCAAGTGAGCCAAAGCTCTATAGGGCCAAAGCCCGAGGGACCAAATTCCACAGGGAGTCAAAACTCCAAATAGATCAAGTCCAGTGCCAAAATAATTATCAACAATAATTTATCAATTACAAAATGAGAGTGGTGAACTTTCAAGAATAAGTAGAGGTTTCAAAACTATATGGAATTCACCACGAATCAAGATATATGCGTGTCCATCAAGAGGGAAAATAATTCAACAATAAAATAGAAGATTTAGTACCTCAATTATTCAGGGCTCCAAGGATTTCATAATCATAATGTGTCTCCAAGAATTTACGAAGAGGTAGCTACAAAGAATAACAATCTTGTCACCATTTGACTTGGAATCAATGTTGCTCAATTTGTCTTATTTATGATTAGATTTTTTTTTCCTTCTAGGTTTCTATGACATATTTTCCCCCAATGTCATTTCTAGGTTTCCACCTTGTTATATATAGTCATTGTTACATACTCATTTATTTGATCATAATATATCTAGATTAGATCCTAAATGATGTTCTCTTTTATTTATAATATACTTCTATGTAGTCAGTAGGGATCAACGATGTTCATTTACTAGTATGGTCTTAACAGGAATATCTAGGGTTTAAAGTCAACATACCACCATATACATTAGTCATGAACTAATAGCTATAATTAAGTTATGTATGTGAACACCAATATCTTTATGAAAATAAGGTATATTCATATTTAGTCCAAACTACCATATAATCTAATGTGAATGTCAAAATGTTTATAGAAATACTTTTGATATATATATTCCTTCTCTTTTATGTCCTATAATCCAGGGTATATAGATGAATGCACTTCCTAATATTACTAAATTTATGTGAATGAGTTAGTTATAATTCCTAGAGATAATGAGATTACAACCCTAAGATTTTATTACTAATTCTATATGGTAAAATATTATTTATTCATAAACTCATGTACATGTTAATACTAATATGATTTGCATCAAACTAGGATTGGTTGTCATTATCACCATGTTCATAAGTATACCATGTATAAATGACTATTAGCTTCTGATCTAAATCATGTGTACTAATTAATTTGCATAATAGAGTTTATCTTTATAGATGATGGTTATCATATCAATATAATTTCATATATCTTATTAGTGCTTAAAACTAGGCTTTAAATATGTAAAGAAATGGAGGAAAGAGGGACTGACCTATAGTCACAAGGGACAATGCAGATAATTCTACAGGTTAGAACTCATCATAACCCTCAACTTGTCGAGGACTTCCTGAGATTCTGGAGTCAACTGAAGGTGACTCCCTGCTCTTCATACATCTAACAAGGTCGTGTGGGATGGCTCCATTAGTTTCTCAGTTACGATAAGCTAATAGAAGGTCGACGTTGTTACCTCCTTGGATGCCGACGTCTCCGATGGTGTTCTTATTGTTTGATGGGCTGACCTCATCGCGGTCTTGGCTACTGTCGCCGGTGGCCACAAGGTTAGCGCCCTGTTGCGGCAACACGATCAAGCGTGGTGCATTGGATCAGTTAGAGAACCGGGCCGTTGACTTGCAGCAGTTGTCTCGATGGCGTCGAGGTGCTGTGACGCACAACTGCAGGCCGTCGGGGTTGCAGCCGGAGATGGAGGTTGCAGCGTGGCTGGTGGCGTAGGCGTATTAGGGGAGCCCGGGGATTAGGAGGAGGAGCGGTGGTTGTCGTTCTGTGGTCCTGCCCAAACTGGCGGCGCTGCAAGTGAGGGCGGCCGAGATCGGAGCAGGCGCTCGCCCAGGCTAGGGTGCCCCGATGTTGACAGTGGCAGAGGGAGATCAAGGGAGGGTCTGCCGTTGCTGATGCCCAAGGGCGGCTGGAGGTGCTGGGATTGATAGGTGGCTGGGTCAAGGCAGTGCTGAAGATGAGGACGTAGGGGTCGACATAAGTGAGTCCTTTCCTCTTCAGCAGTGGATGGCGAGGTCACATGCTCTTATACGATCTGCAACATCCGTTCATCCTCGTCAGTGCTGCTGCGATCTGTAACGGTTCAGCCTTGCTCCAGCCATCACAGGTTTGTTGCTGGTGAGGTGTCGTGGAAGCTGCAGGCTGCTTGGGGTTAAGGCAGATGGTGCCCAGGAAGAGTAAGCCTTGAAAGTAATGGCGGTGCGATGGAGGTGGCCGACGGTGCTGGTTCATCACAGGTTGGAAGTGGTGACGGTGAAGAGGAAGATGTTGAGGGCGGACGTTGATGGTGGTAGCATTACCTGCAACGTGGGATCAGATCTATGATCTCTTGAAATCTAATTCTTGGTAGCTAGGTAATTGAGGAGGTGTCTCAACGTGGCCAGTGATCAAGCTGGTCGCACATGCTGTTGCGATCTGTCTCCTATAGATTGATGTTATTCTAGCAACTCAGCAGGATGGAGAGGAAATGGAAGGGAGGAGAAGGAGAAGGCATGTCTGTGACTTGGTATTATGGGTAGGCAGATCAGATAAAAATTTATGGTGGTAGAAGTAGATTGGTGACAATCAAGGCTGTACTCAGCAACATCGATGATGGTTGCAGATGTGAAGGACAATCCTGTTGGTAGTGACGGAGATGACGACCGATGAGTTGTAGGTCGAAGCCGTTACTAGTTTATAGTTTAGACGGCCGCTTGTGATGACAGCGACGCCCCTTCTTCTAGGGTTTATCACTCCTCTAGAGTCGTCGGTCACTTTGTAACTGCCTACATCATAGGCGTTACGGAGAGGGGAGTTCCGCGGTTTGTGTGAGGGAGAGGTAAAGCCAGCGTTACTGTATTATCTAATTAATAATATAGTTAATACAAAATTTAGCTATTCCTTCTGTAACTCCTTATGTGCAAGGCCAAATTCCATGGGGTTTTAACTATGAGATTCCTTTTTATTTGACTAAGCTTTGAAATTATTCATATAATAAATTAACAAATGCAACTTATCTAACTCAATTTATCTCATAATTGATTCTAGTATCAATTTCTATTTATATGATTAATATTTCCCATTGATTCCAAATCAAGAGTGGTCAAGTTGAGAGTAACCGATGTGTTCAAGAACTAATCACAGAATATAGGAACAATAATAACAAATGGGACTATGTGACACAAAAGTATGATAATTGATATTTAACTTAGGGACTTCATGGAGATATTTTCTCAAATGAGGATAATAGATACATTTTGACAAAAGGACTTGAATTGGATACTAAGATTTATCAAAGACCATGATATTGAATCAAAATAACTGATTGAGGTTTGAAATGACAAACAACATTGCAAACAAGTTCAAGTTTAAGTAAAATAACTCAACATATATTTAGTAGCCAAAATTGGGTATGTTATAGTTTTAGTACTTCAGCTCGTGTGATTGATTATATTGTTGTTATGAATGCTAGTTTTAAGTAATGCCCCCTTGAGTGCATGAGTTATGGATAACTCAGTGTTGCTTCATCTATGTGCATGTGTGAACTTAGGGAGGGCATTAAAAAATGGTATCATAGCAACATTATAGTTGGCCACCAGATGAAATGTCATGTTCTTACTTAATATCACCCTATAAGAAGCTAAATCAGAGTAGAGTACAGATTAAGAAAGATAAGTAGTAGCCCTAGGTATAGAAGAAGCGAGTGAAAGATACTAGAAATTAAACTATAGGCCTAAATAGGAGACATACATTTAGATATGGATTAGGATTATGTGTCTAGATGTTTTCAACTTTTATATTTACTCTAGAAATGTGTATAATATACTCTCTCTCTTTTGTACATGTTTGTGGTATGGGGAACATGCTTATGGGATTTTGTTGAGAGAACGTTATGTGCATTATCATGCTTCTCTTTTCCTTTCAAGTGCATGTGGTATGGGACATGTTCACGAGGGAGGTACTAAGATAAGTGTGATAAGAGATGTCACCTCTGAATATATGACCGGATGGCATGTATCCAAAGGTGACAAAAAAAAGAGTTTACATTAAAAGTTTGATACATATAGACACCTAAACATGATTTCATACTAGAACCCTAGAATACACATTAAGTGTCAGAAGCCCCAGGGTGGGAAATCTAAGTTTGAACAACTAGTATGCTACCCTTATGGTGAGGAGGGCCACTTTAAATTCAATTGTATGAAAAAGTAGGAGAAAGATCAGAACAATCAGAAAAAGAAGTGTCAGGTGAGAGTGTTCACCATGTACACAACAAAGGTAGATGAGGACCAGATAGTGGAAGTTATAACCTAGCCCTAGTAGTACTAATTAGATGTTAGTATGTCATGACATGTATAGTTTATACCATATCAGTACAAAATTATGGACTTTAGGGTGGTCGAGCATCACCGATAAAGAATAAGTAAAACTCTAAGGTGGATAGTAAATAAAACTATTGAGGATGAAATTTATTTAATATGGGTACAATTGTAACATCCTAAAAATTTTCAGATGTCCTAATATCATATCATTTATGGTCACATCTTATAAAAGTGTCAAATTATAAATAATTTTGATTCTTATCATGCACTAGAAAATTTTCCATTAAGAGAAAATGTGTAGATAAGACTACATCTAAAATTTTAATATCTAATTCTTTTTAGATAATTAGTTATGTAATATCTAAGTTTTATCTAGTATTAATTATATTAAATAATTTGATAATCTAACTCAAAAACTAACTCCATAGTAATGTTCTAGACACCATTATGATCACATGGTTAAACTTTGAGACCTAATAGAGTCTATTTGACTAAGTAATAAATTTCTAGAAGATAATGATGATTTAATGAGATAAAAAGGCTTTTCCAAAAAATTGGTTCTTCTGGGCCTCACATGGTCCGTCCGATTTGGGCCCTCACATGGTCCGTCTGATTTGGGAACATGATACACTCATTCAATCATAATCGCTCACCCTTTTCTTCAACCTCCCGTTTAAAGTGGGACTCCTGCTTCCCGGTCAACCCCAGTTTCCTCCCTGTGTGATTTATTAGTTCCTAAACAGAGTTCACCTTTGGCTTCGTGAGATCCATCCACATCATATAAGTCCCCCACTCAAGCCCTAGGGTTCTTCCTACCAAAATTGCCAAATCATCCTGTGTGCTACCTACCACCACCGTTCTCCTCCTTTATTCTAGATCAATCCAATCACCACCACACACCATCTTGTGGCCAATGTAAACTTGACCCTAGACTCAGCGTGGACCACCATCCATGTAGGAAGTCTCCCGACCAACTAATTCCTGAAGCGAGTAATGATTCATCGATGAGGAGTTTCATAGGGTGTCAACTTGTAGGAATTGGAAAAGGAGTCTCATGAGGACTCATTGAAGCTCCATGGACCTCTACCAAGTCACTTTGAAAGGTATTTTCTTGGACACCATTAAACCTTGTAACAACCCCGCCTCCCGGTAACCCCCAATTAAGGGAGACCGAAAGGTCAGAGCCGTTATCCAATAACCCGGATCAAAGGTTCGACAAATAATCAATAATAATTAAGAAATTCTACTAACTAAACTAAAATCCTGGAAATTATGGACAACAAAGTATGTGATCTGATCAACCAATCAAATCTGACCTGGAACCTAATTGAACTAGACAATATCTTTACAGAGGAGGATAAATCTACCATTCTCTCCATACCTTTATGCAACTCTAATAGTGACGAGCTCTTTTGGTTCCCTACCCGGGATGGAGTTTTCACCGTGAGATCTGCTTATTGGTTGGGGTTCAACAAAACAGCCCCAAGTTGGTTGGATCAACAAAAGGTGGTGCAAAATGAATGGGATTTCCTATGGAAGTTCAAGTGCCCTCCAAAGTTATCAATTTTCTTATGGCGTGCGTGCAGTGGTTATCTCCCAACACTGTTAAATTTGAAGCGCAGACATGTTATAGACAATGATAATTGTACCATTTGTACCAAGGCTACTGAAGACACTTTCCACTATTTTTTTGAGTGCATTTACGCTGCTGAAATTTGGGGGAACAGCCATCTCCTACACCTGATTAAAGATATGCCTGGAACTTCCTTTAAAGAGGCACTATCATGGATAAAGCAAATAACACAAACAGATGGGTTTAACCTTTTCTCTATCAACTATTTAGCTGCTTGGAAAGCCCGTAATGTTCACCTTTACGGGGATGAACAACCAAAAGCATCTCTCCTTGCTGCTGGCCTCCACAAATGGGCGTCCCTTCACAAGGTGGAAAAATTTAGAGGAGTCAACCAATCAAGTTTCTGCAGAAGAGAAAATAGTAGATGGCAACCTCCTTTAGAAGGGGAGATAAAGATCAACACCGACGCAACCTTGATTGACAATAAAAAGACCAGTTGTGGAGTTATTTTCAGAAACCATCACGGCACACCTTTAGTGATGGCTGCTAGAACAGTGGCTGGCTACTGGAATTCTTTTGCTGCTGAAGCTTCAGCCATCCTTTTTGCTTTAGAGCTTGCAAGAAACATGAGGATGACATCCATTACGGTGGAAACAGATGCTTTAGGGGTGGTTCAGCTTCTGAATGGTGTTGTGAAAGGTGGCGGGCCTCTTGTCCAAATCTTCAAGAACATCAGTAGGCGGGTTTCTGATTTTAACAAAGTTGTATTTTGTCATGTCTTTAGGGAGGGCAACATTTCAGCACACACACTTGCTAAAATGGGGAAGGGTTATGTAAGTGATGAAATATGGGTAAATGACTTTCCTGTCCTATGTGAGGATTTTTCATGTAACCTTGATTTACATTAATGAACTATGGTTTGAACTAAAAAAAACTAAAATCTAATAGAAAATTAAAACTTTGCATACCTTTTAAAACTTTGGGAATCTATCTATCCAAGCTTGAATATACTCTATCTAATCCTCCTTGCACTTTATGTTTTATTTTCACAATGTGTCACTTTACTGTTTGTTCATTTCAGGGTTGTACCTAAAATGCCGACAAACAAAACGTCGGTCAACATATCGAAATATACTGGTATGTGGGGACAACCAAAAGTTTGCACATATGGATAACAATCTAATTATCACAATCAAGTTAATTAACAAGCTAATTTACACTTTTCAGTATGACATTCTCCACCGCTTTTGTCCTAACCCTGGCATACCTACCTTAGGGTTTCTTTTGCCAATGACTTAAGGTCACCTTCTCAATCCCAAGCTTGATGCCTGGGAGTCACCACTCATGGTGCCCACTAGTCATGCAATATCATAGGCCACCTTCTCATTCCCGAGCTTGGTGCCTGGGGTCACCGCTCATGGTGTCCATTGGTTTACCCATCTGGGCCTGACCTTTGGCGTCATCCATCAGGGTGGCATGTAGGTGCGAGAATACATACTTCTATTATTAATGTGATAATCATAGTGACTTTATGATTTGCAAGTATGAACATCCAAACTGATAATTTGCATTCAATGTGATTAACCATCCGAAAAATCCTCGAGAAACTAAGGCAGTTATTCATAATTAACCACATACCTGATCCAGAGCAACTTGATTGTCCAAGTAATAAGGATAAAGAACAAGCAACAAGCAATCAACAATATCCTGAAATTAATGCATGGGATCCAAGTGTTATAGTTTATCCAGAACATTCTAAAGCTAGACTTGGATTCCACCTTAGGCTTTCTAGACCACTTTAGGGTTTTATTAGGTTTTTTTCCTCCATAATGCTTTTATCATATTTAATTCTCTCTTAGTTCATAAACCCTAATTTCAACATCATAACCCCAATTAAAGTTGATTATTTCTCTTTTATACCAAGACTACCATTTTTTATCCTTTTATTCCATGACAAGATCATTATGTTCATTTATCATCAATTCATAGTTCATTATGCTCTAATACTCATATGAACGTTATTTATCATTAATTCTACCCTGATTCATTCAAAAACCCTAATTTCTATATTAAGGTTATTTATCCACAAATTAGGAACTTTAATGCTCGAAATAGCTTATAACCATGAAAACTCAATTCTATATATGAAATCAAATATTTAAAGCCATTAGTAATCCTAATTACCAACATTAGGGTTTCAAGGCCCATTAAAGCCTATTTATGCACATAAACTCTAAATTAAACTAATTACATGCAAAGTTCATCTTTTTCGACCTTAATGTTCCTTTTCATCATTAACAGGTTAATATCAACTTTAAATACTCATTTAACCCTTTCTAATTCATTTAATCATCAAAGGTTATGGTTTTTCATTGATTAAACTATTAAAGATAACATCTTTATATACTTTTTAAATTGCAATCAGAATCAAGCTTCAATTTAATTTTTATTAGATTGCCCTCATTTTTCTAAGCAATTTTCATATTTTGCATGTTCTCATCGGAGCTACCACTATTTAGATACAATTTTTGCAATAAATCACTTACTCTGGCCAATCGGAGAGTGCCACGTCGCCAGGTTCCCATGCAATGCACTCGCTTGACTTGAGAACATAACCAAATGTCTCTTTTACCCCTCGCTTAAGTTGTCAGTCCTTTGTTACAATGAGGATAGAACCGTCCAAAGAACATATATCCTTCTTCAATCTCAAGCCACAGGTTCGCAGCCGCCCTAGCCGCCGATCTGCGGCCTTGGCGTGCTCTTCCTTGCCTCTCTTGGCCTCGACGGCCATCAGGGAGGGTGCTCTTACCCCCTCCATACCTTGGAACACACAAAGCTTCTCCAAGTTGTGGCCACAATGACCGCGAGCAATCCCAGAAGGTCTGCGGCTCAAACCACGTTGCAGCCATGCTGCGGTATCTTCTCCCACCTTTCCAAGGCATGAACCTCCTCGGAACTCATTCCCTGCCTCCGCCGCATCCCCACGTGTCCAGCCACACCTTGACCCATGGCCGAGACGTCCGATCTTAAGAGGACTAGTGCTGCAATATGCAGCTAGGTTACAGGCGTTTTGCAGGTATTGCGTAGGGTTAGAGTAGGAAGATGAGGGTAGAGCTTCCTTAGGTCTCTTGTGGAAGCATCAAGCCACCATCCAGGCCACTCCTCGATCCTCCGTTTGCACCAGGGTTCTCCCTACCCTCTTGGTTAGGGTTAGCACAGAAAGAAGGAGGAAAGGTTGTTTTGCATGGGATCTCTATCTGGACCTCGACCAGGGCTTTACCCCTTTATATAGGGTGATATCTGTGCCCCAGATCACTTGCCCATAAATCAACCAAGGCTTCTCCTTATAGGAAAGGGATTTTCCTTACTTTAGAAGCATCCTTTTCTCTCTCTTCATGTACTTGTTCATTAGATTTTAGGAATTCGAAATTCCTCTCACCTAATCTCTTTATTCTTGCTTCTTAATCCATATGCACGAATTTCTATTTCTTTTAATAGAAATTATTTCCTTTTTAGCAATACCGCATAATCCATTAATAATGTATTCACATTATATTCTTATTTTCTTTTATATGTATTTTATCTTTCCTCTTTCTTCATTGGGACTCCTTGGATCCCAAGAAACTCTATTATTTCGAAATCCTTTTTATTAGATACTCATTACCCTTCTAGATGCATCTAAATGCAATATTCTTCATTATATCCCATTATCTTGTTTATTTCTTATTAAAATAGCTCTTTTTGAGGATTTCTTCTTTATTTCTCTTTTATTTTCCTCATTGGTATTCCTTTTATCATTAGGAATCCTTGGGATACGAAAATCCACCAAGGATAACTCAATTATACCCCTTTCCCCATATTTTCCACATTTTATCATTATTTTTAATTTCTTTCTTAATAAAGAAATACTTAATTGATCTTTTCTTTTCTTATTGAATTATTTTTGCAACTTTGGACTCCTTGGGACCCAAGGAACCCATGTGGCACGAAATCCACCTTTGGATTAAGTTCTTTTGCCTTCTAGAGGTTTCTACATCTTTCTTTTCTCAAAAACTCAATTATTCACTTACTAATTGAATTTCCTTGTTATTGGGCCCAATAGCCAATAAAGCCCACAACACAATCATCAAGGCTATTGTAAATGAAATCCATTTATTCAAAACAATTTATATCATTATTTGTTCCAATATCTTCAATATGAGAAATTACATTTCTCACCAAAAGAACCCAAAACTGGGGTTGTAACATCCTTCCCCTCTTATAAGAATTTTGTCCTCAAAATTCTATCAATCAAACAAAAAGTTTAGGATAAGCCTTTCATACGTTCATCAGGGCTCCCATGTGGCTTCACCCTTTCCATGGTGCTTCCCAAGAACCTTCATCATCTCATACTCTTCCATTTGAGTTCTTGCTTACCTTGGTATATCGTACCCTCATAGGTGACTCAGGACATTTCAGCCTCTCAAAAGCTGAATAGGTTCAAGGCTCAGCACATGGCTTGGGTACCTCACATAGTTCTCTAGATCGGACTCATGGAACACATCACACATTACTTATCCTCAGGGGAATGGTCGAACATAACCTTCTCCACCAATCCATATCAAATGGACCCATATATCGGGGACTCAGCTTTCTCAGTTGTAGCTTAGAGGGGTTGGATTTTCACATCACATACTCTCCCACTGTGAACTGTATGTCAGTCTGCTTTGCATCAGCTCACGACTCATGCCACCACTAGGCTCTCTCTCAGCCATTGCACGATCAAAGCGACTTCATCTGCACACACTATGGTTCTTTTCTGACTTTGACGCGGCCTCCTTCACCAACATCATCTTGACGAAGTGGTGACCGACACAACCTCCTTCTAGAGCTTCTTGCATCTCGATAAAGGCCATGGTGGTTAACATCACATCTTAAGAACTGTCTCTATATATCACCCTGAATGAGCACACATGCTCTCATCAGGCCCTCTAGTCTGGATCATACTGTCCACTAGTATGGGGTGATAAACTGTACTATTATCGAGTTCTTCATGTATCCACTTCCACCTCATGGAAGTGAACCTTGGTCATACTCAAGAACTTTTGAACTCGCATCATGGTGACAATACTCTTTCTTTCTCATTTCATCTAGGTAAGGCGATCTACCATAACCCATATTGCATCTTAACCTTCCATGGTCTAGGGGAGACTCACAACATCCATAGTGATGAACTCTCATTCCCTCTCGGGAACTCTTTATACTTTATATCCATGTATTGGGTTACTGGTGTTCATCCTTCACCTCTTGTCATGCATGGAAACATTCCACATGCGACTTACTCTTAGGCATTCAAAGTACTACTGTAGTACCACGGTGTATGGCGATCTTAAAATCATGATCTCCTGTATTGTCGTGATTCCTCAAGATCGATTCCTCAGAAACTCTAAACCTCTTTAGTCAGGGTCTCATCACCAAAGAAGTGTATTTGAGGTTCTATCACTCTCCTTTCACTACATCAAGGACTAAACTGGCTAACCAAACAACCATTAACATATCTTGTTACATCCGAGTGTTAGCCAAAACACATCTTCTTTCCAAACTTTGGGTTAGTCGAACAACCTCAACTTCTTCTAGCCTTCAGCTAAACTAGGCAGCTATATCTCAACCAGAGCATTCATTACCACTTCTTATCCTTAAGTGTTAGGTAATGTTGAAGACATACACCTCCATGTATTCCACTTATTATCTCATCTCATCTCTAAGTCTATCTTCATCGAGAAAACTCTGAGCTCATCCTCTTGTTTTTTTTTGAATTCAACCTTGTATGACTCATAGCTCATGATAAAAACATCCTCATAAGATGACTACATTATTCCTTTTATTATTTGGAAACCATCCATGTATCATTCACCTCACCAAGGTATGTTATCATCTCTATCCTCATACCTCGTAGCAATGTTCCAACTCGCATCATCTTTTACCTTTGGTGTATGGCATGCGTACTGTCCCATCTCTCCCTCCCATAACAAGAAGAAATAAGCATTTGGCGGCCGTCCAAATACATAGTTCTTCCTGTTCCAAGAGTAGAGATGGTACATCCCACCTTGCCAGTACACCTTCAAATCTAAGTTAGAACGTGCAACTTATGTCTCTACATCACAAACATCATGATATCAAAAATTTCTTTCATGGAAAACTGGTCTTGAACTTACTTGGTCCAACCACAATCCCTGGTCATCTCCTCTAGGTCTTTAGGGTGTCGGCACTTTTGGGGTCATCCCTCTTCCCTTATGCATCCAGAGAGTGCCCTACTCATCTGCCCTTTAGGTCCCATGAGTTCATGAAGGTGATCAATCTCCTAACCCATGGTCCTCAGATAATGATAGTTGTTACCTCCCGACCCTATGGTCATGTGCAACTAGAGAATTAGGCAACTCCTACTTCCAACGGTCTTATCCCTACCTGACCCTAGGATAGACTTAGGATTCTAACATAGTACATGTTCAACTTAGAACCTTACCCAAGCCTTCATCATATCTCTCTGCATTTTTGGGCTGTCTTTCATCCTTTCACTGGGGTCATGGCGACCTACCTACCTTGGTCAGGCCCCATACCGGTTACCTTCATGGTAACACATCCACATGCACATAGAGATGGTAATCTATGGGTCTGTAGGTTCATTCTTGTGCCATGTACTTTTCACTTAGCTTCTCAAGATCCTATGAAACCTCTTTAGGTTACCTCAAAACCAACAAAACTGGTAAACACCCTACCAAAGGATCCCTCTCCCAGGATGGGAGGAAACTACACCTTGATAACAAAGGTCACAAGCGTCCTTAGGGTTTACATTCACATGAGCATGCCTAACCCCTAACTTTACCCTTTCTACAACCATGTGAGTCATTTGGTGTGTTTTGAGGCATAAGATTGAACACATGAAAGTGAAACTACACTCCTATTCATCATCAATAAATGCCAACATGAAACAGTTTACCCAAAATTACATGAAGGACATATGGAAAGCTTGTGTATTCTATGCTCTATATTTGAAGTTTGTATGCTCAATGCTCATTTCATGATTGGTTTGTGAAAGTGGAGAGGAAAGAGGTGGAACACATGCACTTAGTCACTTCCAAGACCATTTAGTCAATAATCATCCTTTGTAATGCATTTATCACTCTTGTTTATTGAAAGAAAACTGAAGAGAGAGATTTCGTTGGAGCATACTTGAGGACAAATATGTTTTAAGTTTGGGGTGGTGATGCAACCCTATTTTAGGGCTTCATCTTGTGTATTTTTGTATCTCAATCACATCTAAACATAGTAGAATGCAAGTTAAATTCCCCAATATGCATATTATTATCAAATGCACTTATGGACGTTCTTTGCATATTTTTCAGGTACTTGGACCATGCTTTGGATGGACGAGAGAGAAGGAGTTCTAGGATTCCTCCAACCATGGAGGTGTCCAAAGAAGGCCAAAAATCTCCCTCAACCTACCCCTAATTGCCAAGGGTTGACATCAAGCAAAGAAGTCCATTGATCATGAAGATTCAAAGGAAATTTGCCACTGAAGACCCCAACATGATTGTGGTGCCAAGGAACGGCCGTGCTGAACACTACCAAAATCACAGAGTCAAACATCAAAATTGCAAGCTACAACAACTTGACCAAAATGGCCATGCTACCCAGCACGGTTGTGTCGTGAAGACCCCAAAACAGCCATGCCAGCCATCATGGCTATGCTGCTAAAGAAGAGAACGGGCATGCTGCCCAACACAAACTCCACTTCACCTCCCCTCACCACGGTTGTGCTGTGCAGCACAACCATGCTACCATCCTTCATTTACCAAAAATTTTCTGACATTTTCCACTTGTTAGAACGACCGTCCCCACCACCACGGCCATTGCAACTCTCACCCACCATGGTCATGCTACCACCTAAACCCTAGCATTTTCTATACTATTTTTCAACAATGCCCCTACTAACCTAGTGCTTCCACCACCACCTATATATACATGGGTGGTGGACACAACACTATTTTAGCTGCCATTACTCCCCTCCACCTATGCTAGAGCATTCATTGCCTCCTTCCTTGCATTCAAGCCACCCATCCACCATTTCCACCTCATTTCCACCACAGAAACCTAGTTTTCTAGGTTTTCTGCCATAACCCCCTTCATTTCCATGCCCTTCATCCACCTTGGAGGAGAGAGGTCATTCCACAATAGCTAAGAGGTGAAGAAGAAACTACTTCGAGCTCCATGGAGTTCTATCCCTTTCTTCTCATTTATTTTTATCATTTCTTTGAGCATGTCTAGATAAGCCCCTAGTGGTGGGTTATTTGGGGTTAAAATGTGACTTTGATACCATGTTGGGGGAAAATAATTTTTAATGAACATCTCATTTCCCATTATCTTGCATGTGGTTTTTGATTTTAAACATAAATTACTTGTTTTGTGATGCTTGATGACAAAACTTCTAAGGGAAGTTGTAATGTACGTGGCAATTTTAGGAATGCCTCCTAGGTCCAATTAGTAGATCCCTAGATAGCCCCCTTTGTTCCTACATACATCTCCCTTCTTCTACAAGTAATTAAGTGTGATATCTAAGTAGCCAGTGTAAGTGTGATTAATGCAATTGCCTAGAGTTTCCTAAAGGCTAGATGGCAAGTAACATGAGGTGCAATACCCTCATCTCTGCTCCCATTCCTACCCTTGGCTCTCAATTGGCCTAATACAACTTACCCTAGAAACCTAGACTTTCCAAGTCCTACTAGAATTACACCTAGCCCTAGTTCTCCAACTAGTAGTATAGGGTATATTCTAATAGCACTTGCCTTGTTGTTTGGTTTGGTAATCTAGATTGAAATGTGAGATTTGCATGTTATGTTGAATTTCCCCCAACTAATATCAAGTTATATTCCCAAATGGCCCAACTATCCATCATATTGCTTAAAATCCACCGTTGCATTCTTAGCTTATTAATTCTAGTGCAATCAATTGCCTTTGTTAATTCTTAGCTAATTGCCTAGTTCTTGATAGTTAGTTCTTGCTTAAGTAGTTAGAGCTTCTTTGAGCTTGCTTGTGTTAATTCAACCAATTAATGATAACTTAGACTCTTGCTTATCGAATTGCTTAGTTTGTATCTTAGTTGATCACTTAGCTTGCTAGTGTAGTGTAACCCCTTGCTTTAGCCTAATTGCTTGCCTTGCTTAGTTGATATCCTTAGCTTGCTTAGAGTAATCTAGAGATTGGTCAACTTATTTTCCTTCTTGCACTTGCTTGCTTGCAATTGTAGTGTAATCAAACCAAAACCAACTTAAAACTCTCAAGCCCTAATCTCCACTTTAGTAACATAGCTAACACAAACCTAGCTCTAGTTCCCCCTCTCTCCCCGAGGATTGACCCTAATCTTACCACTAGCCTATACTACAACACGACCCCGTGTGCTTGCGAGAACATGTGATTAGTTGAGCCTGTGAGTTGGACTAGGTCTACATATAAATTTTGTGAGACCCATGTGTTTTCTCTTGGGGTTGCATCTAGACACCTTTAGTTGGTTAGTGTGTGGCCTTGAGAAGAATCACACCATATACTCATAGTGGCATTGTAGTTGAATAAAATGTAAATAAACATCCAATAGTTTATTTCATCAATCTTCAAGAAACCATCGACAACATCCAAAATTCATTATGTATGAGTGTTCATAATCATAACATGTACCTTTATTTCCATGTAGAAACCATGCAACATGTACTTCAAGCGTATATCCAAATATCTAAGCATTCAACATAATCAACCAACATTATATGTATGCATGTATGTTCTAAACTATTACCATTGTATCCAAAACATTCTATTCATAACTAAGGTTTAGGGTTATCTCGAGTTTGGACAAGGATTAAAGGTCAAAAACCTAATTTCATCGCATCATGACTCATTAGGTTTATAAACACATATTACTCATCAGGTGAAGCCATAATTATTAGATCTATTATATGCTTGTGTTTTAAACATGTAGATTTGATTTTTGGCAATTAATATCATAGAAAGTTATGATCTCTGTTTCAAAATCCTAATTACACATATGTATGATTATTAATCTAGAAACCTTAAATATCCATCATTATTATTATCATCATCGTCTTGGGTTCTCATTATACTTGATAATATCAGTCAGTATGAGAAAGTAAACATTTTTAATATACTCAACATGTTAATTATCAGATCTTGGGTTTCCATGTATTAATCACCAATTAATAACATATTAGACCTACTTTTGTAATTATGATCAATATTAGGTCTCAAACATATTTTATTTAGATTCTAAATTTTTTTCTGATCAAATCCATATATAATATCATTAGTATCTGAGTTACTAATTAGTTACTAGGATTATTGCAAGATAAACTACAATTGGCCAATTAGGGATTATCAAGTTAGAAAATATGGTATTATCTGCTATATTCCATGCAATAGGTCAGCCAATAAGAACATGCCACATTGGCAGTTCACACCTGTGTGGCTGGGGTAAAACTCAGAGTAGAATATGAAATTACCTCTTACCTTATAGCGGCTGATCGGGGTTAGGAATGACTTTTCACGCCCGATCATCTCCTTCCTCGTGACAACTTCGACCACATGCCTAGCCGGGTCAATTGGAGGGTTGACTTTACACTTTTGGCAATCAAATATCTATATGATAGTGCAAGCACATCCACAAGCTCTTCTTAAATGTGACGGAGCCCTTAGATCAGTTGGAGAGAGTGATCACAGGGAGAAAGAAGCTATGCTTCAATGGTGGTGCACATGGAACCCAAGGTGTAGTAGGTGTGGGTGATGGGGTGGTTTTTATTACTCTTGGGTTGTGGGGACTTCTACTCACTTGTGCTAGGAGTTTTTGGCTTCAAGACCAAATACTAGGGTTCCTATACATGGAGAGATCATTAGAGAGGTGCCGGCTGCCAAAGTACAATGCCAACCAGAAGATTGGGGAAAACTCAATACCCCATGGTAAAGATGGACACATGGGATGATCTGGTTTCGTTTTCCTTCCCAATTTCAATGGGAGAGGTTTTAGGGGTTGTCATGGATCAGAGAGGGAGAGAGAAGAAAGAGGGAAAGGGAGTTATTATTTGTTGGTTTCCTTTTCCAATCGGAGGTAGGAGACGATCTAAGACCATGAATCCATGATCCTATGGTCACAATTAGCTTGTCATATCTATGGGGTCCAACTTCCTTAGCCAAAGTCAGACTCTTGATTTCTGATATAGAAACATGTGTAATAGTTACATGTAGGTACCTATTTCTTCACAGATTTATATAGGCTACTAGGAACATCCTATTTCTATGAAATTTGGAGGGTAACTCATTAACACCTTTCCCAACTTATATATATAAATTTTGGGATATATTGGATTAACTCTCATATGCGAAACTTGCCATTTAAGCATTTACTAAATTCACTCCCACATAAAAAATAAAGTCCTTTTTATCACAAATTCTATAATTACCTTATTTTACTTATTATCTTCAAGTATTCTAAAAGTTATATTGAAATATCCTTATTTGATACTCAAAACTTGTACTACAAGTTAGGATTATAATTTCTCCTCTAATTATCCACACATTATCTTAGAATATCTTATAAACTTGCCTATTATCTCATATTCAATTATATAACAAACTATAAAGTCATTGTTATTCATTTATGCACACAATCTCTTATTTCTCAAACTTGTGCCATAATGACCTCTTTGCAAAGAAAATAGTCTCATGTGCCTCACTTGGGCCATGGGTTGCACCCATGCCAAAAAATGAATAACTTTATAATTCTATCAATCATGATTATGGAATTGTTTATCACATCAAGTCTTACATTCATAGAATTCAAAATTTCCAAATTTGAGGATCTGACACTCACTTCTCCTTAAAAGAAAGCGTGTTGGTCATTATAGTAGGAAGTGTTTTGGTCATTATAGTTTTCCTTGTGGATTCCTTATAGGGTTGATGATGGTCAAGGATGATTGGTTGGTCATGACAAATGCAAGGGAAAGATCAAATGGTTTGCGGAAAACACACAGGAAAAAGAAAACAAAATTACACTGAATTTCAAGTGAATACAAAACATAAATTCATCATTGGATCTAAATGTCCAATTGTCCTAATAAAATGCAAAATCTAGATAACTTGCATTTGATGGTAGTAGAGTTATTTGGATTTCCCCCTAAATTAGTTGATAAAGTAATCCACATTCAATCAACCTCATATTTGAAACATTATCAAAATGAATATGTGGAATAATATTCATGAGTAAATGTCTTCCTTGAAGATTTAAAGATCAAAATTTACTTATTCTAACCAAATGCTTCTTATTTACTAAAAGTTTAGTTTCAATGTAATTTTAATCCTTTTCTTGTCATATGTATTTATATGAAGATAATTGTTTTATTTTTCTATTCAAACACTACTTAAAATTGAATTTTGTTTAATTGAGGAGCGAGAGAAGCTAAAAAGGGAATCATTATTCTTTATGATAAGTTATTCAAACCTCTTCTAGTTAGCAATATAAGTTAAATAGATCTATGTAGGAAACTATGGTAATGTTTTAATATGCTAAGTTAATCCATAGGTATATTTGAATACTTTTTTATTGAAACACATTAGTAAGCACACATTCACTTAATATTTAAGCTAACCATTATAGACCATTATAGTTTGAAAGCTTTTACATGTCTAAGATGTCAAGTCCACCTAAGCAATAGAGGGTTTTATCTCTAATACTTAGTATAGGAAAAACACTCTTAGTAAACACAGAGACAATGAAGCACCTCAAAAAATAAATCTGGGATGTTACTCTATGATTGATAGTGCATGCCCAATTACTTTCAAACTTGACTTGAGACAAGAATTATGATTTTTTCTTCACAATATTGCTCATTATTTTTTTATTAATCCTCCTCATGCATCTTTTTGGTAGAATATCCTTGCTCCCTTTGTTCAGAACAATACTTATACTGATATACCTTTCCTTTTTCCTTTATGTTGACCAAAATACTTATTTAAAAATGCAAACTTTAGTTATATTGTTTGTCCTTTTCCCTTTTGAGGTATCATTCCCAATACCAGTTAAGCACGAACATTCTGAGGAAGACCTAGTTGAGGATCCTGAGTAGGAGCATTAGATACGTTTGAAGATACTTTTAAGATGGACATGTCTCTGATTTACAATAAACTAACATATGTTAGTTCATATTTGATTTTTATGTATGACAACCATGTCAGGTTATGGACTATATTCATATTTTGAGAATCATATTAGTTAACGTTATAAGTATCATGACCACACATTTTTTTGAAAGTTTATAGTTATTTAATGGTTCATTCCATTCATTAATCTATCATTTTTGGGTGTGTTCATGTATTCTTTGCATAATGGGTGTGATTTATATCCCACTCCTTATATACTCCATTATTTCTTCATATAATTCCACTAGATGGTTATCAATCTTCCTCAAAATCCGAATTTGTAGTGAAGAATCTAGATTGTTCCATCTATATATGAAACATCATCTCAAAGTTAAGCTAGTTTTGTGTGACTCCATGTCGATCTTACCCCTTAATGTGTTACATTACATGTTGCTTTTCAATTTCATTGATTATTTTAGTTGTTAAGTATTTACCCTAGTTTTATCGTCAAATAAATAACATGCACATTTAAACCATATATTAGAAGTCTCATGTTGAATACATATAAATGATGTTACCTAATGTTTCTAGAAAAGCTTGTGTTATAACCCTAATATGCTATTTGAGACTCAAACATGTTGAATATTTTGTTATGTTTATATACAAGATAATAATCAAATATATGCTTATGTATATGCTTTGAGAAATGTGATATATGAGTATGTTTGCTTTTAGGGTTTGGTTGTTAGCAACCTTATCTCTATTGGGAATTTGATGATTTAAGGTTTTGAGATGTTTGATATACTTCTAATAATTTAATGCTATGGGTATCATTCTAGGGGAGAGTAGAGGTTCTACTAAGTTTGTATTAACCTAGGATTGATATTGGGTTACATTTGTGGGTTTAGAAGGATACCATATGAATTATGGACATGTTTGACATATTAAGATTGTTCAAGTGTGAAGAAAGGTCAAATATCATTTTTATGATCAACCTTTGAGTTTTTCATTATGATTTCTTGAATAGCCAAGGGTAAGTTTAGAATTGTAGGTTGAATCAACATTTATTAGATCACTCAACCTATTTGGGGCTACAAACCTGCTATATCGATATGTTTTCTATCCTTTTAACACCCCTATATTAGTTACTTTCTTCCCTATATGAAAACATACCTTTTTTGTTTGGGTTTCACCTTCTAGAACATTGTTGTGTCTATCAGGAAGGTGACATTTAGGGGTTTGAGATCCTTTGGCTTGGTGGATCTAGATTTAAGTTGTCTCTTAGTGATTGAAGCTATTTGAGGTTGGTTCCATTATTACACCCACATCCCACACTTACCACTAACCATGAGATTAGGGCATAAGTTGAGAATTAAAAATAATAAAAAGATCACCCTTAACTTTTTTCATTTCATATATTTCAAAATCTTTGTTTACTCACATTCAATAACATAAACAACTATACAAGGGGATTTAAAACTTGACCACTTTAATCTGGTTTCAACAATAAATATACATATCTAAACATTCATTCTGTTACTCACACTTCCATGTACATACAATATGATAATCAAATATATATTTCTCTAATATTAAGGAAACAAAGTTAGACATCATCATTTACCTTTCTTACATTACTCTACAAAGATCTAAAGTGACAGGGGATGAATGGACTTGACTAATCCGATACATGAATCCTATAGTAGATCTACTATGATGCATCAACATCTTCAAATTACACATTTTCCCTAAAAATTTATGAGTAGAGGGGTGGGCCTACTTGCTCAGTGAATGAGTACTTCAAAGAAATAGTTTAAAGCACTTTAGTTGTCAACATTATATATTATTGATCAATTGAATTTAAAGTAGAACAATAATGATTTATACATGAACTAATCATTTGTAGACACACACACACACACACACACACACACATATATATATATATATATATATATATATATATGATAGGATACTCTACATATCTACAAGAGTGAATCAATATCTGAACATGCTTGATTAATCACAAAGAGAATTAGTAACTGATAAACATACAAAGAATAATTGAATAACTGCTCACTCTTAATTAATCTCTCACTCATCCTATTATGCCCTAAACCCACATGAGGTGTACCACAATATGTGAAAGTATCCCAACAAGCCACAATCTCACTGTGCAAGACTTAGAAGCATGCATGTAATCCTAAGTCTTTAGTCTCAATACCACATCTGAAGTTGGCATCGCCATGTCTATCTCTCAACGGTTAATGGGAGCGACCGTTTATCTCAATTCCTCCTCTCAACCCGGGTACTCAGGCGGGGAGTCAAAACCCTTAGGCTTGTTATGCACCAGTGAACCTACCGAAGATGTCCAATGATAACCACAACTTGGAACTCATGTACCACCAACATCCCCGGTTGGTGTAGGATACCAATCATCAAAGGAGTCTGCCCTCACTGGCCTAGACCCTTGCACCCAACTAGTGTGCTCTGACTTACCTCAAAGTACATGAAACCTCAGTCAAGAAGCACATTTCCTCCCCACTAGGCAGGCCTCCTGTGAGGATTTTATAGTTTTTAGGGCATGTAAATGTCTAATTCACTCTTTAAATTCACGTTCAATCATCACATAAACATTTCTTAGTTTAGCTTTGTAAATATTTCATTTTATAGATTATCTGTAATATGTACTGCAAAATGAACTGTTTAACAGGACCACATCACGTACTGAGAAATACTGATATGAAAATACTTGATTCACTAAATGCCTTATACTTAGGGTTTCATTTGCCTCATTCACATATCACATGAATCACATAAAAATTTAATGCATCATGAACTTTCACTGAATAAAGACTGCTTTCAACAATTCTTGCATAACCATACATTTATATGAAATCGTGGAATGAACTAAACTAGGGTTTCCATGCCATCTATTGAAAAATCATGCATCAAGAATAACATTGAATAAATGAGTTTATAATGATAAAAAAATCACATCAGTTGAATTTTGTTTAGGCAATTCACAAACTTCCAGCTTTCCATTCATCTAGGGTTTTACCCTCTTTACTGAGATATCAAGCAAACATTGATAACATAAAATGAAATCTAAGATAGTATATGACATATCTATTCTATGAATTTAGAAAAAAATAATGATTCATAAACAAAGAGACTCAAACATGCAAAGTTCTTTATTCAATTATACAACAAATTGGGACATAGACAAAAACCCTAGATTTTGATATATTCTTATAAATTCTATAATGGATTTTGGAGTTATATTTTAGATGACTTGCATCAATTTTTTAATATGATTTTATCAACTAAAATTCATCACAATAGGAAAATAATCCATTTCTAGATCATCTTTCATAAGCTTAAACTGAAAGGCAGATTTAGGGTTTGTAGTCACATACAAAGGCATTGGAGATTAATGTGGATTTAATTCAATTTCGTGCAATCTACTTTTTAAAGGAAGTAAATTTGCCTAAGGTGTAAAAACACCTTAAAAAGTAGCCCCACATATGAAATTCTCAAATTCATATCAAAACACTAGAAAATCACTGCTTTTCTTCCTTTCTACTCGAAAACCATAGGAATGGAGAATTATGGAGAAAGAGTGAGAAAAGGGAGACATTCGATATCATTTCAAATCAAATTAGGGGGTGGAATCTTGACATTTGAGAGAAGAATAACCAAGAATAGCTATACTAAGATGATAAACTTACTTGATTTCATCAACTCTAGGAAGAGAAAACCCTAGATCTCCATCTTCACCCCTTTCTCCATCCAAAACCTATCTCTCCCTCTCTCTCTAGGATTTCATTTTTGGGGAATGAATCATGAAATCTGAGAGCTCATAGTGTGTTAGGTTGACCATATCGAGAAATTAAGTTGCTTAGGTTAATTGCAAATTGACCCTACTTACACTTGCATTTATTTCAGTATAATTTGATGTCATCAAAACATTACTGTAAATTGTTTACTTAATAGGTCAAGCCGTCTCAAAAAATTATGTAAAATTATAAAGTTTTTTTTTCATTGAGTTACGATATCTATTAAAATTTTCATATCATTTTGAGCAACCAATAGATAACTAAAAATAAAATAGTGCACCGCTATACTATAGTATGTAGAACAATCAGTTGAAGAATAGAATGACTTAGACACACTCAAAATGACTGTGCTAAGATGGACCCATCATGGTCTTGATGCTTACCATGGTCGTGGTGCCTTGAATCCATCATGGTTGAGTACAAAAATGGCCAATACTTCAATTCCTCTAAAATGCCCATGTGGCCTAGAATGCCCATGCCACCATCAACCTTACACGTCCGTGCTACCCACCACAGTCGTGATACCTAAGCCTCCAACTCCCATTTTTTTACTATCCCTTTGATTACCTCACACGTTCCACCCAAGCACGGACGTGTTAGGGAAAACCCTAATTTCAACCGACTAGGGTTTATACTTTTCAAACCCTAATTATTTAAAATGATAACACTCTTGAAGTTATCATTAGGTTTAACACATCACATTTGAGCTACCATCCTTAATCAGGCTTAAACAATGATCCATATAATTAAGCATGTAATCATTAAGGTAAGCCCTAGTTTACCAATCAAGCATAGATGCTATCAGAACCTCTCTTTTAATCAGCATAAATGCCAACCATTAGAGATAATCCCTAAACCTAAACCCAAATTATGAAATAAAATAATGAATACTTGATAAAGGCAAATGAAACAATATACAGAAATCACAGGTCAATTTTTCCGTTTTCTTTCTTCACAATAATCACAAACCATTGTCACATAAATGGCATCACATTAGATATTACATATCTTATTCAAATCCATTAATTACTAGAATCAAATCTTTTCTCATATGCGGTTTAGTTTACATCAAATACATATACATTAATGAACAAACTTAGTCTACAACCCATCCCAGGAAAGAGAGAGTACAAGGACATTCTAATCTATCTAGATTATGCTATTTATATCTTCTTTGTCATGACCTCTTCATTGGATAGCATTATACCTAATTGTTTTTTAAACAACCTCATGAGACTCATATAGTGCCCCATTGAGTGGATACCTCCCACTCAAGCTAGGTACATGCATCAACATCAGATTAAGTATAATAAACTTAAAAGAAACATATAGATATTGAAAAGTCTAGCAGATAGTTCAATAATAAGTCAAATCTAGCTTACAATGGTAATCTAATCCAACAGATAAGATAATCACTTAAACCAAATACAGATTTGAAACATCTTTTAGACATGTCTATGAACAAATCAACATATACTTCTTAGTTCAGATTAAGAATCCTATTGCATGAGGAATAAGTCAAGTTCTAAGCATTTTGAGTCAATACATAACAATAACTTTATCTTTGTGACACTCTACCAGCCGCACTAGGAACACATCCTACAGTCTTGAAGTTGAAGTACACATACTACATATATACCAAACAATACTATCAAACAGTAAGCAATCCAAATCATGTTTGTAATGGATATAAATCCCAACATTTATGACTTGTCAACATGACAGATCATAATATGAAATAGAAAATATACATATCAACATGATTACTTTCCGCAACAAGAAGAATAATCCACAATAACAAATCATCAAGTAGTAGTACAAGGAATGTAACAACCATTCAAATCATGTTCTACATGGTTTATCATCTTTTATTCATTTGCCTTGAAACTACTCTGCTTGTACCTCACCAAGTAGAAGTCACCATGCCTAATTCTCGTGTCAATGACTCCCCGTCACTATCTTAGGGTTTAGCTGACCACCCTAATATATCAACAACAGACCTTGGATACCTTAGGGTTGCCTAAAGAGGCTCACGTCCTCATCTCGGGTATACGAGATAGGAACCATCAAAACAATATGTCACATATCACAATATTTCACATATTTTTCATTTCACATTTCACATATTTCATTTCATCAGAGTCTATTCCATCTGGACATAGACTTTCACAACAAGGATTTAGGGCCAGAGACACTCCAAATGACCCACTCCTAAATCCTGGTGGTCTAATCTTAGGGTCTCAATCAACAATATGAAAATCCTTCTCATAATTCATTGATTACCACAAGGAGATCTATTTTGTTTCCCCAGTGTGGTCCTCAGGGAAACTCACGGTGTTTAGGGCACCTAACTAAATGTTTCATCGTTTCACTTGTTATTTATCTCTTTTACTCATCTTAAAAGAATTCAAAACATCATATATCAAATGTGTGTATTCTCACGTAACTAGAATAACATCAAAATAGATTAAGCTTATAAATAAAGATAATGACTAAAACAAGAAGCACCACAAATTGTATTTTGCAACATATATAGTTCTTTAAATTTCCACATCATCTCATAGCATTCATCATCTGTGAGCTTTCAGCTCAAGACATAATCTCATTGTCCAACATTTACCGCATCAGGTTTTTATCATCATCAGTGGGCTTTCAGCCCGAGACATAATCTCATTGTGCAATATTTACCCTCATCAATGTTTCTCAAATGTAAGTAGTACATGTTAAATTCAATCTCAACATATTTCTTTTCAGTTAATTCTATGTCACAATTCTCAACAAATATTCACAGAGACATTAGATCTAGCAATAGTAAAAGCATATATGTATCTTGTATCATCTGTCATACTCAGAATAGATTTATCATACATCATATACTTATTCCATCCAATTTCAGTAGATGCAAATATGTTTCAAACATAAACATGAATAACACACTTATTTCTCTTCTTCTTTTATTTCACATTCTTCACTTAGGGTTACTAATCAACACATGGTGATTATCATTTGAATTCCATCAAAATGGTTCATTCTCATAGTACAAGTATTCTATCAAACAATCACAATACAGGAACACATTCTTGTAAATCAATGCAAATGCTTGGACCTCATCTTGTTATTGAATTCAACTGCATCTATGTGCATTACTTGATCCCTTATTTGAGATCATTATTCGTTAGCATCATCTAATTCATCATATTTAGGTTTAGAGTTAGGTTCTTAGATTCATCTACTAATTCTCATATTTTTCTTACATTTTATATTTATTAATCTCAACTTCTCTCATGTAATGTTCATTAAATTACTGGAACCAATCATTTTTAACTCACTTGATATACCATGCTTCTCAATCTCTTTTCATTGATATCCATCAAAGTCCAATTTTAGTATGTTCATTCAATTTGGCTTAAGCCACATATAATTATAATAAAGGATTAAAGACTTCATCATAATAAGTTCATTAGTTTCATATTTAACTTGCCACCACCATCAATACATTTTTCTTCATATCATTTCTTATATTTAGATAAGTGTACAATGTCAGTGATTCTAATGTAATTCCCATAATCAACTGTGATCATTCTTCATTATACTACTCATTTATCTTAAAGGAATGTCTTAGATTTCATATTCTTACACCATAATCTCTAATCAACCTACACTATTCATTGTTATGTAGCTTGTATGAAAAGACATTGATGTGAGGGATTACTCATCATTTCATAAGTCATGCTAAAATATATGCATTGGTCTTATATAATATTAATAAGACTCATCATATTTAATTGAAGTATTAGTACTTATACTTTGACATTTCATCACATTTACAACATCATATACAAGTTCTAGCTTTATCACTCATAATCGTCTTAATAATAAACTTTTAGGGTTTTCAAGAAGTCATTCCTTAGTTCAACATATCACAAGAATAATATCATTTGGTAATCCAATCATGATTCAGGGGTTCATTGGGACTATTTACAAACATGGAAACCCAAGTTTCCATGTTCACACATTTCATTCATCAATCATAAGTATACATTGATTAATTGACTCATTTGATTCACTTCCTCAACACAAACCCTAATCAGGAAATGTGGTCACCTCATACTGATCAATATGTTTATATCATATTCAATTCCATTACCATTCAACAATACACTTGTATAATACATTCTAGTACAATTCAAATATGATTCTATACATGTCAATTCAATTCCAAGCATATCGCCCATTGGGCTGACTTTTAGGCAATACTCACATGAAATATCACAATCGTCTATCCGTAGGATTTTTCATGGATCCTCAAGCAATATATCAGGAACTGATCAAGTTCTAATCAATGATAAATAATCAAAATCAGTAGAATTTAATCCCCTAATATCTTTTCCCAAATCAATATCCAATCACATACATATACAAGCAAGGTTTCAGATTATTTTAGATGGATAGAATTAGGCTTTCAACATGAATACAGAGCTGAGGAGGGAGAAAAACACCCACCTCAGGTGCCAATCACCTTTAAAACGTAGGTCAACCTCTGAATTTTTGGAAACCCAATCAAACTCTAGTAAATGAATCCATTTCTTCCTCCTCTCAACTCAGAAACCCTAGAAATGGAGATTAGGAGAGAAAGAGTGAGAAAAGGGGATGATTTGATGTGATTTTGAATCAAACCAGAGGAGGGACATAATCTTGACATGTGAGAGAATATTCACCATGAAATACTATGCAAAGAAGCTAAACTTACTTGATTTCATATATCTAGGATAGAGAAACCCTAGGTCAACATCTCCACCACTTTCTCTTCTCAAAACCCTAGCTCTCCTCTCTCTCTAGAATTTCGTTTCTTGGATAGGAATGATGAGTTATGAGATCTACTTGTGTATTATCTTAGTCATATAGATGAATTGAGGTGCTTAGAACAATTGCAAACAAGCCCTCGATTGTATTTTTATTTTGTTCAGACTGGTTGGTCGGCTGAGTTATAAACTCGACCGACAACACTCTCCAGAACTAAAAAAATCGTCCAAAATTATGAAAATTTTAAAAAATATATGAAATTTAGTTTATAAGATAAATTTAAAATTTCATATAAGTTGGAGTTACCAAAAAATAAACAAAAATCAAATACTAGACTGCTATATTGCAGTCTGCAGCATGGTCGGTCGAGTTTGTCCTGGGCAAAACTCGATCGACACCCCTTTCTGTAGAGATCAAATATCATAAAAAAATTACTAAAATTTCATAGTATATCTATAATAGAGTTTCCCAATTAAAGTTAAAATTTGGGATCAATTGGATGTACCCATAAAAATATAAAATTAAAATACCAAACTGCTATATTTCAACCTGAATACATGATCGACTGAGTTTCTCTTGGGGAAACTCGATCAACAAATAGGTCCGAGAATTATTAAAAAATTATAATATTTTTCAATAGTTCTCATATTTGATATATCCAAATCATATCCAAATTTAAAATAAATTTGAGTTATACATTAAATACTAAAAATCATTTAGTGAGCCACTATACTTATCAAAATTTGTCTTCATATGTCATCAAAACCTAATTGCGTCTGATTAGGGTTTTCAATTATTAAACCCTAATTATGTGAATCAAAGTATGATTAAGGTTTCTCATTATATTCAAAATATCAAAAATTAATCTACCATCATTAATCAACCTTTAAATAATGATCCACCTAGTTAAGCATGCAATCAATCAAGTAAACCCTAATTAGATGGTTAATCTGAAAACATGCCATTACAAACACAGTCATATCATCCATAGTAGTTCTCAATTTTTATTCATCCTTCTCTTCTCTTTGACACTACAAATGACTTGACATAGTCTTGGTCTATTGGTGGTCAATTTTCATTCCTCTACCTTGGTTTTTCCCTTCCATTGAGTATGGTTGGCCTAGAAAGTGTTACAAGAGGTGCTTTTGGGGTAGTTTTTGTTGGATTAAAGGCTCTAGAGGGGGGTAAATATATCTAAAAAGTACTTAAACCAAATTCATTATACCTTCAAATTACTTTAAGAAATAGGATTTCAAATATGGAATTTGATGTGCAACTAAACATACATAGCTTGGATGAGAGAGATTGAATGAAATCAAGAACACACTATGTAGAGTGGTTCCAAACTCCAAATTATGAGAATGTACATCCAATACCTAGAGAGGTCAAACCCTAGGATTTTGCAACCATTGCATACTTATATTCCATTATAAGACATACAATAAGACCTTCCTTTTCAAGGGAATAATACCTAGCCTTCCTTTTTAAGGACCAAAAGGAGCGAAAAAAACCTTATAAGGTCTCACCTATCCTTGGAGCAAGAGTCTTCAACCTCTACAAGGGCTTACCCACTTTTGAAAGGAGCTAGACAGCTTCACCAAGGAGCTCCCCTTATTACAAAAAATCTTCTGCCTTTAAGGAATTACCCACTCTTCTCAAGGATCTTCAACCTTCACATTCTCCTTCACCTTGGAGAAGCTTTGACTAACTTTTCTCTTGAGAAAGGGATTGGGAAAGATAATATTTGAGAGCTTTACGTGAGTACTATGGAGTATCTCTCTCACACATAGCCTATTTCACTCATAATGATGTTTTGATTAGTAAGAAAGAGAGAGAAAGAGACTCTATGTGGATATAATCACTCAACTATAGTTAGGATCAAGGTATGCAAACTTAGGATGAAGCCCAATAGTAGCTATTTATAGTTGGGAGTGTCCACTAGCCACTAGAAGCACTTGGGGACGAATCCTAGTCATTTGGGGTGTTGGAACATATCCATTTTTTATGTTTGCAACACTCCAATGACTAGAAACACTTTTTCTGTATACTCCATACAACACAATTTGTAAAGTTTCAATAAAGGTAACTCGACTGATTTCACTATTTGACAAACTAATTTTGAGTTGTCATTCAAGTTTATCCTGGATGAAACTCGATCAATGACTTAAAATCACTTTATCTGTGCAACATGTCAGTCGAGTTTAACCTGGGACAAACTCGGCCAAACCTAGCAATTTCCAAGACCCATCCTAGGCGTCGATCGGGTTTCTAAGAGGGAAACTCGACCGAACAGACTACATGTGATGCATTTTGAAAATTTTCATTGAAATGCTTAAACATTTGTTTTAAGTGATCCTAATTTTTTCTCATCTTAATTACAAGTCATAGCATCTATATAAATGATTACAAAAATTATCCTAAGTCATTTAGGGTGCTTTCTAGAAAAGTGCATTTGCATTGACTTTGGCCTGTATTTGATCAAGCTAAGGCTTGGTTGAATTGACCTGTTTTATGTACCTAATATCTAAAATCAATCTCAAATAGACATATTAGATACATATGAATGGAATGGTTAAGTCATCATCAAAATATGGACAATGTATAACTTTTAGGTCAACAATTTTGATGGTTTATTGATCTAGTATGATCATGGAGTTGTTCTTCCAAGGATTATTTGTTTGCATGAGTGTGTACTTGATGAATGCATATTCGTCCCCTTTCCATCACATATTTTAGGTCATTTATTTAGGATTTTATGTAATTTATTCTCAAATTTAGGAACTAATTGCAAATCCATTTCTTTCATCTCCATAATTAGATTTCTTATCATTTTCTATTCACATTTTGTAGGTCCCACACTCATACACATTCTCTCAGCTCCAAAGTGCAAGAACCTACTTCACGACTCAGAGAGTCGGAAGATTGGATGCTCCCACTGCACATTCTCAAATTTCCCAGAACTCCTTTCAATCGACTCGCCTCACCAGTTGACCGACTCGCGTGCCCAAAACAATTCCATCCCATAACTCTAGTAAAGTGTCTCACTTGGCCAACACATCAACTTAATTTATTCCTAGAAGATGCACCACTCCAGCAAATTGGTCGACTCAGCATGAAAACTGGTCGTCTCAATTTACCAACCAGCCGACTGGAGTCCCTCGGAGCCCAAGTATTGCTTAGATTGCACCAACCCTAAAATGGTCAGCGTTGCCAACAAAACTAGAGTTTAGACTCACTTCCCAAGATCTACACATCCACACATTACAGTCGAATGACTGGGAATTTTAGTCAATTGACTAGCATCTGTGAGATAGACTTTTATAGCCACTGCCATCCACATTTAGCCACATTAGTAGGGTTTTTCACCACTCCTCCCCCCTATAAAAGGAGGGGGCACTCCAAAAAGAAAATCAAAATCTTTTATATTGTACTTTGTGGGCTTTCTTATATCTCCTGTACTCCAGTCTTGCATCAAAATACTATTGTTCTTCTTATTATTTCAATTGATCTTCTTGTGTAGTGAGCAAGAATTGGAGAGGAAAGTCATTTGATTGTTGCTAAATCAGAGTTTGATATTGGTTGGATTCTTCTTTTATCACTGGCCTTTGACTTCTCTTCTCCTTTCTTATACTTTTGTGCCTATTTCTATAATATGTTAGTAGTTTCACATATCGAGGCATGGGGTGTAGCCTCGTAGCCTATAGTTGTTTGGATTTAAATTAACTCTTACATCTTACTTGTTAGATGATGTTTTGTTCATTTATCACCATGTTCTACACATTGATCTCTTGTATTACTGTGTGTTAATCTTGGGTGAAGAAACCTCATATCCCAATGATTTTTAAAGACAAAAAAATGCATAAATATCCAGAAGAAATCTCAAAAGGAGCTCTTTTGGGATCATCAAGCAAGGATCCACAAACACTGGGATCAATGGGTTTGCATGAAGCTTGATATTTTATAAATTCATTTAGAGAATGTTTTCAAATACTGTCATCTAATTGGTTTGTTTTCAACAAGTTTTTCGATCTAAGTTTCTAAACAAGTTATGAGTGCAAGCCTCAGACCCCAATATTCCCTCATAATTTTTTGACCACAGTTTCAATTGCATTACTTGCAATCTTCTTACTATTCTTAGCATAATCATTTTCATAATTTTGTTTTTTGTGTAATATTTCATTTACTTATCCTTAGCATAATATCTTTCATTTCAAGATAATTCTCTTTATTTCTTTAATTAGCATAATCACCTCTTCAAAGTGGAATTTACATTTCTGTTCAAAGTTTGTTTTTGTACAAAGTTATCAATTTCAAATTCTAAACTTAAAAAGTATTACCATGGGACCGATCCTTCGATAATAAGAATTAAATAACTTGTCTAAGTGTTTTGTTAGTTGTAAAAAAGGTTAAACTATAGGAATTAGTTCTTCCTAGTGAATTATTGGGTTAACCACACACATCAATTTTGGCACTTGTCAGGGACAACAATTTTATTTTTCAAACCCCCTTCGCCTTGGATAATTAGAAATTTTTATTTTTCTTTTTATTTCCTACTGAGTCCTACTCTAGTAGTTGTACTCCTCTTTCTAACGAGTTTCCATTCTGATGCTATAGTTTTTTCTTGCAACTGTGCTTATTTTCTTGAATCAGAACTTCCTCTCCTTCAAATCTTTTTCTGATCTTACCAAGCGATGTATGCAAAATGTTGATGCCTTGCCTCCCACTTTTGATCACGAAATAGAAAGGACCTTAAATTATTTGAACCGAACAAATTGTTATAGGATGAATGAATAGGGAGTAAACTGTAGGATTGAGTGTGCCCTTGCTGATCAAAGAGAAGCCCTTTTAGCCTAGTGTGAATCTAGAGATGCCATGTTCTTTGAGACTTTATTGGCCAACTAATAGGCTTGGGAGGCCACTCTACACATGGTTAAATGAAAAAAACAACTTAAGGACTTCTTATTCCCTATATATGAGTAACATCCTATTGTGCCACCTGACATCACTGCTTCCTAGATTGATATCCACACTTAGTGGATCACTATGCTTCAAGCCAACCCTTTTTCTGGTAAAAAAGGTGACAGATGCCAGGACTATATCCAACATTTTTTTGACTTGTGTTCATTGCATAAAATTCCTGGAGTTTATGAAGATGCAATAAAATTGAGACTGTTCAAATATTCCATATCAAACCAATCTAGTAGTTGGTACAATGCCAAAGATCCTATCACTACATGGTTTACTCTCCAATCCAAATTCATAGAAAATATTACCCCCATCCCTCACTTATTAGAGTAGGGGGCATATTACCCAATTTTATATGGCCTTAGTGAGACCTTAGGAAAGCTTGGGAAATGTTTAAGGAAATTCTCCATCATTTCCCACACCACAATATCTCGCTGTTCCAATTAAATGAAACATTTTATGGAGGTGTTGATTAAACATCAAGGTTTTTCTCGATTCCTCATCTGGAGTATGTTCTAATATTTTGATAGTCTGTGGGAGGTTGTTAATTGAAGCTCCAAAACTCAAGCATGATCTAGTCCAGGGCTTGGAGGAGTCATCAAGATAGCCAAAGCTGAAGATAATTTTGAAATGTAAGCTATTCCAAAGAGACTTAAGCTTCTTGTCCTCAAACAAGATTTTCTAGAATCTTCCTTCAATGAAAACCACAACAAATAAAATATGCTGACTCTCTCTGTGGAATCTACCAAGGGTATGACCACTCTACCTAATAATGCCAACTCCTATATAATATCCCATGCAACCTGAAGTTGGACATCAAATGGAGGACTTAAATTCCAGCAATAGCATACCCGATCAAGCCTATTACAATCCCAACTAAGTAAGGAATCACCCTGGGTTCCAATATGGCAATTTGGTCAGTGCTGAAAATGCATCCCGAGAATACCTCCCCAAGTCAACAACCACCCCCCCAGTTTCCAATACAACAACCAAAAGAGTTTCATGAATCAAGGAAATTATTTGGGTAATTTCCAAAACCGTAGTGGTTACCGAGGGTAAAAATATCAAAACAAAACCAATCACTAAAATGCAAAAAAAAAACTCCTATCCCTTTTTTTATGATAGAATAATTGCTTTAAAGCAAATAACCCTTTCATATAAGGCCCACCAAAAAGCAACTAATGCTCAGTTAGATCAACTCCTAGAAAACCAAAGACCTCCTGCTGGCACCTTTCTTGGGCAGCTCGAGAATATATTGAAGCATCCTGAACAACTTTAGGTCATCTCCACACATTTTGGGAATATTTATGCTCCTCTCCCTCCTCTAGAGAAGCCTCCTATTATGCCCCTAAGTTTTGAGGATGAAGACACTTTGGTAGTTGAAAAGGAACTACCACAAGGCACACCATTTCCAATGCAAATATAGCCCCCATCCTCGAGGCTCACAAGTTCTGACAAACCTGGCATTCCTATTTATAAGCCTCATCCACTAGATCAGGCCTACCTAAAGCAGACTAGGATAGATGCCATGTTCATGAAATTCAAAGATGCCATGAAGAAACTTCATGTGGACATGCTCTTTCTAAATGCTCTTTTTGACATGTTGATGCATTGAATATTATTCACTTTTCACAGGCTATTTTATTATGTATTTCATGCACATTTTCTCATTTTGACATTATTTATGCATGGTTTATCATTATTGACTTGTGACATACATTTGCATCAAATATTTGCTATTTCTACCGTTTCTATTGATTTATTGTAGTCTATGGGACTTATGTTCTTAGTTTTGATTTTTAGGTGAATTGACAAGTCTTGGATCAGCTTGGTGTTATCGAAATCATTGACAATGGTACTAAAATTGAAGAAAAGGATAGACATGAGTCAAAGAAACACGGTGGTGCCGATAAAAGAATCAGTGCTACTGAGTTGATCAATGGTAACACAACCAATGTGGTTCTGTGCCACCAACCTCCAGTCAGTGGTACCGACTTGTACCTAGGAAAATTATCAAATGTCATAGAGCAACTCATTGCTATCTATGATTCTAACAGTAGTATCGACACTCACAGGGAGTCATGATCTAGAAGAGGACTTGGTGCCACCAACATCCTGTCAGTGGTACCGATTTTTCACGATCAGACGAGATTGAAGATGGTGATTGATCCAACAACCACAACTTAATTACATCTTAAATCAATATTATGACTAGGAACGAATTCAGTCATGTACCTAAAAATCACGTTGGAGTTCTTTACATGATACTCAACCAGATCATCTTCTCCAGGGATTTTCATTTATTCTTTAATATTTTCCTCATCTTTCCCTTCTCCATCTATGTGTATGGAAACTGAAATCATGAGGGGCTAATCCCCTAACTCCTTAGGATCTGGGAGTAGCCTACTTATGTGCTGTACTTGAGAATTATGAGTTTTTATATATATATATATATATATTTCCTAGTTTTTGGACATATTTCTATGATTGCTTCATGAATTATCTATGCTTGATCACCATAGTTGATTTCTTAGATGTTAATTGCTTTGGGAGAGGGATTAAGTGTTGGATAAGTCATAGATTTACGTCACTTTGACTGTGCCTTGAGAGAGGGCTCATGGCTGTGAAGGGTATAGCCTAGAGGATTGGTTAAAGTACCTTACTAATGATTAAATCACTATGAGAGTGGTGTTTGTATTAGATTAGGTAGGGGATTGCGCTCGAGAGTAGGTAATTCTTGCTACAGGTCCCTTGGTATAGGGATAGGAGAACTAAATATTGATAAGTAGTGTCAATTAAAATATTAAACTTGGTGAAACTATATTTCTAGGAAATTTATTCCATTTGTGATCACAACCTCAGTAATTTAGTTTTCATTCTTTCAATTAGTCATTAAAGTAATCAATCACCTTTTTACTAGGTCTAGCTGATCGAGTCATAGTTAATAGTAGTCTTTAGATTCATGTTTCCCCGAGTTTAACATATGGGTATCTTTTGGCCTATATTATTGTGACAGTGCACTTGCATTTAATATGTGTAGTAAAACACATCACATGCCTACATATAGGAAAACTTTGTTGACTAGGAAGTATACCACTGAGGAATATGATACCGTGAAACTTGGTAGGACTACTTCTGATACCATTCTTAACAAAATTCTTGAAAAATAGAAACACCCCAGTTCCTTTGGTATTTGGTGTTTTCTAGTTGACAGCACTTGTAGGAAGCTCTAGAAGACTTAGGCACAAGTATTTCCATCATGCCTTATATTCTTTGCAAAAGATTAGGATTTTTTGACATGCTACCGACAACCATTACCATCGAATTAGCAAATTCACCTATGACAAAACCCATGTGTATCATTGAGCATATATCAATGAAAGTGGGAAAGGATGCCTACATCTAGTGTGATTTTGTAACCATGGACATCACAAAGGATCTATGCTATCCCCTTACCTTGGCCGTCCCTTTCTAGCCATCACTTGATATTTGATTGATGTAGAGGTTAGAACCATCCTTTACGGCTAGGTAGGAAAATCCTAGAGTTTTATTTTTTTTGAGAGCATGAGAGGTCGAATCTTCCATGAGGAAGTTTACCTTCTCGATTGTATGGACAAGCTTTCCCAAATGAGACATGAGTGGGAACTATTAGAGACCCATTCCACATAGCCCTTACTGCCCCTACGAAGAGTGACCTTGATGATGAGCAATTTAATCAGTGCAAGTTTCATCTATATACTTTTGAGGAATCCTCCAAGACAAATTTGAGGATCTCCAGATGATCTCTCTTATAGAAGAGGAAATCAAACCACCAAAGGCCCCAAAAATGAAACCCCTCTGGGAAGGACTCAAATATGTCTTTCTCGATGAAAAATAGATTTTCCCTATCATAATATATTCTGACCTCATATCCGATAAAGAAGATAAGCTCATGACTGAGTTTAGGAAAAGGAGAGATGCCTTGAGATACAAAATGACTGAACTAATAGGGGTTAGTAAAGACATCTACATGCATAAAATTCCTATGGTAAAAGAGTACAAGCCATCTAGAGACCCTCAATGCAAATTAAATCCCCATATGAAGGAGGTTGTTCGACTAGAGGTTATTAAGCTTTTGATTGTAGGAATCATATACCCAATCTCTGAATCCCCCTAGGTTAGTCTTATTCAAGTCATGACCAAGAAAGGAGGCACCACTGTTGTGAAAAATGGTAATGATGAACTCATCCCACTTACACCATGATTGCATGGAGGATGTGTATTGATTACAGTAAATTGAATAAGGCCACTAAGAAAGATCACTTCTTCCTTTCCTTCTTTGATCAAGTACTAGAGTGTGTTGCCCATCAAGAGTAATTCTGTTACTTGGACAATTATTTGAGTTTTTTTATCAAATACCTATCCGCCACTACAACCACAAAAAGAACACTTCATCTGCCCTCCGACACCTACACATTCAAAAGAATGTTGTTTGGTCTTTGTAATGCCCTCACCACATTCCATTGGTGAATGGACAATATTTACTGGGTTGATTGAAACCGTCATGGAAGTTTTTATAGACTATTTCTCAATTTATGGAGATTGTTTTGATTCTTGTTTATGACATTTGTCCCTAGTGCTAGAAAAGAGTGAAGAGGCACACTTAGTTTTGAACTGGGAAAAATGTCATTTCATGGTAAGATAAGGGATTGTCCTTGCACATCGAATGAGAAATAGATAAATAGAAGTGGATAGAGAAAAAATTGAGGTCATCAAAAAACTTTTCCCTCCTACCTCCATCAAGGACATATGTGCCTTTATCGAGAACACTGGGTTTTACCGACATTCATTCAAAATTTCTAAAAAATTGCCAAGCCTCTTACCAATCTTCTTGTGAAAGATGTTCCCTTTGATTTTGACTAAATGCACATGAGTATCTTCCTCAAATTGAAGGATGCTCTCACCTCCACCCCCATCATTCATGCACTAGATTGGCTGCTACCTTTTGAGATCATGTGTGACGTCAGTGACTATGCGGTTGGAGCCATTCTTTTACAACTATTCGATAAGAACCATCATGTCATATACTACACATCCAAAACCTTATATGACACATAGCAAAACTACACCACAACTGAGAATGAAATTTTAGCAATTGTATATGCCTTTGACAAGTTCCAGTCTTATTTGGTTGGATCTAAGGTGATCATCTATACAAATAACACTGCCATTCACTACTTAATGACCAAAAAGGATGCTAAACCTTGTTTGATTTGATGGATTCTTTTACTTTAGGAATTTGATTTAGAAATCCTCAATAAAAGGGCTCTGAAATTGTAGTTGCTGACCACCTTAGCTGCCTTAGTTTACATCATGATGATGAAACTCTAATTGATGATTCCATTCCAGATGACAAATTACTTAAAGTTGAATCCCAATACCCATGGGTTGTTGACTATGTAAATTATCTCGCGGCAAGTGTTCTACATCCTTATTACAAGGGACATGCTAAAGCAAATTTTTCACATGATGTTAAGAACATTTATTATTTTTTTAAACTATGTGTAGATGGCCTCTATCATAGATGTGTCATTGAGGAAGAGGCTCATGATATTATAGAGCAATGTCATTCTGGCCCCACTGGTGGACACATGACCTCTCAAAAGACCTCTATGAAAGTGCTTCATTCTGGGTTCTTTTGGCCCACCTTGTTTAGAAAATGTTATGAATTTGTCCTAGATTGTGATAAGTGGTAGAGGTATGGGAACGTTTCTAAGAGAGACCAGATGCCAATGACCTCTTGACAGGAAATTGATATATTTGATGTGTTGGGAGTGGATTACATGGGACACTTTGCTTCTGCTTGTGGGTTTTCCTATATCCTAGTTGTTGTGTACTACGTCCCAAAATGGGTAGAATCCATCCCACTAAAACTAGTGATTTCAAACCCATTATGAAACTTCTTAAAGATACCATCTTTCCTAGGTTTGGGTTAACTCACACCATGATTTCCGATGGGGGGTCACACTTCTTAGAGAACTGTTTAGAATCCTTGTTAAGAAAATATGGTGTTCACCACAAGGTCTCTTCCCCCTACCACCCTTAGACTAGCGGCCAAGTCAAGGTCTCACATCATCAAATTAAATCCATCTTGGGGAAAAAAGTCAACCACACTAGTAAGGATTGGGCCTTGAAGCTCAATGATGCCTTTTGGGCACATAGAACAACCTTCAAAACACCCTTAGGTACCACTCCTTTCTGACTGATTTATGGAAAGTCTTGTCATCTCCCCATAGAATTGTAACACAAAGCCAAGCGAGATATCAAAACCCTCAATTTTGACCTATATGCAGTCGGTGAGAACCTTTTCCTTCAAGTACAGGAGCTAGAGGAACTTAGAGTGACTGCATATGAGAGTTCTAGGATCTACAAAGACACGACCAAAATGTGTCATGATGGTCACATCGGTGAAAGGACATTCAAGAAAGCAATCAAATTGTACTATACAACTCTAGGTTGAGACTTTTTCTAAAAAAACTCAAATCTAGGTGGCATGGGCCTTACCTAGTCAAGCGTGCCTATTGACATGGTGCTTTTCTCCTTTGGGACAAAGTAAAGGGCGAATTTTTAGTAAAAGAACATAGACTTAAGCGCTACTTAACTACTCATGATTTTGTTGCATAATGAATCAAGCGCTACCCTAACCCTACAGATTTAGACTTAATATGTAACATACCAGGTCTTGAGGCCTCAGATAAAATGATCTTAAAAGGAATGATTGCACTACCCTTATCACCAAGGTGCACTCCTTTTCAGGGAGTGCATCAATAAGAACTCCAAAGTTAAGCGTGCTCAACTTGGAGTAGTACTAGGATGTCTGATTAGTCAGAAACTTGATAGGCTTGAGGCTAAAATGATATTAAAAGGAATGATTGAACTACCCATATCACCAAGGTACACCTCCTTTTCAGGGAGCCCATCACTCAGAACTCCAAAGTTAAGTGTGCTCAATTTGGAGTAGTACTAGGATGGGTGACTAGTCAGGAAGTTTATCCAAGCTTGTGTGTGAGTGAGGACAAAGTGTGTAGTTAATGCCAATAGTAATCTGTGGGGCCAATCATCATTCCTGAAACTCCACTAGAGCCCTGGGTAGTGGGCCCAAGCATTACATAAGAGAACACCCGCCCCACCCACTCCAAAACCATAACCAACCTCATAAACACATAATTTGGTCCTTCGATGTTAAATTGGGCACTTGTTGGGAGGCAACCCAACTTATTTGTGACTTATTTTATTTAAATTTTCTTTTATTGTGTACTCTTGCAAATTCCTTCTTGCTATTTTCTTTTTTACATGTCCCTTTCATTCCAAATACTGGGGTTATTACTACTATGAATCTCCTTCCTCATCCACTCCTCTGCCACCTCAATCCCTACCACCATGATGATTCTCTTCCCTCCATCTTGGACTTGGGATTTTCTCAAGACGAGCAAAAACTCTTAGTTTAGGATGGAGGTGGGTGGTACATACTAATTCCACCCCCTTATCTTCCCTGTCATAACATATTTATCCTGTCATATTTTCTTGCATGTAGTTTTAGTTGCTTTATGAGTTTTAGTTTACTTTTTGTTCTATAATGCCATGATTTAGCCCTTATCTAGTTGGTCGGATGAATACTTATATTTTGTATCAATGTACCCTATTGAATGCAGTAAACCTTCTATGCAATCATTTTACAAGTTGCCATGATTAGAACTCACCGTGTCACCTAGGATCTCAAATTAGCATTACTCCTTAGAAAGATTTACAAGCCTTATGAATTGATAGGAATGAAACACAACTTTTTTTTGTATTTTAAAATTAATGAATAACTTGTCATATCTCTTGTATTATGTAGGTAATAGGACAAACAGAACTAATACGATGATGCTCCTCAAAGAAAAAAATTCAAAAACATGAGATGCATAAGATCAACCTTTTCTACACAATATTCCACCATATTCATATCCCCTTGTCTTAAAAAAGAAAATTAAAACAACCAAAACTATGCCAAACTCCAAGTTTGAGGTGGCATGATCATCCCCCTCTCACAACTTCTTCCATACCCCTCGTAAATCTAATAGGGATGTACCATCAAGAAAAGATGCCAAAGTGCACACCTAAAAATGCAATCAATGTAATTGTAGTAATTACAATAAGAGATATCAAATTGAATAGAGGAGAGATCATCTTTGTCCATACCTCATTCACTTTGTTTTCTACCCAGGGGAATCCAAATAACCCTACAATCAACTTCAAACCATGTTGTTGTGCAAAACTTACAAGAAAATGCGAGAGTGTCAAAGTAAAATGGATATGGAACCTACTTTTTCACAAAATATTGATATAGAAAAAAGCTATGAAACATGCTCTGGTAAAGATGTGGTATTTTGCACTTTGTGATTCCATAAGATTGGGTTGCTTATCCAAGAAAGTAGGTAAGGTTCAAGGAAATGCTATGTGAGTAAGGAAGGACATGTTATTAATACAAATTGAATAAATTTGTGATTTGTTGTTGTTTGAGGATGAGTAAACAATCAAGTCTGGGGTATTTTGATTAATTCATATTCATCCCCCTCTCATCGCATCTTTTAGGTCATTTTTAGGATGATATGTTACCCTTTCCCAAAATTAGGAACTAATTGCAATTTCGTTTCGTTCATCTCCTTAATTAGATCTCTTATCACTTTCTATTCACATTTTTTAATTTTCATGCTCATTCACATTCTCTCATCTCCAAAGTGCAAGAACCTACTTCACCACTCAGAGGTTCAGAAGACTGGAGGCTTCCACTGCACATTCTCAAACTTCCCAGAACTCTAGTTGATTGACTTGCCTCACTGGTCGATCGACTTGCATGCCCAAAACTATTCCATTCTAGAACTCCAGTTGAGTGTCTCACTTTGACAACTCATCAACTCACTTCATTCCCAGAAGGCGTGCCACTCTAGTGAACCGGTCGACTTAGCCAGTCAACTCGACATGCAAACTAGCCATATCAATTTGCCAATCGGCCGACTGCAGTCCCTTGGAGCCCAAGTATTGCCTAGATCATGTTAGCCCTAAAATAGTCTACACCTCCAACAAAACTAGGGTTTTTACTTGCTTCCCCTAGATCCACATGTCCACACATACCAGTCGATAGACTAGGAGTTCCAGTCGATTGGCATCCACATTTAGCTACATTCCTAAGATTTTCATTCCTCCTCCCCCAATAAAAGGAGGGGGGACTTCATAAAGAAAAGCATAATCTTTTATCTTGTACTTCATGGGTTTTATTATATCTTTTGTAATCCATTTTTTCATCAGAATACTATTGTTTTTCTTGTTATTTAAATTGATCTTCTTGTATACTGAGCAAGAATTATAGATGAAAGTTATTTGTATCTTGCTAGATCAGAGTCCGATATTGGTTGGATTCTTCTTTTATCACTAGTCTATGACTCCTCTTCTCCTTTCTTATGTTTTTGCATCTATTTATATAATGAGTAAGTATTTTCATATACTGGGGTATGGCGTGTAGCCCCATAGGCTGTAGTTGCTTATGTTTAAATTAACTCTTAGATCTTAATTGTTAGATGGTGGTTTGTTTGTTTATGACCGCATTCTACAAATTGATCTCTCATATTATTGCCTGTTAATCGTGCGTGAAGAAACCTTAGATCCCAATAATTTTGAAAGATTGAATATACACACAGAGATTTGTAAGATATATCAAAAGGAGCTCTTTTGGAATGATTGAGCAAGGATCCACATGGGATCCATGGGTTTGCAAGAATCTTGATCTTTTATAAATGCATTTGGAGAATATTTTTTCTTGCCCTCATCTAATTGGTTTGTCTTCAACGAGTTTTGTTGATTTATTTTCTACATAGGTCATGGGTGCGGGCCCCAAACATGATATTCCCTCATAATTGTTTGATCTCAATTTCAATCTCTTTACTCATTACAATCTTCTTACTATTCTTACCATAATCATTTCTCTTATTTATTTTCTTACTGCAATCTTTAATTTACTTGTCCTTAGCATAACTATCTTTTATTTTAGCATAATTCTTTTTGTTTCTGTTATTAGCATAATCACATCTTCAAATTGGAATTTACATTTTTGTTCAAAGTTCATTTTCATCCAAAGCAATCAGGATCAAATTTGAAACTTAAAAGTTATTCCATGGGAACACCTTCTATACTAAGAATTAAACAACTTGTTAAGTGGGTTGTTTTTCGTAAAAAAGGTTAAACTCTAGGAATTAATTCTCCCTACTGAATTATTGTGTAAATGATGCAAATCAATACTTCATTTTTCCCTATTATACACAAATATAAAAAGCTTCGATTCCTATTTCCTAATTAAGGGCTTAAGATGCTAAATTAAATTAGTATCAGCCTATATGTTAATAGATTCTATATGATAATTAAATGCTTAGGTAATCTATTTTTGTAAAAATTGCCTACTTGAGTTATAATAGCTCTAATTTATCTTCGATGCCTAATATGCCTACTATTTGAGATCTAAAGCAAAATTGATATGATATGACCTATTTGGTTTGTTTATTGGATTATTTGCACTATTTTCCCTAGACGAACAAAAGTTTAGTTTTATAGATGTTATTAATTAGTTCATACATTGTAGAAGGGTTTCCTCAGGTTAAATCTTAAAGAAATGGACAAGCCTAGTCGAACATATTGTTTGAAGATATATTTGACATGTGAATTTTTTGATAAATGTTGATGCTATGATATGAAATACCTAAATGAAACTAGTATGATATAAGTTGTTACACTAATTGTGTTTTATATGTCAATGATTTTAAAATGACATGATTGGATAATACATAAGTTTTTTTTAATAAGAAAGGCTCCATCATATTAGTTGCACAACATTAGTAGGTTAAAGTTAAAGGAAAACACAACTATCAACATCCCATAAGGAATTTCTAAATAAGTCATCTACAAAACTTATAAATATATTCAATTACATGGATCCCTAAAAAGCACCGAACTTCTAAAGAAGTCCTCCAGATGTCTAAGTCCAAGGGTACATATGCAACCTTCAAGAAGTGAGCAAACATGCTGAGCAAAGGATCCTCCAATCTAGTCACAATTCCAACTCCCATATAAAGGTACACTATGAAATTGTTCTCTTGGAAGCTAACATTAATCTGGGTGGGGGGGTCCTTGGCCAAAAAACAACAAATATGAGCTGGCCTTTGTCTTTAGGATGCACATTATACCAAATCAAAAGATCTTTGATTAGATTGAAAGATCTCATAATATACTATATAGAATCTTTATCACTGCCAAACCACTCAACCTATCTAGAACAAATGTATTTGTCATCCATATCCATAAGGAAAGCCCACTTGATGGTGAGAACATCACCAAATATTGAAAGGGACACAATCCAAGTAATCTAGCGACCACATCTATAGATGGAAGGAACATGAGGGCATGATAATAGCACAAGCATTTAATCACCTTCTCCTGGGGATAGAGGTCGGAGATGACCAGATGCAAGTTGACTCAACCTAGGAACTAGAAGAAGACAACCTATATAAAGGGGTTGTTACAGGTCAAGATGTGCGTATCTAACACGCCAAGATATAGCAAAAGAACATGCACATGTGGACTAGGTACACAAGATCCAACATGTGTAGTGCACACAACATTGTAATAAGAAAGATTCACATGCAAGCACATGCAAATTAAATATAGACAAGCAACCACATAAAACACCAAGATTTATGTGGAATATCCCCACAATGTGTGATGAAAAAATCACAGGGTCAAAGCCTGATGGAGAAATCCACTAATAAATAGATTATAGAGTTTGTCTCAAGTTTTAACCCAAAATTTGTGGAGTATAGAGCCAACGAGAGAGATAAAAACATTACCAACTTGTTAATTCACCCCACCAAAAGGCCTTCTAGAAAAACATCCAATTGTAGAGAATACCCAGATAGATAAAAATAGAAATGGTGGTGGAGAAGTCATTGTAGAGAATGAGAAAGAAACTAGAGCGGCACGATCCTGCTTCCTTTTCTTCTTCCTTTAATTCTTCTTTTCGTCATGCTCATAATATCTCTAAAAAAGGAAAGGCAGCTGCTCCTTTTTCTGATTGCAAATGATGGCTTCTCCTTGCAGTTGTGTTGATGTGGGGATTTAACCCCCTCTGTAACAGTTGCTGCAAATAGCAGTGCATTGATGGGCCTAGCCAAGATGGAGTGGAAAATGGGACTGCTGGCCTAACAATCTCCCCCTCCATCCCAAACAAGAGACTATCCTCATGACTCTTCAGTTGGATTTCAATCCGGCGAGTTCCTTACAAGTAGAAATATTCTTTGTAGGAATTTCCTTTGTTATCATATAAGAAAGATTTCCATTATTAAGGACTTTATTCATCTACCAGTGGTCATCATTGATAGCTTCATGCAACCAATTGTATCTCAGATCAATATGCTTTATCCTGGAGGGATCAGAAGAATTCTTGCTCAAATTCATGCCACTTTGACTATCACAGTAAATAATATACTCACCATGTTGCAACCCCAAATTTTGGGTTCATTTGACGAGAAATGTAATTCCTCATATTAAACAAATAATGATATAATAAATGTATTTCATTCATAATAGCCTTGTTTGATTCCTTAGTGGGCTTCATTGGTTATTGAGCCCAATTAAAAGAAAAAGAAAAAGAAAGGGAAAAAGGAATTTATTTGAATGAAGGAATAAATAATAAAATGATAAGGATAAGGCTAAGGATATTCCCAAGATGGGATTTCTAGCCATTAAGGTTCCTTGGGTTCTAAGGAATCCAAATTGTTAAGTATTTCTTTAGCTAGAAGAAATACGAGAAAAATGTGGATATATGGCTAATGAATCCATCTTGGATGAGATTTTGTGTTCACATAGTTTCTAATGGAAAGAGGAATCGAAATAAAGAAAATATAAAAGAAATCTCATAATAGAACAAAAATAAGAAAATAATGGTGTGCATAAGTGAGAATTGAACAATATTCTTTAAAAGCAGCATTATTAGTCACAATTGGCTAGTTTTCGTAAACACATGTTTTCTAATAAATAGAAGAGCCAAAACAAGGAATATAGAAAGGGAAAAGATGGGAGTTTTGGGGCTCTAGGGAGCTATTGCTTTGGCCCTAAGTAAACACCACCTTTGTTTATATAACATAAGGAAAAGAAGTTATTAGTGAGATAATATTTCCCATAATAAGAGATAAATCTAGAAGAAAATCGATGGTTCCCTTTCCTTGTAGGATTCCGTACCTACTATCCATAAACATACGGATTGAAACTCATAGTCCTGGTACACCATCCTTAGACATCGTAACCAAGAGGGAGTCTGTATCGTTGCGGTCTCTTTTCCACACCTCAAGGATGCACCCTAGGGTTGCCTAGGATCATATATATATAGGGATCTTCCAGCCGGTAGTCGCTTGCTTACGGAATGGTCTGTACAGAAGAACGGGTCTGTAATCACTTGCTTGCAGAACGGGGGCATGCAGCAACATCTTCGCCGGCCAGGTGAAAAGGAAAGTCTGACCCTCTTGTTGAAACAGCAGGAGCCAGCAGACAAGCTTTCGGGGTTAGAGACGGGGCCGACCTGCAGTGAGCCGAAGATGTGCGTGCGACGGCCAGAAGGGTGAGGAAGATGAAGCCGCCGGTGGGTTGCGGCTCAACCAGACGAAGGTGAGGTTGCGTATGAGATTAAGGTCTGGGGCGATGACTCCCTGTCTCCGTGGGGTGGCCAGTATGATGCTGACCTGCTCGGTGTGGCAAGGAGATGAGCGCGGCTCAAGGCACACCCTTGTTGGGGTGCAACGCTGGGGCAGAAACACGACACTGTCCAACCCACTTGGCCACCTCCGGCTTATCTGAGTCCATGGAGGGCCACTTCCAGGGGGAAGAACGGCCCGACGAGGACCTGACGAGATGTTGTGGCACCACGACGCTCTTGGGGTGAGGACGGGTTGGCTGCCGTCGTCATCAGGGCAAGGAGCAGTCTCCTTCGCGAGGAAGGAGATGAAACCAAGCAAATGACCCGCCTACCCCTGAAGCATAGAATGCCAAGTAAGGGTAAAATCAGTTTTTCGTTATGTTTTAAAGTTCCACGAGGCTGATCAGACCCGCAACATAAAGTATTCCTGGAAAATGTCTAAAATAATGACGTGGCCTAATCTAATTGGTTCAAATCTTGCTAACTTGGAATTATTATAGAGATTGCTAAATTGCTCCGATGATAGTAAAATTATATATCATTTTGATCAGGAGAACGAGGGGAATCTAAATAAAATACTATCAGAATCTAATTATCCTTCTTGTTTGAAAAGTATATGCAAAGAATGTTTAGAGGTGTTTAATGTAAAGGAAAACCTATACTTGCCTTAATCATATGCTTAATTGAATAAATTCATTCATGTTAGGTTAACACATGATCTTTCCATGTATAAGGAGTAAAACTTTGATAGTATTGAATAATGGACAGTTTCGGATTAGTACTCTTATATATGCTAAACCCAGCGTTTTGAAACTAATGGAAACATCTTGAGATAATCTTAATGCTGATAATGTGAATTAAATGTAATGAGTAGTCTAATTTGCTTAAGATGATAATTAGGGTTTAACCCCATATGCATAGGTGAGACTGTAATATTAGAAACTATGATATGATGGAACTAGGGTTTGTAACCCTAATGCTTGGTCCAAACACGAGATAACTCTAAACCCTAGTTTAAGAGCAAATCTAGATCTGAGTAAAGTAATGTGAATACATGGTGACACATATGTAGTATGTATATTTCAGATTGAATGCTTGTTGCTTGGATGTTTGGATATATTCTTAAAGTACATATGATGTTCTGCACAGTTCTGCAATGGCATAAGGTATGTGGTTACGCTTATGGCTAAACCGATTAGTTTTCCGAGGTTTGTATCGACGTTTCCCTCATTGCATGAAATAACTGTTGGATGTTTTAATTCATGCAACTATAAAGTGACTATGACTATCACTATGAGAATACGTGTATAACTAGCTAGATCCGAGTCCACCCCTGTGGCTATGCAAAGGCTAAGGATAACCTAGAGCAAGGTCTAGGGTATCATGAGTTAGAAACTGGGCTACACATGTGTAGTACCATGAGACTCTTAGCATACCATGAGTTAAGGAGTGGGCTACCTACGGGTAGTGCCATGTGACTCAGCCCTAGAAATTGATTCACCTATTAGGTGAAGTCATGAGGGGTAAAATGAGAATCTACCACAAGGGAGGTAGTATCCAGGTCCACTGCAGGGACAGCGCAGGGGATAGGGTACACATGGATCGCGTAGTTCTACTTAAAATGTAAACTTGTTTGTTAAATGATAATTGAATGTGATACATTGTTATAGATAATTGCATGATTATTGTTTCCCCCACATACCATCTTCGGCTGACCGACGTTTTGTTTGTCGGCGTTTTAGGTACAAGCCAAAAAGGACAAACAGTAAATCGTCACAGTGTGAAATACATGAAGAAAAATACAAGGAGGATTAGTTAGCGTAGAATCATTAAGTGGATAGAAGTTAGAAATCCAAAATTTCAAAAGGTATGCAAAGTTGATTTTCTTACAGCTTTCAGTATAGTATGTTAAAATCTGATAATTATTCTTGGTTAATTGCCGAACCTTTGATCCGGAAGTCATGGGTGCAGCTTCGACCTCTCGGTCTCCCTTAATTGGGGGCTATCGGGAGGTGGGGTCGTAACATTTGGTATCACAGCTTAGGTTCCTCAGTTAACCATTAATAATTATTAAATTTTACAAGCACCATAGAACCCAAGGGAGTTATTAGAGGATTATTCGAAAGACGGAGGTGTCTAGAAAAGGATCACGACCGGGGGCTGGCAATATTTTCCTCTACACCGCTAGTCGGAATATGAGGACTCCCGGATCCGTGTGACTGCCTGGCCGATGTCTTAGGGTATGAATCGAAATAAGATACCTTTAGGACTTTCTCATCCTATTCGTCCCTTCTCATCACAAAATTCTGTTAAGGACCTGAAGGATTAGGGTTTGCTTTCCTCTCCTCACCCTCTTGAGGTATGGGTAAGGTTAATAAGGTTTCAGGAATCCTCCATCAAATTAATGAAAAGCATGAAAATAAGATGTCATGGACATAAGCTTAATAGATTAAGCGCAAATTAAAAAATAGATACATGCTTAGGTCGTATGACATAAGTTGTCATGTCCTCAGAATAGACCTGAGAGTAGACCTTCTTGTCAGGAGGATAAGTTAGTATTGGAGATAGAGATCTCCATTGCAAGTAAAGACCTGGCACATCCTCTGAGGATGATGCTAACCCTAACCCTAAGTGAAGGTTAGAGAGAGATGAGTTGGACCAGGTGTCTGAAAGGACATGCCTTTGGGATGCCATATGATCCATGGGTAACCTAACACCTTTGGCAACCTAACTCTGTGAAGGGTCGTGCATGTTAGGGTAAAGGATAGCTCCTTAGATGGTGAGGTTAGTGAAGGACCTTAGAAACCCGATGGGCTTGTGCAAGTAGGGTATAGCTGGCACCTAGGGCACGTCATAGTGCTGACAGTAGGGTGAAACCCTGGATAAGGAATTATGATGGAGCATAAAGGGTTATGGATGATCTTGAGAAAACATAAGTTCGAACCTAGGCTTCACCTATGTAGGGAATGCTTTTGGGGTTGATCCTTCATGAAGAGAGGACCTCTAATGGTGAGGTTGGATGTAGGGTTAGCCCTAGAGAGAGCAGGAAACCCAGCAAGAAGGTTGGAAGCCTAAAACCCTGAACAATGGATGATAGTGGTTGCTTCATGATCGATCCCTGAAAGTTGATGATATCTTGGTTGCCTTTAGAGGGACCAAACCCTAGAGATAGAAGATGAAGTATCTGGTGCCTATGTGCCTACGGTATATGTGTTTACCTTCTGAGGTAGGAAGAAGAGTTCCTTAGACCTAGAAAGGTTTAGTAGCAGGTTATGAGGCCTTGTACCTTGTGAGTTGTCCTTAAGGAGGACCCAACCCTAAGTGTTGCTCGAGTTGAAGGATGACAAGAAGTGCATGTCATGCCTTTTGCATGCTTGGTTCATAGCTAAGAGAGAGAGCATGCAGTTGGACACCTACAAGTGAACTTAGGATTCCTAGCCCTAAGAGGGGAAGTGGTATACCTAATGCTCATGATGAGAATTAAGTTTCTATAGTTTCGAGCATGGTACACCTCAAGAATAAAGGAAAAGGGAAGTCCCTTAATTTTAAGGTATGTGTAACGAACCCCTCATAGCTAGGTTGATGATAAAGGAAGGTATGATCTTGATCCAGCATTGAGGAAAGAGGACAAGTATGACCTAGCATGGTTCAGTAGGTGAATTGTTTATGCCTTAATAGCTTGCTAGGGTTAAGTAGGCTCATGTGGATGTAAATCCTAGACCTAAGAGATTTTGTGACCATGGTGTTAAGAGATAGTTTTCCTCCCATCCTGGGAGAGGGACCCCTTTGGTAGGGTATATATCAGTTTTGTTGGTTTAAGGTAACCTGAAGAGGTCTCTTAGGATCTTGAGAAGCTAAGTGAAAAGTACATGGTATGAGAATGAACCCATGGGCCCATAGATATCCATCTCTAAGTGAATGCAGATGTGTTACCATGGAGGTAACCGATATAGGGCTTGACCAAGGTAGGCAGGTTGCCATGATCCTGATGAAAGGATGAAAGTCAACCCATGAATGCAGAAAGAGAGATGATGAAGACTTGGGTAAGGTTCTAAGTGAACATGTACTATGATGAAGAATCCTAAGTCTATCCTAGGGTCAGGTAGGGATAAGACCGATGAAAGTAGGAGTTACCTAATTCCCCAGTTACACATGACCATAGGGTCGGGAGGTAACAACTATCATTGTCCTGAGGGCCATGGGTTAGGAGATTGATCACCTTCATGAACTCATGGGACCCAAAGGGCAGATGAGTAGGGCACTCTCTTGATGCATGTGGGAAGAGGGATGACCCCAAAAGAGTCGGTACCCTATAGACCTAGAGGAGATGACCAAGGATATAAACCTCAGTAGGTTCAAGACTAGTTTGATATCATGATGTCTGTGACGTGGAGACATATGTGGCATGTTGCAACTTAGATGTAAAGGTGTATTGGCAAGGTGGGATGTACCATCTCTACTCTTGGAACATGAAGAACTCTGTATTTGGACTGCGGCCAAATGTTTATTTCCTCTTGTTATGGGGGTGAGAGATAGGACATTACGCATGCCATACATCAAGGTCAAGAGATGATGTAGGTTGGAACGTTGCCACAAGAAATGGGGATAAAGAAGATAACCTACCCTGGTAAAGTGAATGAAACACAGATGGTTTGCAAACCCTAAGAGGAATGAGGTAGTCACCTTATGAGGATGTTTTTATAATGAGCTATGTAGAACTTACAAGTTATACCAGGTTGAGTTTGACCACCAAAAGAGGAGCTCAAAGTGTTTTCTATGTAGATAGACTTAGAGTTTGAGACGAGATGATAAGTGGAATACATGGAATTGTATGTCTTCAATGTTACCTAATACCTAAGGATGCGAAGTGGTAATGGATCCTCTGGTTGAGATACATCTGACTTGTTTGAATAGAAGCTAGAAGGGATTGCTTGGATAACCCTAAGTTTGGAAAGAAGAGGTGTTTGGATAACACTCAGATGTAACAAGATACGTTGAAAAGTTAAGAGTTGTTTGGTTAGCCAGTCTAGTCCTTGATTCGATGAGAAGATAGAGTAGAACCTCAGATGCACTTCTTTGGAAGGGAAGGTGATGAAACCCCGACTAGAGTGGTTTAGGGTTTCTGAGGAATCGATCTTGAGGGATCATGTCCTACAGGAAATCATACACCATGATAAATGGCAATAGCACTTTGGATGCTTAAGATAAAGTTGCATGTGGTATATGGCCATGCAAGCCAAGGGTAAAGGACGAACACCAGTAACCCAGTACATTGATATAAAGGATAAAAAGTCCCAGAAAGAGAAAGGGAGTTCATCACTATGGATGTTGTAAGTCTCCCCTAGACCAAGGAAGGTCAAGATGCAGTGTGGGTTATGGTAGTTCGCCTTACCTAGATGACATGAGAAAGAAGGAGTTCTGTTAAGGGACAGATCTGGTTGAACTACCCATGAGAGAGAGATGGTTCAACTATGAAGCGAGTTCAAAGTTTTTTTCTTTGAGTTTGACCTAAAGGTTCCCTTCCAAAAGGTGGAAGTGGGTACATGAAGAACGCGATGGTACAGTTTATCACCCTTAGCTAATGGTTAATATGATCCAGACTAAAGGGTATGATGAGGGCATATGTGCTCGTTCAGGGTGATAGTTAGAGACAGTTCTTGTCCTATGAAAAGATGTAATGATGACCACCATAGCCAGTATCGGGATTCTAAGAAGCTCTATAAGGGAGGTTGAGTCGGTCACCACTTCAGTAAGGTGATGTTGGTGAAAGGACCACATGATGATTAGAAAAGGACCATAGTGCATGAAGACAAAAGTCGCTTTAATCATGCAATGGCTGAAAGGAGCCTAGAGACGACGAGAGTCGTGAGCAGATGCAAAGTAGACTAACATGCAGTGCACTGTGGGAGAATATAATGAGAATCTGACACCTCTGAGCTACAACTGAGTAAGCTGAGTCCCCGATACATGGGTCCATTAGATATGGATGGGTGGATATGGTTAGGTTTTGACCCTAGTCCTCAGGATAAAGTAATGTGGGATGTTTTCCATGTGTCCAATTTAGAGCGCTATGTGAGGTACCCCTACCATGTGCTGAGCAATCAACCTAGTGAGCCCAAGGGAGGCTGAAATGGCCTGAGTCACCTGTGTAGTTTATAGATGCCATGATGAAAGAACTCGGAGAAAAGAATATGTGATGATAAAGGTTCTGTGGAAGCGCCATGAGTACGGTAAAGCCACATAGGGGCCAATGATGGACATGGAAAAGTCTTATCCTAAGTTGTTTGTTTGCTTGTTTGAATTTTGAGGACTAAATTCCTATAAGAGGGGAAGGATGTTGCAACCCCAAATTTTGGGTTCATTTGACGAGAAATGTAATTCCTCATATTAAACAAATAATGATATAATAAATGTATTTCATTCATAATAGCCTTGTTTGATTCCTTAGTGGGCTTCATTGGTTATTGAGCCCAATTAAAAGAAAAAGAAAAAGAAAGGGAAAAAGGAATTTATTTGAATGAAGGAATAAATAATAAAATGATAAGGATAAGGCTAAGGATATTCCCAAGATGGGATTTCTAGCCATTAAGGTTCCTTGGGTTCTAAGGAATCCAAATTGTTAAGTATTTCTTTAGCTAGAAGAAATACGAGAAAAATGTGGATATATGGCTAATGAATCCATCTTGGATGAGATTTTGTGTCCACAGTTTCTAATGGAAAGAGGAAACGAAATAAAGAAAATATAAAAGAAATCTCATAATAGAACAAAAATAAGAAAATAATGGTGTGCATAAGTGAGAATTGAACAATATTCTTTAAAAGCAGCATTATTAGTCACATTTGGCTAGTTTTCGTAAACACATGTTTTCTAATAAATAGAAGAGCCAAAACAAGGAATATAGAAAGGGAAAAGATGGGAGTTTTGGGGCTCTAGGGAGCTATTGCTTTGGCCCTAAGTAAACACCACCTTTGTTTATATAACATAAGGAAAAGAAGTTATTAGTGAGATAATATTTCCCATAATAAGAGATAAATCTAGAAGAAAATTGATGGTTCCCTTTCCTTGTAGGATTCCATACCTACTGTCCATAAACATATGGATTGACACTCATAGTCCTGGTACACCATCCTTAGACATCGTAACCAAGAGGGAGTCTGTATCGTTGCGGTCTCTTTTCCACACCTCAAGGATTCACCCTAGGGTTGCCTAGGATCGTATATATATAGGGACCTTCCAGCCGGTAGTCGCTTGCTTGCGGAACGGTCTGTACAGGAGAACGGGTCTGTAATCACTTGCTTGCGGAACGGGGGCATGCAGCAACATCTTCGCCGGCCAGGTGAGAAGGAAAGTCTGACCCTCTCGTTGAAACAGCAGGAGCCAGCAGACAAGCTTTCGGGGTTAGAGACGGGGCCGACCTGCAGTGAGCCGAAGATGTGCGTGCGACGGCCAGAAGGGTGAGGAAGATGAAGCCGCCGGTGGGTTGCGGCTCAACCAGACGAAGGTGAGGTTGCGTATGAGATTAAGGTCTGGGGCGATGACTCCCTGTCTCCATGGGGTGGCCAGTATGATGCTGACCTGCTCGGTATGGCAAGGAGATGAGCGCGGCTCAAGGCACACCCTCGTCGGGGTGCAACGCTGGGGCAGAAACACGACACTGTCCAACCCACTTGGCCACCTCCGGCTTATCTGAGTCCATGGAGGGCCACTTTCAGGGGGGGAAGAAGGGCCCGATGAGGACCTGACGAGATGCTGCGGCGCCACGACGCTCTTGGGGTGAGGACGGGTTGGCTGCCGTCGTCATCAGGGCAAGGAGCAGTCTCCTTCGCGAGGAAGGAGATGAAACCAAGCAAATGACCCGCCTAACCCTGAAGCATAGAATGCCAGGTAAGGGTAAAATCGGTTTTTCGTTATGTTTTAAAGTTCCACGAGGCTGATCAGGCCCGCAACATAAAGTATTCCAGGAAAATGTCTAAAATAATGACGTGGCCTAATCTAATTGGTTCAAATCTTGCTAACTTGGAATTATTATAGAGATTGCTAGATTGCTCCGATGATAGTAAAATTATATATCATTTTGATCAGGAGAACGAGGGGATTCTAAATAAAATACTATCAGAATCTAATTATCCTTCCTATTCGAAAAGTATATGCAAAGAATGTTTAGAGGTGTTTAATGTAAAGGAAAACCTATACTTGCCTTAATCAGATGCTTAATTGAATAAATTCATTCATGTTAGGCTAACACATGATCTTTCCATGTATAAGGAGTAAAACTTTGATAGTATTGAATAATGGACAGTTCCGGATTAGTACTCTTATATATGCTATTATAGGGTTTTGAAACTAATGGAAACATCTTGAGATAATCTTAATGCTGATAATGTGAATTAAATGTAATGAGTAGTCTAATTTTCTTAAGATGATAATTAGGGTTTAACCCCATATGCATAGGTGAGACTGTAATATTAGAAACTGTGATATGATGGAACTAGGGTTTGTAACCCTAATGCTTGGTCCAAACATGAGATAACTCTAAACCCTAGTTTAAGAGCAAATCTAGATCTGAGTAAAGTAATGTGAATACATGGTGACACATATGTAGTATGTATATTTCAGATCGAATGCTTGTTGCTTGGATGTTTGGATATATTCTTAAAGTACATATGATGTTCTGCACAGTTATGCAATGTCATAAGGTATGTGGTTACGCTTATGGATAAACCGATTAGTTTTCCGAGGTTTGTATCGACGTTTCCCTCATTGCATGAAATAACTGTTGGATGTTTTAATTCATGCAACTATAAAGTGACTATGACTATTACTATGAGAATACGTGTATAACTAGCTAGATCCGAGTCCACCCCTGTGGCTATGCAAAGGCTAAGGATAACCTAGAGCAAGGTCTAGGGTATCATGAGTTAGAAACTGGGCTACACATGTGTAGTACCATGAGACTCTTAGCATACCATGAGTTAAGGAGTGGGCTACCTGTGGGTAGTGCCATGTGACTCAACCCTAGAAATTGATTCACCTATTAGGTGAAGTCATGAGGGGTAAAATGAGAATCTACCACAAGGGAGGTAGTATCCAGGTCCACTGCAGGGACAGCGTAAGGGATAGGGTACACATGGATCACGTAGTTCTACTTAAAATGTAAACGTGTTTGTTAAATGATAATTGAATGTGATACATTGTTATAGATAATTGCATGATTATTGTTTCCCCCACATACCAGCTTCGGCTGACTGACGTTTTGTTTGTCGGCGTTTTAGGTACAAGCCAAAAAGGAAAAACAGTAAATCGTCACAGTGTGAAATACATGAAGAAAAATACAAGGAAGATTAGTTAGCATAGAATCATTAAGTGGATAGAAGTTAGAAATCCACAATTTCAAAAGGTATGCAAAGTTTATTTTCTTACAACTTTCAGTATAGTATGTTAAAATCTGATAATTATTCTTGGTTAATTGCCGAACCTTTGATCCGGAAGTCATGGGTGCGGCTTCGACCTCTCGGTCTCCCTTAATTGGGGGCTATCGGGAGGTGGGTCGTAACATTTGGTATCAGAGCTTAGGTTCCTCAGTAAACCATTAATAATTATTAAATTTTACAAGCACCATAGAACCCAAGGAAGTTATTAGAGGATTATCCGAAAGACGGAGGTGTCTAGAAAAGGATCATGACCGGGGGCTGGCAATATTTTCCTCTGCACCGCTAGTCAGAATACGAGGACTCCCGGATCCGTGTGACTGCCTGGCCGAAGTCTTAGGGTATGAATCGAAATAAGATACCTTTAGAACTTTCTCATCCTATTCGTCCCTTCTCATCACAAAATTCTGTTAAGGACCTGAAGGATTAGGGTTTGCTTTCCTCTCCTCACCCTCTTGAGGTATGGGTAAGGTTAATAAGGTTTAAGGAATCCTCCATCAAATTAATGAAAAACATGAAAATAAGATGTCATGGACATAAGCTTAATAGATTAAGCGCAAATTAAAAAATAGATACATGCTTAGGTCGTATGACATAAGTTGTTATGTCCTCAGAATAGACCTGAGAGTAGACCTTCTTGTCAGGAGGATAAGTTAGTATTGGAGATGGAGATCTCCATTGCAAGTAAAGACCTGGCACATCCTCTGAGGATGATGCTAACCCTAACCCTAAGTGAAGGTTAGAGAGAGATGAGTTGGACCAGGTGTCTGAAAGGACATGCCTTTGGGATGCCATATGATCCATGGGTAACCTAACACCTTTGGCAACCCAACCCTGTGAAGGGTCGTGCATGTTAGGGTAAAGGATAGCTCCTTAGATGGTGAGGTTAGTGAAGGACCTTAGAAACCCGATGGGCTTGTGCAAGTAGGGTATAGCTGGCACCTAGGGCACGTCATAGTGCTAACAGTAGGGTGAAACCCTGGATAAGGAATTATGATGGAGCATAAAGGGTTATGGATGATCTTGAGAAAACATAAGTTCGAACCTAGGCTTCACCTATGTAGGGCATGCTTTTGGGGTTGATCCTTCATGAAGAGAGGACCTCTATTGGTGAGGTTGGATGTAGGGTTAGCCCTAGAGAGTGCAGGAAACCCAGCAAGAAGGTTGGAAGCCTAAAACCCTGAACAATGGATGATAGTGGTTGCTTCATGATCGATCAATGAAAGTTGATGATATCTTGGTTGCCTTTAGAGGGACCAAACCCTAGAGATAGAAGATGAAGTATCTGGTGCCTATGTGCCTACGGTATATGTGTTTACCTTCTGAGGTAGGAAGAAGAGTTCCTTAGACCTAGAAAGGTTTAGTAGCAGGTTATGAGGCCTTGTACCTTGTGAGTTGTCCTTAAGGAGGACCCAACCCTAAGTGTTTCTCGAGTTGAAGGATGACAAGAAGTGCATGTCATGCCTTTTGCATGCTTGGTTCGTAGCTAAGAGATAGAGCATGCAGTTGGACACCTACAAGTGAACTTAGGATTCCTAGCCCTAAGAGGGGAAGTGGTATACCTAATGCTCATGATGAGAATTAAGTTTCTATAGTTTCGAGCATGGTACGCCTCAAGAATAAAGGAAAAGGGAAGTCCCTTAATTTTAAGGTATGTGTAACGAACCCCTCATAGCTAGGTTGATGATAAAGGAAGGTATGATCTTGATCCAGCATTGAGGAAAGAGGACAAGTATGACCTAGCATGGTTCAATAGGTGAACTGTTTATGCCTTAATAGCTTGCTAGGGTTAAGTAGGCTCATGTGGATGTAAATCCTAGACCTAAGAGCTTTTGCGACCATGGTGTTAAGAGATATTTTTCCTCCCATCCTGGGAGAGGGACCCCTTTGGTAGGGTATATATCAATTTTGTTGGTTTAAGGTAACCTGAAGAGGTCTCTTAGGATCTTGAGAAGCTAAGTGAAAAGTACATGGTATGAGAATGAACCCATGGGACCATAGATATCCATCTCTAAGTGCATGCAGATGTGTTACCATGGAGGTAACCGATATAGGGCTTGACCAAGGTAGGCAGGTTGCCATGATCCTGATGAAAGGATGAAAGTCAGCCCATGAATGCAGAAAGAGAGATGATGAAGACTTGGGTAAGGTTATAAGTGAACATGTACTATGATGAAGAATCCTAAGTCTATCCTAGGGTCAGGTAGGGATAAGACCGATGAAAGTAGGAGTTACCTAATTCCCCAGTTACACATGACCATAGGGTCGGGAGGTAACAGCTATCATTGTCCTGAGGGCCATGGGTTAGGAGATTGATCACCTTCATGAACTCATGGGACCCAAAGGGTAGATGAGTAGGGCACTCTCTTGATGCATGTGGGAAGAGGGATGACCCCAAAAGAGTCGGTACCCTATAGACCTAGAGGAGATGACCAAGGATATAAACCTCAGTAGGTTCAAGACTAGTTTGATATCATGATGTCTGTGACGTGGAGACATATGTGGCATGTTGCAACTTAGATGTAAAGGTGTATTGGCAAGGTGGGATGTACCATCTCTACTCTTGGAACAGGAAGAACTCTGTATTTGGACTACAGCCAAATGCTTATTTCCTCTTGTTATGGGGGTGAGAGATAGGACATTACGCATGCCATACATCAAGGTCAAGAGATGATGTAGGTTGGAACGTTTCCACGAGAAATGGGGATAAAGAAGATAACCTACCCTGGTAAAGTGAATGATACACAGATGGTTTGCAAACATTAAGAGGAATGAGGTAGTCACCTTATGAGGATGTTTTTATAATGAGCTATGTAGAACTTACAAGTTATACCAGGTTGAGTTTGACCACCAAAAGAGGAGCTCAAAGTGTTTTCTATGAAGATAGACTTAGAGTTTGAGACGAGATGATAAGTGGAATACATGGAATTGTATGTCTTCAATGTTACCTAATACCTAAGGATGCGAAGTGGTAATGGATCCTCTAGTTGAGATACATCTGACTTGTTTGAATAGAAGCTAGAAGGGATTGCTTGGCTAACCCTAAGTTTGGAAAGAAGAGGTGTTTGGATAACACTCAGATGTAACAAGATACATTGAAAAGTTAAGAGTTGTTTGGTTAGCCAGTCTAGTCCTTGATGCGATGAGAAGATAGAGTAGAACCTCAGATGCACTTCTTTGGAAGGGAAGGTGATGAAACCCCGACTAGAGTGGTTTAGGGTTTCTGAGGAATCGATCTTGAGGGATCATGTCCTACAGGAAATCATACACCATGATAAATGGAAATAGCACTTTGGATGCTTAAGATAAAGTTGCATGTGGTATATGGCCATGCAAGCCAAGGGTAAAGGACGAACACCAGTAACCCAGTACATTGATATAAAGGATAAAAAGTCCCAGAAAGAGAAAGGGAGTTCATCACTATGGATGTTGTAAGTCTCCCCTAGACCAAGGAAGGTCAAGATGCAATGTGGGTTATGGTAGTTCGCCTTACCTAGATGACATGAGAAAGAAGGAGTTCTGTCAAGGGACAGATCTGGTTGAACTACCCATGAGAGAGAGATGGTTCAACTATGAAGCGAGTTCAAAGTTTTTTTTTCTTTGAGTTTGACCTAAAGGTTCCCTTCCAAAAGGTGGAAGTGGGTACATGAAGAACGCGATGGTACAGTTTATCACCCTTAGCTAATGGTTAATATGATCCAGACTAAAGGGTCTGATGAGGGCATATGTGCTCGTTCAGGGTGATAGTTAGAGACAGTTCTTGTCCTATGAAAAGATGTAATGATGACCACCATAGCCAGTATCGGGATTCTAAGAAGCTCTATAAGGGAGGTTGAGTCGGTCACCACTTCAGTAAGGTGATGTTGGTGAAAGGACCACATGATGATTAGAAAAGGACCATAGTGCATGAAGACAAAAGTCGCTTTAATCATGCAATGGCTGAAAGGAGCCTAGAGACGACGAGAGTCGTGAGCAGATGCAAAGTAGACTAACATGCAGTGCACTGTGGGAGAATATAATGAGAATCTGACACCTCTGAGCTACAGCTAAGTAAGTTGAGTCCCCGATACATGGGTCCATTAGATATGGATGGGTGGATATGGTTAGGTTTTGACCCTAGTCCTCAGGATAAAGTAATGTGGGATGTTTTCCATGTGTCCAATTTAGAGCTCTATGTGAGGTACCCCGACCATGTGCTGAGCAATGAACCTAGTGAGCCCAAGGGAGGCTGAAATGGCCTGAGTCACCTGTGTAGTTTATAGATGCCATGATGAAAGAACTCGGAGAAAAGAATATGTGATGATAAAGGTTCTGTGGAAGCGCCATGAGTACGGTAAAGCCACATAAGGGCCAATGATGGACATGGAAAAGTCTTATCCTAAATTGTTTTTTTGCTTGTTTGAATTTTGAGGACTAAATTCCTATAAGAGGGGAAGGATGTTGCAACCCCAAATTTTGGGTTCATTTGACGAGAAATGTAATTCCTCATATTAAACAAATAATGATATAATAAATGTATTTCATTCATAATAGCCTTGTTTGATTCCTTAGTGGGCTTCATTGGTTATTGAGCCCAATTAAAAGAAAAAGAAAAAGAAAGGGAAAAAGGAATTTATTTGAATGAAGGAATAAATAATAAAATGATAAGGATAAGGCTAAGGATATTCCCAAGATGGGATTTCTAGCCATTAAGGTTCCTTGGGTTCTAAGGAATCCAAATTGTTAAGTATTTCTTTAGCTAGAAGAAATACGAGAAAAATGTGGATATATGGCTAATGAATCCATCTTGGATGAGATTTTGTGTCCACATAGTTTCTAATGGAAAGAGGAATTGAAATAAAGAAAATATAAAAGAAATCTCATAATAGAATAAAAATAAGAAAATAATGGTGTGCATAAGTGAGAATTGAACAATATTCTTTAAAAGCAGCATTATTAGTCACATTTGGCTAGTTTTCGTAAACACATGTTTTCTAATAAATAGAAGAGCCAAAACAAGGAATATAGAAAGGGAAAAGATGGGAGTTTTGGGGCTCTAGGGAGCTATTGCTTTGGCCCTAAGTAAACACCACCTTTGTTTATATAACATAAGGAAAAGAAGTTATTAGTGAGATAATATTTCCCATAATAAGAGATAAATCTAGAAGAAAATCGATGGTTCCCTTTCCTTGTAGGATTCCATACCTACTGTCCATAAACATACAGATTGAAACTCATAGTCCTGGTACACCATCCTTAGACATTGTAACCAAGAGGGAGTCTGTATCGTTGCAGTCTCTTTTCCACACCTCAAGGATGCACCCTAGGGTTGCCTAGGATCGTATATATATAGGGACCTTCTAGCCGGTAGTCGCTTGCTTGCGGAACAATATGTACAGGAGAACGGGTCTGTAATCGCTTGCTTGCGGAACGGGGGCATGCATCAACATCTTCGCCGGCCAGGTGAGAAGGAAAGTCTGACCCTCTCGTTGAAACAACAGGAGCCAGCAGACAAGCTTTCGGGGTTAGAGATGGGGCCGACCTGCAGTGAGCCGAAGATGTGCGTGCGACGACCAGAAGGGTGAGGAAGATGAAGCCGCCGGTGGGTTGCGGCTCAACCAGACGAAGGTGAGGTTGCGTATGAGATTAAGGTCTGGGGCGATGACTCCCTATCTCCGTGGGGTGGCCAGTATGATGCTGGCCTGCTCGGTGTGGCAAGGAGATGAGCGCGGCTCAAGGCACACCCTCGTCGGGGTGCAACGCTGGGGCAGAAACACGGCACTGTCCAACCCACTTGGCCACCTCCGGCTTATCTGAGTCCATGGAGGGCCACTGCCAGGGGGGAAGAAGGGCCCGACGAGGACCTGACGAGATGCTGCGGCACCACGATGCTCTTGGGGTGAGGACGGGTTGGCTGCCGTCGTCATCAGGGCAAGGAGCAGTCTCCTTCGCGAGGAAGGAGATGAAACCAAGCAAATGACCCGCCTACCCCTGAAGCATAGAATGCCAAGTAAGGGTAAAATCAGTTTTTCGTTATGTTTTAAAGTTCCACGAGGCTGATCAGGCCCGCAACATAAAGTATTCCTGGAAAATGTCTAAAATAATGACGTGGCCTAATCTAATTGGTTCAAATCTTGCTAACTTGGAATTATTATAGAGATTGCTAGATTGCTCCAATGATAGTAAAATTATATATCATTTTGATCAGGAGAACGAGGGGAATCTAAATAAAATACTATCATAATCTAATTATCCTTCCTGTTCGAAAAGTATATGCAAAGAATGTTTAGAGGTGTTTAATGTAAAGGAAAACCTATACTTGCCTTAATCAGATGCTTAATTGAATAAATTCATTCATGTTAGGCTAACACATGATCTTTCCATGTATAAGGAGTAAAACTTTGATAGTATTGAATAATGGACAGTTCCGGATTAGTACTCTTATATATGCTATTATAGGGTTTTGAAACTAATGGAAACATCTTGAGATAATCTTAATGCTGATAATGTGAATTAAATGTAATGAGTAGTCTAATTTGCTTAAGATGATAATTAGGGTTTAACCCCATATGCATAGGTGAGACTGTAATATTAGAAACTGTGATATGATGGAACTAGGGTTTGTAACCCTAATGCTTGGTCCAAACATGAGATAACTCTAAACCCTAGTTTAAGAGCAAATCTAGATCTGAGTAAAGTAATGTGAATACATGGTGACACATATGTAGTATGTATATTTCAGATTGAATGCTTGTTGCTTGGATGTTTGGATATATTCTTAAAGTACATATGATGTTCTGCACAGTTCTGCAATGGCATAAGGTATGTGGTTACGCTTATGGCTAAACCGATTAGTTTTCCGAGGTTTGTATCAACGTTTTCCTCATTGCATGAAATAACTGTTGGATGTTTTAATTCATGCAACTATAAAGTGACTATGACTATCACTATGAGAATACGTATATAACTAGCTAGATCCGAGTCCACCCCTGTGGCTATGCAAAGGCTAAGGATAACCTAGAGCAAGGTCTAGGGTATCATGAGTTAGAAACTGGGCTACACATGTGTAGTACCATGAGACTCTTAGCATACCATGAGTTAAGGAGTGGGCTACCTGCGGGTAGTGCCATGTGACTCAGCCCTAGAAATTGATTCACCTATTAGGTGAAGTCATGAGGGGTAAAATGAGAATCTACCACAAGGGAGGTAGTATCCAGGTCCACTGCAGGGACAGCGCAGGGGATAGGGTACACATGGATCGCGTAGTTCTACTTAAAACGTAAACTTGTTTGTTAAATGATAATTGAATGTGATACATTGTTATAGATAATTGCATGATTATTGTTTCCCCCACATACCAGCTTCGGCTGACCGACGTTTTGTTTGTCGGCGTTTTAGGTACAAGCCAAAAAGGACAAACAGTAAATCGTCACAGTGTGAAATACATGAAGAAAAATACAAGGAGGATTAGTTAGCGTAGAATCATTAAGTGGATAGAAGTTAGAAATCCAAAATTTCAAAAGGTATGCAAAGTTTATTTTCTTACAGCTTTCAGTATAGTATGTTAAAATCTGATAATTATTCTTGGTTAATTGCCGAACCTTTGATCCGGAAGTCATGGGTGCGGCTTCGACCTCTCGGTCTCCCTTAATTGGGGGTTATCGGGAGGTGGGGTCGTAACACCATGTGTCAAACCTAGTTATTGCAAGAAACGTTAAAGCCCAAACATCTCTTTTCATGTTTTACAAGATGCAATATACACTGCCTTGGTAGTAGTAAAGCAACACACTTTTGCAATTTAGACAACCAACTAATAGCCCCCCCTATAAAAGTGAAAAAATATCTAAGGTAGACTTCCTATGATCAAGGTCACCTACTAACTCCATATCTGTGAAACCTATAAGATCTAGTGGTGCACTGCCAAAGCATAAAAAGCACTAAATGTACCTTTCAGATATCTGAGTAACCATTTAACAACATTCCAATGCTCCTTACCAAGATCAAATAAAAATCTACTAGTCAGACCAACTGCATGTGCAATATCAAGCCTAGTGCACACCATATCATACATCAGACTTCCTAGTGCAGAAGAGTAGGGTATGTGATCCATCTCTTATTTTTCTTGCTTAGTAGAAGGATATTGTTTTCTTCTCATTCTAAAGTGATTGGCTAAGGGAGTATCAACATGCTTTTCTCCCTTCATGTTGAACCTATCAAGGATACACTCAGTATATTTCTCCTATGACAACCAAAGTTTCTTTACTTTCCCGTTACTCTGATGTCCATGTCAATGTTGACTCAATGTCAAATAGGTCAATGTTGACTCACGTCTAAATTGACTAAACCCGTGTTTTAATTATGACTAACCATTCCACATATTTGTGTCTAATGTCTCTACTTGAGTGATTTCATATTAGGTATAAACACACTCCAAATGCCCTAACTTGTGCATATCAAATTGGAGAAAAGACAAGTCAAAGTCAATACAAGTGCACATTTTTGTAATATGATGTAAATCCATTATAATCATGTTGTAAATCACTTGTAATGATTGTATGACTTGTAATTAAGCTTAGAAAAAATTAGGAGCACTTAGATCAAATATTTAAGCACTCAAAAACCATTTTCTAAAATTCACATTAGGCTGTTCATCGGTCGAGTTGCATACTCGGCCAATCCTGATTGGATCTTGAAAATGACTTTTGATCAGTCGAGTTTACACTTCACAGAACTCAACTGATGGAGTACCTGACCAATTAGATTTTCATTGGTCGGTCGAGTTTCCCAAGGACAAACTCGACCGATGGTCTGAATATCGGCTTTGTCTTTTACTCTATCGGTCGAGTTACCCTTATAGAAACTCGACCGATTACACTGTACAGAAAAGTGCAGAAAAGTGCTTCTAGCCATTGTGGAGTTGCAACAAGTAAAAATATATCCGTTGCAAGCCACAAAATGGCTAGTTTTTGGCCCCAAGTGTTCCCAAAGGCTTCTAGGCATCCTCAACTATAAATAGGACCCCTTGGGCTTCATCCCATGGTTAGCCAAGCACTATGAAGGTCCCTATTTTATAGTTGAGTGATCCTACAACCTCTTCTCTCTCTCTCTCAAAGCTTAATCACTTGCTACATTCATTAGAGTGAGTAGGAGATTTGTAAGAGGGTTTGTCCTACATGTATATCTTGTGAGGCTCTCACTTCTACCACCTCCCTATCTCTCATTTCAACCATGAAGATGAAGGCTCTCTCTCTTGTCTAAGAGAGGTGAAGAAGAACAAGGGAAGGAGTCACTTGGTGAAGATCAAGGCTAAAGACTTGGAGCAAGAGTGGGTAAGCCCTTGGTGAAGGCAGAAGACTCCGTGCTCAAGTGGGTAAGTCCTTGGTGGAAGCTTCTTCGAGTGAAGGTGAAGTCAAAGGCGGAAGATCCAAGAAGAGTGGGTAATTCCTTGAAGGCTGAAGACTTGTGCAAGAGTAGGTAAGTCCTTGGAAGAAGGTGGGAGACTCTTGCAAAGTGGGTAAGTCTTTGGTAAGGTTGAAGACTCTTTGTATTGGATAGGTAAGTCCTTTGGTGGTCATATATTGTATCTCTTATAATGAATATAATGAAGATGAAAGGTTAAGAAATCCTAGAGGTTGACCTCTCTAGGTAGTGGACTGACTCACTTCTAGTTTGAAGTGTGGAACCACTCTAAATAGCTTGTCAATTAGTGTATGTTAAATCTCTCTCTCCCTTGCTATGCATGTTTTAGTTGCACACAAATTTTCTATTTAGCAACCTTATCTTGTAATATATCTTGAAGGTCTAATGAATTTTGTTTAAGTGCATTCAACTCTATTCACCCCCCTCTAGAGCATTTAATCACCCATCTAGGTTCCAACAATTGGTATCAGAGCGAGCTTCTCCAAGCATACTTCAACAAGTAGGAGAAGATATGTGACTACCAAGGAGGGAGATACTTGATCAACCTACCAATCTTTGATGAGAGTAATTTCCTTTATTGGATAAGAATGCTTCAATTCTACATCCAAGGATCAAGTCTTGAGATGTGGAAAATGGTGAACAGCCATACAAGCTAACAAAGACAAAGATTGAAGAATGAGTTGATGCTACCTTGAAGAAAGCAACCTTGAATGCTAGAGCCATGCACATCCTCTATGCCTCCATGACCTCCATCAAGTTCAACCAGATTTCTTCTTGTGAGACGGCCTATGAGGTATATAGAAAGCTATGCATCACCTATGAGGGGACAGATCAAGTGAAGGAAAGCAAAGTCTACATGCTCAAAGGGCTGATTGAGAACTTCAAGATGGGAAAGGAGGAGAAGATAGCCAACATGTACTCAAGGCTCAACACCATTGTGAATGGTCTTGCTATTTTAGGACATACTATGTCTAGTGGAGAGATAAACTCAAAGATCCTTAGAACTCTCCCCAAGAGGTGGGAATCCAAGGTGACTTCCATTGAAGAAGCAAGGTCTCTTAAGAATGTCCCTATTGAAGAGCTCATTGGAAATCTACAAGCACATGAAGCCACACTTGACAAGAGAGAGGAAGTAGAAAGACAAGAAGAGAAAGAACTCAAGAGAATGAAGAAGGCTGAAATCAAAGCTCAAATCAAGGCTATTATTGGTCAAACTTCTCCATCCTCTCAAGTTGAAGAAGATGCCATGTACTCCAAGGGTAGATTCTACAAAGTCAAGAATTCCTCCTCCATCCGGTGCCTTAAATGTGGAAAGAAGGGTCACTACAAGATAGATTGTCTACAAGGCAAGAAGACCCATCATCACAAGGAAAGAGAAGAGAAGTACATGAAGGAGAAATGACACTCAAGCTCAAGTGACTCCTCCAACTCAAGCTCATGTGAAGATTCAAGTGGAGGATCAAGCTCAAGTTCCAGTGATGAAGGAGAATGCCATTTTTCTCTTATGGATTCTACAAAATGTGAAGACTCAAGTGAGGTAAATCTAAACTCTTTAGATAAAGAATCTTTGATTGCTCTTATTCATGATACTTGTGCCTCTCTTAAGTCTTATAAAAGGAAAAATAAAAAGCTTGGTAGAATTGTTGATAATTTGCATGTAGAACTAAATGATCTTGAACATGCTGATTCTTGCTTGCTTGATGACAAAAATGCTTGTCTCAGCCAAGTACTCTCTTAAACTTGAAAATTCTAGTTTGCTTGATAAGATTAGATTTCTAGAATCTCAACCTCTCATGCCTAGTTCTAATGAAGAGCATACTTTAATTGTTGATTCTCTTATGCATGATAATGATGGCTTGAGATCTTCTTTGCAAAGATTCTTAGTTGGTAAAAAGAATCTTAATGACATCCTACACCATACTAATAAACAAATTGGTAGACATAGTTTAGGGTATGATAGTAGTCAAAAGGACCTCTAATATTCCATGGAGAATCCTCTAGTTCCAAGACTATGGGCACATGCAACTATTGCAATGATTTTGGTCATTATTCTACTTGTTGTCCTTTTAGGAAAGCACCCAAGAGCAATAGGACTTGGGTTGCTAAACTAACCCCTCTGGACCCAAAAACATGATTGGGGACCATTTCATCTTTCTTCTTGTAGGTAGTTGCAAATGGATTGACTTGAGCTATTGAATTGCAAATTGACTTGTCAATCCACATGAAAGAAGAAAGGTGAGATGTGTAGAGGGTGACAATAAATGAAAAAAGGAATGGTAAGAACAAAGGTAAATGTTTTCTTGCTTATAACCATTTCTAACTTGTTTTTGTCAAGTTTGTGTGCACTATGCATGTGGTTTTTGAGTCAAAAGTGGTATTTTGGTGTTTATCTTCACACTCTTGCTCAAAAGTTGTTTCTAATGCTTCTATAGTGCATTACTAACTTGCTTAGACATGTTTGGATATGGTTTGTATATTTAGCATGCCTCTAAATATGTTTTTATGAATATATGTGCTTTTTGACAGCAACTCTGTCGGTCGAGTTTGTCCTATTTGAAACTTGACCGATAGACACCAATGGGTGTTGCCAAAAACTGTCATCGGTCGAGTTGTCAATGCATAGAACTCGACCGACAACACTGTGCACAAAATACATAGTTGGCTTATTGAATGAGAATTTCCCTTTCAACTAGATTTTCTCAACCAATAGCCTTATTCTCTGGCACTGTCATTTGGTACCTGTATATATACATATTACCATGCTTTAAATTGCCTATCTTGCATACAAATCTATCTCTCTAATTGCTCTAAATTGGTGTATCTATATCTTGCAATTACTTGCTTTGAGTTATTTTGCAGGTTTTGATGATGATCTCTTTGGATCTCTTGGTTGTATCTAAAATTGCTTCCGTTGTACTCTAACTTGCTACATCTATCTAGGTGTATATCTTGTTTTTATACAACCTTGAGGTTCTTAGTGGTAATCATCTTTTGGTAATGGTGCATATTTGTTAGTGAGTTATATCCTTCCATGCTTCTAAAATTGCATATCTATTTGTTTGGATATATCTCTACATCTACTCATAGCTTACTTTATCTTGTGTATCTTTTGGTATCTCTTGCTATGATCTAGATCCTACCAGTAGTCCTAACTTGTGATATCATCTACTAGTAGTTCACATACATGTAGTTCTAACCTTGTTTATAATTGGTACCTTTGCTCATCTAGTGGTATTTCATTATATGCTATGCTTGTATCTTGTCTCAAACTTGCTCAATCTTGTTTCTTGAATTGCATATCTACTATCTTGAGTTGCTTGCATAACTTTGTGATGCAGGATACACAGATCTACATTATATGTAGAAATTGGAGTATTTTTTTTGGATTTCATGCAACTTTTGCTCCAATTTCAGTTTTTCGTGCAAGACTAGTGCTTTTTATGCAGAAACGACCTTCTGAGCAAGGCTGATCACTATGCCATGAGCCCTGATACTTTTTGGGCAAATTCTGTCATCTTGAGGGTCAAAATTGCATTTTATTATTTTTTTACAACACTTCATCTTGCATTTTGGGTTGTTCAAGTGCATGCTTTAACTTGCTTTTCTTTCTATGCTTGGACAAGCCCCTATACTGGTGCTCTTCTACTCTCCTCATATAACTTTTGTTATATCCTTTCTCTTAACAAGTGGTGTTTCTTATTTCTTCATACCCCCACTTTTTGAAATGACAAAGGGGGAGAAAGGTATGTCTTCTTTTGATAAAATAGGGAGAAGGCATGTCTTACATGAAGATGAGAAGTATGTTCATGTAAAAGGAGTAGGTAAAGGGGAGAAGACATATATGTGTAGAACATATATGAGTAGATGACATAGTTTCTATAAATATTATGAAAACTAACCATGCAGGAGAAATATCATCAATTGAGGGGGAGTATGAGAACTCAATGCACATCAATTGAGGGGGAGCATATGAGCTCAATCCTATTGAAACCCCTAGGTTTCTATGAAGGTATGATTTACTTAAAAACTTTCAATACATTTATGGAATGGTTAGTCATCTTCAAAAAGGGAGAGAATGTTGACTCAAGGTCAATGTTGACTCATGTCTAAATTGACTAAACCCATGTTTTGATGATGACTAACCATTCCACATATTTGTGTCTAATGTCTTAACTTGAATGATTTCAGATTAGGTATAGACACACTCCAAATGCCCTAACTTGCGCATATCAAATTGGAGAAAAGACAAGTCAAAGTCAATACAAGTGTACATTTTTGTAATATGATGTAAATACATTAGAATCATGTTGTAAATCACTTGTAATGATTGTATGACTTGTAATTAAGCTTAGAAAAAATCAGGAGTACTTTGATCGAATATTTAAGCACTCAAAAGCCATTTTTTGAATTTCACATCAGGTTGTTCATCGGTCGAGTTGCAAACTCAACCGATCCTAATTGGATCTTGAAAATGACTTTTGATCGGTCGAGTTTACACTTTACAGAACTCGAGCGATGGAGTACCTGACCAATTCAATTTTCATTGGTCGGTCGAGTTTCCCCAAGACAAACTCGACCGATGGTCTGAATATCGACTTTGTCTTTTACTCTATCGGTCGAGTTACCCTTATAGAAACTCGACCGATTGCACTGTACAAAAAGTGTAGAAAAGTGCTTCTAGCCGTTGTGGAGTTGCAACAAGTGAAAATATATCCGTTGCAAGCCACAAAATGGCTAGTTTTCGGCCCCAAGTGTTCCCAAAGGCTTCTAGGCATCCTCAACTATAAATAGGACCCCTTGGGCTTCATCCCATGGTTAGGCAAGTACTATGAAGGTCCCTATTCTATAGTTGAGTGATCCTACAACCTCCTCTCTCTCTAAGCTTAATCACTTGCTACATCCATTAGAGTGAGTAGGAGATTTGTAAGAGAGTTCATCCTACATGTATATCTTGTGAGGCTCTCACTTCCACCACCTCCCTATCTCTCATTTCAACCATGAAGATGAAGTCTCTCTCTCTTGTCTAAGAGAGGTGAAGAAGAACAAGGGAAGGAGTCCCTTGGTGAAGATTAAGGCTGAAGACTTGGAGCAAGAGTGGGTAAGCCCTTGGTGAAGGCAGAAGACTCCTTGCTCAAGTGGGTAAGTCCTTGGTGGAAGCTTCTCCAAGTGAAGGTGAAGTCAAAGGTGGAAGATCCAAGAAGAGTGGGTAATTCCTTGAAGGCTGAAGACTTGTGTAAGAGTAGGTAAGTCCTTGGAAGAAGGCGGAAGACTCTTACAAAGTGGGTAAGTCCTTGGTAAGGTTGAAGACTCTTTGTATTGGATAGGTAAGTCCTTTGGTGGTCATGTATTGTATCTCTTATAATGAATATAATGAAGGTGCAAGGTTAAGAAATCCTAGAGGTTGACCTCTCTAGGTAGTGGACTGACTCACTTCTAGTTTGAAGTGTGGAACCACTCTAAACAGCTTGTCAATTGGTGTATGTTCAATCTCTCTCTCCCTTGTTATGCATGTTTTAGTTGAACACAAATTTCCTATTTAGCAACCTTATCTTGTGATATATCTTGAAGGTCTAATGAATTTTATTTAAGCGCATTCAACTCTATTCACCCCCCCTCCAGAGCATCTAATCACCCATCTAGGTTCTAATAGTCAAGAATGTGTTTCACTAGTCCCGAGTCTTTCATGTCAAAATACTTAAGCAATTCCTTCTTCAAATTGGCAATCATCTAAGTATCTTTTCTAAAAACCAACATATCTTCAACATAAAGTAAGAGAATGATAAAACTATCACATGAAAATCTCCTAGAGTAATCACAATTACCTACCTCTGTCCTATGGTAACCTTGCTCTAGCATAAAAGAATCAAACTTTTTGTACCATTGTTTGGGTGCTTGTTTCAACACATAGAGACTTTTCTTCAACATGCAAACCATGCGTTCTTTTCCTTTCACTACAAATCATTCATGTTATTTCATATAGATCTCCTTTTTTATCCCACCATGGAGGAAGACTGTCTTCACATCAAGCTATTCAATATATAGGTCTAAGATAGATGCCAAGCCTAAAACAACATGGATGGAAGTCATTCACCACTGGAGAAAATATCTCATCAAAATCAATCCCTATTTTTTTCCAAAGCCTTTCACTGTGAGTTTGGCTTTTTATCTCAAAGTATTGTCATTCCCATATTTCTTTAGCTTAAAGACCCACTTGTTCTTTAAGGCTTTTCTACCTTCAGTAAGTTTGCATAACTCATATGTATTATTTTTCTCCAATGAGTTCATCTCTTCTTGCATTTCATGCAACCACATATTATTTTCCAGATGAGTCTTTGTTTCTTCATATATTTGTGTCTCTTCCTCATCTATGATCAATGACCATTCTGAATCATAATATCTAGTAGACTCCCTACTTTCTCGAGTATACCTCCTCAACTATGTCTTCGAGGATCTAGCTACCAGTTGGGGTTTGTCCCCTTGCTCAAGATCCTCACGATCAGGGATGTCATCTGCACCAAGATCATCCTCTGTCATATCATAAGGGATCTCATCATGATCAATCTACTTTGCATCAACATTTTGTTGGACTGGAGAGGGAATGGTGTCACAGAACTGGAATCCCAGTCCCGTGAACCAAACGAATACCAAAGATAACATGTGTAAGCATGAAATGCTTACCATACATAAACATATAACAAGATAAATGCACCAATCATAATCTCAACATTCAATAAGGTATATTAAGCAACATTATTCAATTACTATTGAAGAATACCAATTTACACAAGTCTGCTCATGAACACTAGGGATCTTACAACAACTACATCTGACCTAGCTTAGCAAGCCCATCAACTTCTTGCCATCTTTGAACCTATAAAATACGTGAAACAAGGCGGGTCAAGCTCACAAGGTGCTGAGTACAGGGCTAAAAGATACATTTACATAAGCTTTGTATAATTTGAAAAGATTTGCATAAGTAAACGAGCAAGAATGAACAAGTTTAGTGCATAGAAAAATGAGAGCCTGTATTCTATGTCATTTTACTCCATTTATACCAACAATATCATGTATCATAAGGCCTTTGACCAATTTCCCATTGGAAGGGTCCATAAGGGTGCTCAAGATTAGCTAACCCTTTTATACGTGAGTGACCTCAAGGCTAATGCCAAGAGCTAACCCCGTTTCTATGTGAGGGACCGCAGTGACCAAAGTCATTGAGTAAAACCCTATTTAAACATTGTATAATGGAGCTTCTACATATTATGTTTGCAAGTTACAAAACAATAATACAAGACAAACATCAAGTACATACTAGAATACTACATGCGATATGTGGGAAAATAAACAAGCATACATATGTATCTCATTTCAAGCAAGACATCCATAGTCATATAATTATTAAAGCCCGTACCTAATTCAGAGTTTTCATAACCTAACATATCCTTGATCATCTAGTAACAAGCCACACCTGAATCACAACAAGATTGTATACATGTATTAGTTTCTCATCATTAACCCTAATTACTTCCATTTTAGGGTTTTGTCCAAGTTAGGTTCAACATTGCTTGTTAGTGCATTTGATGATCATATAGTGATTTAGAGGTCATCAAGGAGGCATGGTTCAAGTTTCAAGTCATTCTGAGGTTCCACTCAAATTATATGAGTATTTCAAGATTTGAGTTACTTATGTACATAACTAGGTCATAAGACTCATAATAGGGAAAACAAGATCATGATTATCAAGACATGATAACTAATCATAAAGGTGATTTATATCAGAACCATAAGGGAATAAGAAGCCCATTCTAATTTGGATGGATGTCCCCTAGGATTTAGGCATCACATTTCAAACCTTGAGTATCAACATTCTTAGATATATGCAAGCATCGATGTAGTTCATATGCCATTAGGGATCAACACATATATTATATGGGACATCCACATCAATACAATCATAAGGGAGGATACTTCTTGAATTAAGAGGGGAAGACATGAGATCAATATCCATATTATGTTTGGGACACAATGAAGACAATCAAGACATTAGTGTCACACTAGGTGATCACTAGTGGATTTAGGATCACATGCACCATAACATCAAGATATAGTGTGAATCTAAGCAATTAGGACCTCTACATATCATGGAGTTACTGATTTCAAGAATGCGAAGGCATTTGGTGTACATATCATAGGTCATACACATCATTGATTAGGGTATAAACATACATACCATTTAGGGTCACATTCAGACACAAGGGACATATAGACAAACATAGAAAATAGGGTACAAAGGGGGATATTAGTCATATGGTAGCATAAAACTACTGAATTCCAATGTAGGATGAGACTAGAGTTCATATTAGATGCAAAATTAGTAACTTAGGGCAAAGTACATCACTAAAGTCCCAAACTAGGCACATATGCACAAAAAAATCAAATATAGCACAAAAAGGATGGTTAGGACCCTCATGTACTCAAACATGTACAAAACTAGCAAGTTTGAGGATTAGAGAGTAGATTTAACATCAATATCCAAGCTTTCATCATAAACATGCATCAAACATGGTCAAGGAAGGTCAAAGTTCGTATTTCAGCAAATCAAGAGCACTAGAAGAAGTATTAGAGTGTACAAGTTAGTCCATGTTGTAGGTCTCATCGAGCCGATCAATTTAATATATAATTTTGTATATTTTGGCCATAGAAATTGGGAGATATGCATTTTACAAGAATCTTGATCAAAACTATAGGAAAACTCAAATATCATACCTTGATTATTTCTCCTGTGACCCACACCATTAGATCAAGGATCAGAAGCCCACATGGCGCGCACGATCCGGGTTGCTGGTCACCACCCCGACCAGTCTGGGCTTGCTCACCGTCGCTACTAACTGGTGTCGAGTGCTTGCCAATCGATACCCACCAGCCACACACCACGATCAACCGCCGCCGACCGCTATGGCGAGCTCCAAAGCGCTTGCTCACTTCCTTCCAGCCCTCGCACGACCCACTCTGTGCGATCTCTATTCTCACCCATAGGAATAGAGGATGAATAGAGGAGTTCACCCCCTTGCTCTCCTACGGTCAAAGCAACTAGGGCAGCTCACCCCATGACCGGTCTAGGTGGTTGGGGTCTAGGGCACGTTGTGCTTCACGCCATTGGCCTCTGGACCTCCAAGGGGGGACAAGGAAGGGGGGCTCCAGCAGTAGCCTGATGCGGCACCATAGGGTGCAAAATAAACAAAGTGAGAGAGGGAATGATCTTAGGTGGCAGGAAGAGGCTAGCAGAGCAAGGAGAAAGGAGAAAAGAAGAAGAACTAAGGTTAGATGGAGGGATTTATAATGGAGCAAGGTAGGGTTCAGTTATTTCTCCTGTTCCCCTCCATTACTAGATTTGGGAGGAGATGGAACAAGTCTTTCCTAGCCCCTCAATTGTTTCCTAAAGAGGAAGGGGGGATGGGAAACAAGCGGCTGGGCCGTGATTTGCGATGAGGCCCATATGGGCCGGCCCAAGGCAGAGAAAAGAAAAAAATGCTAAAACATTTTATCTTCACAACATCATAATTAGAGTTTTATGTGTGCGATTAATGTGATTTTGATGTCGTTGGATTTGAAATTGAATCCTCTACAACTTGATGTATAATTGTACATTATAGAGTAAGAAGGACACATTAGGAATGTTCAAGACTAATTGCAAGGGAATATTATGTGAACACATGGTACTTAATTAAAATCTCAAATTGAAGTCGCATATTGGGAAATTGATCATTGATGTTCTCAAATTGAGGTGTCACCACACTCAAACCATAAAATTGATATCCAACCGAGTAAGTGGGGTACTTGATGAGATATGAAAGGGTACAATAGAAGAGAGAGAAATCCAAGTTGTCAAAGAATGGTGTATCAATCACAATATCATATGCAAGTCGCTCCTTCTCTGTAATCACAATATCAAAATGCATCTAATACTAAAAAAATCACATCTCTGCACCTTATCATCTTATTCCTTTATGAGCCCCATGACTTGTATCCAAACTGCTCATCACCATATCTAAGGAAAATACAAAGAGTAAATATGTAATCAAGATTCTTCCTATGCTCCTTATGAAGTTGTGCAAATGCCTTGCATCCAAATACTTTAAGGTGGGAGTAAGAAGTTGGCTTCCCTATCCACACACTCCCTGGAGCATCGAACTACAAAAGAACAAATTGTGACATGTTAACAAGCAACAAGAAATATTCACAACCTCTACCTAGAACTCCTTAGGTAATTTGGCATTCTTCATCATGAAATTGACTCTTGCCATGATGGTTATGTTCATCTTATCAGCAACACCATTGTGATGCGGGGTTACTAGAATTGTCTTCTCATGCCGAATACCTGATCCTTCACAATAAGACATGAACCCTCTAGAAGTATACACACCTCCATTGTTAGAACATAAACACTTTAACTTTTTACCTGTCTCCCTTGCAACCATAGCATGGACTTTCTTGAAGGTAACAAAGACCTGATCCTTCCTCTACAAACAATAGACCACACTTTTCTATATGCGTCATCAATAAAATTCATGAAGAATCTGTTTCCACCCATTCCATATGACCACAAACATCAAAGTAAATCTTATCTAAGACATTAGACTTTTTTATCACACTGAGCACTAAACTGGAGCCTTTGTTGTTTCTCGAGCTAACAACTTTCACAAGGACTAATAGCTATAATTTTTGCATAGGGGATTAACTCTTTCTTTGCAAGCACTTGTAGTCCTTTCTCACTCATGTGCCTAAGCCACTTGTTCCATAAATATGAATACCTAGAGCTATCCACAACACTAACACTCTCATTATGGACCTTTATGTTCATCCTGTACAAGATGCAACAAACTTTTCCACTAGTCGTGACCAATTTGCCTGTGGTGATTGTAGTTTTCAACTCACCAAATGATAGAAAAAGCCCTAGATGTCCAATCCATCACAGGAGATGGTATTCTATTCAATGGATAGAATATGAAACATTTTTTCCAACAAGATGGTATAACCCACATCAGTCTCAATGCACACATCACCAATCCCATTGATTTTTCATAGGTTTTACCACCACCTTTGTCATTCCACAGTTCTGATACTTGTAAGATCAAATGAAATGTCTATTTTGAGTGATGTGGTAAGAAGCACCAATATCAACACTGACTCAGTGTTGTCACTGATATGTAGACAATATATGATGACAACTCCACATTTGAGTACCTATACAACATGTGTAATAACTCCAGCTATGTTGCTATCATAATATTTCAATCTAAGCATTCATCTTATAATTTCTCTTTTGCATTGCATGTAAAACTTTTTTAAGTGAAATGGTTTGTTGTGATGATGAAAAACTATCTTACTTTTAGATTTTGACATGTGCTTTGACTTCCTTTGTCACCATCATGGTTGTGACTCTAACTCCTCCCCTTGTCCTCAACAACAAGATCATGTGATGCGGATGACTCTGCTGAGCTATGTATTATGGTCTCTTCATTCACTAGGTTATTGGACACCAAGTCCAATGTCAACTTCCTATATGGAGCAGAGTTGCTAGCGAAAATAATAAGAATCTCCCAACTATCGGGTAAAGAACCAAGAACTAGAACCTGTAAAGACTGGGCCCACTTCCCTAGGCTCTAGTACAGTTTAAGGAATGACGACAGGCCCCACAGACACCACTAGCCTTAAGTGCGCTTTGCCCTTACTCACGTGCAAGCCGAGGTCAACTTCTCGACTGGTCACCCAACTTAACTATGGAGTTCTTTAGTGATGTGCTCCTCGAAAAGGAGGTGCGTCTTAGTGATATGGGTAGTCCAATCATTTCTTTTAAGATCATTTTATCCAAGACCTCAAATCTTGGGATGTTACAGAAGCACTTACAACTCATCATCAAGTGACAAACCTGTTGTGTCTAACCGATTCACCATGCTTTTAATATCATTTAAGTGCAAAATTTTTTTGCTACCTTCCTTAAACTTTACAAGCTTCTTAATAAGAAATATTTGTTCCCTACCATCCTCCTCTCACGCAATAACTCAAACTTCTTCCATAGAGAGTGGACACTAGTCTCGTTGGTGATGTGCTGGAAGACTGACTCATCCACCCAACAACGGATGAGTCTGATGCATTTTCTATCTATCTTTTATTAGTCCTCATACTTAGTGTCCACAGACTTGCTTGCATCTCCCTTTACCGGTTCATATAAGTCAATGCAATAAATAAGATCCTCCATCTTAATCTTTCACATTAGCTAGTTAAATGCCTTCAATTTTACAGTGTTATTTGCACTCCCCATGTAGTTCACGAAACCCAATACTCCTCTGATACCTCTTAAAGGGATTGTTGTAGGTCGAAATGTGCATATCTAACACACATAAGATATAGCAAAAGAACCTACATGTAACACCCCTGACCTGGGTTATGAACTAACCCTAGAAGTTTTGCCTAAAAATGTAATTATATACTCGTGAAAACTTCCTGGCATGTAATTAAGTTCCCCAGGAACATATAATTTTCAATTTTGCTCCTTTTTGAATAAAGTTGTAGCATTGTGTTGTATGCAGGGACCTATGTGCAAATTACCCAGTTTAAGGGTTGAACTTGCAAAAGTCACAAGATAAGATGTATCTCTGATGATGAGACATCATGAGGATGTCTATGATGAAGTTTGAGGGATTTCCCAAGCTTGAGCACCAAGGTGCAGCTGTGGAAGCAACCCCCATGCTTAGAAACCCTAATTTGGGGTAAAATGCAATTTACCCAAATTGAGGGGTTCAACTTGTAATTCTTAATATCTAAAACATCTTTTAAGACTCTTGTCATCATTTAGAGTGGAAATGATGAAAGGGGCACATCAAAGATTGATCAGATAAGAAAAGATGAACTTTGTGGTAAAGACACCTAATTTGGGTATAGAAATCTTTCATGGATGTACCCTAGTTGTAGGTTGGATTTCTTTACCCTTAGATCTTGAGATTTCATGAGATTTGCATAAGGATAGATGGGTGTGGACGTGCCCTTGAGCAAGGAGGAACCTAGATGTAATTTCCAATCTTATAAGGTCCTTAGGGTGTAAAAGGGGCTAAAGTATATAAGCCACCTCTTTACAAGATAAGTGAACGATCTTTCCTTTACTTCATTCTCATCTCTTCTTGCTCAAACGGCCAAAGGTAGCTCTGGAGCTCAGGAGGACGACCAAGGGAGTGCAAGGTAGGTTTGGATCATCCCTTTTGCTTGAATTCATGGAGGAAACTCGTTTTCAAGGTTGAATTCATGGCTAGCTCACCTAGCTCTATCTTTCTAGCTATTCCTTTCCAACCTTTCCTTGGAGAATTCACCTTGGCCGACCTGTGGAGCTTCTAGGACGCCATTAAAGGCTTGGAGATCGAAAGCTTGGAGCTCAAGGAGCAAGCTTTAGGCGGGTTTTATAACTCTAAACTTTATGCTTGATTATACATCCTTTTCTATGCATATAGTTGCTAGTTCTTCTTCTTCCCTATCTTTCCTTGCATCCTTGCAAGAAAAATCGTGAAGAACTGCTACTGTTCTCAAGGTAGAAGATAAGGGCGTTAATTCCTATGCTTATCCACGGTTTTTCACTTTATCAAACGACCTCCACCTATTCCTCAAAACGGTTTCAAACCGTTTGGTGGGCAAACGGTTTCAGGGTCGTTTGAGGGAAAACGATCTTCAAGACCGTTCGGTCCCATTGACCAAGTGAAGACCGTTTGGGAATCTTGTTCATAATTATGTAGGTTAATCACCCACAAAATTTGAGAGGTTAACTCCAAAGGAATCGTGAGTTATGAGCAAATCAATTAGCAAAACCAATTGAATTAAGTTCTGATTTTCAATCTGTTTAATTGCCCTTTTTGGGCAAACGGTCTCAAGACCGTTTAAGATGGTTGACTAAACGTTGACCGTTTGGGATTACTGTTCATAATGATGTTAATTAACGACTCACCAAATTTTATGGATTAATTCCAAACGAGTCATGAGTTGAAGGATGATTAATAGGGCAAACCCTAATTGAAATTAGTGCTGAATCTCCAATGAGTTAAGTTGAGATTTTGGGTTGCTTAGCCCAAACGGTTTCAAGACCGTTTGGGAATCACCCAAACGGTCTTAAGACCGTTTGGGGGTCACCTCAAGACCGTTTGGAGGTCTGGGGTCAAGTATAGTTGATCAATTGAAGGTCCAAAGGCACCAAATCATATTGCAATTAAGTATTGATGTGATGATCAACTCAATAGATCAAACCTTGATGAATTTTCACTAGAGTCCAAAGGATGGATGGGCAAACGGTCTCAAGACCGTTTGGAACTCATCCAAACGGTCTCAAGACCGTTTGGTGTCAACCCAAGACCGTTTGGAGGTCTAGGGTTAAGGTAATTGACCAATTGAGGGCCCAATTACAGTGGGTTAGTGAAACAATCAAATTGCTGTTTTCTAAGTATAGATCTTGTTGAGTTTTGGGTTGAAGGACCCAAACGGTCTCAATACCGTTTGGGGGTTCCTCCAAACGGTCCTAAGACCGTTTGGGCACAACCCAAGACCGTTTGAAGGTCTAGGGTTGAGTCAATCTAATGGTTTGAGGGTCCAGTTGTAGGAAATTGATGAATTGATGATAATTGCTGATTTTGACCTAATTGGACTTCAACCTTAGTCAAAACGACTTGGATTTTGGTCAAACTTTGGGCAAACGGTCTTAAGACCGTTTGGATGATGTCCAAACGACCTCAAGACCGTTTGGGCCAAGTTTGAGCCCAATTGGAGGTCAATTGATAGGTTCAACCTTGAATTGATTCACATTGTTGAACATTGATGACCAATCGATTTGAAACCCTAATTGAGGAAGATTGAACCCTAATTGGCTTGTAATTGAGGGTCAATTTGATGTCTAAGTTGCTAAGGCTAACCCTAATTGACTCAATTTATAAGTGGTTAGCATAGCTTTGACCAATTGAGGGTTTCAACACACATGTCCATGAACATTGGTGACCTTTGAACCCCTTTGGAGGTCCAAACGGTTTGAGTCCATTTGGACCAAACGGTCTCAAGACCGTTTGGATCCAAACGGTCTCAAGACCGTTTGAGACCAAACGGTCTCAAGACCATTTGGGGCCAAACGGTCTCAAGACCATTTGGGGCCAAACGGTCTCAAGACCGTTTGGGCTCAAACGACCTCAAGATCGTTTGGTCCAATCGATCTCAAGCAAGTTTGATCAAACGGTTTCAAACCGTTTGAAGCTCCAAACGGTTTGGAAAGTCAACCCTTCCAAACGGTCTTCACCTCCAAACGGTCTCAAGACCGTTTGGATCCAAACGGTCTCAAGACCATTTGGGGTCAAACGGTCTCAAGACCGTTTGGGTGGTTGAAACCGTTTGAAGGTTGAAACCGTTTGGAGATTGGTGATGGTTTGTACTTAACCATTTGATGATGTGATTAGTTCATTGGTGATCCAATCTAAACCCTAATGGTAACCTAGGTCATTAAGGGACTATGTGATTAGTGAGTTAACCCATGATGGTGATCATGTGGCAAATTACCAAAATACCCTTGAGGGGTCTAAAGGGGTAAAACCTTGTTCTAATCAAACCCTAATCACATGATGTTGATGTTTTGGCTCATGTTAATCAATGGAGACTTATCTCAACCTGATCTAGAGTGGTGTTGTCACCATATACTAGTGAGAGGAGAGAGAAAGTATTTCTAGAGAGAGAAAGTATCCTAGAGAGAGAAAGTACCCTTTTAAGGAGGAAACTCAAGTGAGATACTTCAATTACACATGAATGTGCATGTTTAGGGAATGACCCACCTATGTGAGGTCATGGAAACCCTATTTATAATATCTAATGGATCTTAATCCTAATTGAGAGCCTTAATGATGATGTTTCTCTTACATGATGATGTAATAAGTACAATTCACCATGGAGTGAATAGTAAACCCTAATTGACAGGGTTATTGAATTCAACCCTAGTTGAGGTGATTCCATGTGAAACCCTAGTTAAGGGTGATTCCATGTGAACCCTAGTTGAGGTGATTCCATGTGAAACCCTAGTTAAGGGTGATTCCATGTGAACCCTAGTTGAGGTGATTCCATGAGAAACCCTAGTTAAGGGTGATTCCATGTGAATCCTTAGTTGAGGGTGATTCCATGTGAATCCCTAGTTGAGGGGGATTCCAAGTGAAATCCTAATTTGAGAATGCATCCTTAATTGTTGAATTGTTTACTATTATCTGTTGAATGAACCATGCAGGTTGTTATGAGATGATGGGCATATCCAGGTATGGAATTCCATGTTATATTAATGAACCATGCAGGTTGTTATGAGATGATGGTTATATCCAGGAATGGAATACCATGTTATATTCATTAAAAGCATGTCTTAAGCTTTATGAATAGTAATCCTTAGTGATGCACTGTGAGTGACATCTTTTGTGGTTTATGGGCTGTAAGAGCCATAAACACCATCAAGGTCATGCTTAACAGATGACTTGTGATGAGATGGCTGAGAACTGATGATTGGAATGAGTTAGGCCTGCTACATTTTAGTATTCTCATATATAGCTGTGATGCTAATGTTTTGTATGATGTTATGAATACTGAATGTACCTAACTAATCAAGTGAAATGTAGAGCCCTGATCATAGATCCATCATTGTCAGAGTCTAAATGATGGTGAAGCAGGTTTTCCCCAGGGAACTCCTGGATCATATACTTTTGAGTATATGGGGTACATGGATGTGTAGAACCTTACATCCTAGTGTAGGTATTTGATGTAGATTCTTGTAGTCCGTCATACCTTCACTAAAAGAGAAAAGGTGAGAGGATTTGATGTAGATTCATGTAGTCCATCATTCCCCACCACACAGTCCAAAAGGTGAGATGCATCCCTACACTCCCTTAAAAACATAATCAACAGCGTAGTATATCTGTTAGAGTTATCTACGAGTTATTTGATTAATGTTACCATGAATTGTATAGATGTTCTCACATTTTATTATTGGTTGAACTCTTGCTTATCATCAAACTGCTAGTGAATACCTTGAAGGTTTTTATTGCTTTAGTTATTCCCTGCTTTGCTTATAAAGCTTCTAGTGGAGAGTTATAACTCTCGCTGGGGCAATTATGTATAATTGTCTCACCCCGTAGACTTCTACTTTTTAGGTGGTCGCCGAATACGGAGGGACAAGAACTCAGGTGACCAATCTCAGCAGCATCAAGAGAAATAGTTATCTCAGGTGGAGATCCAGCCTGCTTCATGATGTAGTATAGAGTCTGTCCTATGTGTCCTCTGTACTCTCAGGTCCTGGAGTGTTTTGGAGTATGAACTCTTGAGAATTTTGTGTTGTATATAATTACTCAAGAAGTAATTTTTGTTAAGTGTTGTAAATAGTTAAATCCTTTTTCTATGGAAAAGGTTTGTGGTTTCAAGCTCTTATCTCGAAAAGTTTTAATTTCCCGTGATTTTTGTCTTCCACTGTTTACCGATTGCTTCCGCACATGATTAAATCGGGATTAATTCGTAGTTTGGAGATCGGAGCCCACACTACACGTGTGAATTAGGTAAATAAAATTCAATATGTTTAGCACTGTGCAACAACATAATAGGCAAGACTCGAATGCAAGTACAAGAAAAATAAATACCGACAAGCAACCACCAAACATCAAGATTTACGTAGAAAATCCCACAAGGTGTGAGGTAAAAATCATGGGCTCAAAGCCTAACGGGGAAATTCAATTCAACATATTGTCTCAAGTGTTGACCCAAAATTGAGAAGTACAGAGAAAAAAAAAGAGATACAAAATTTACTAACTTGCTACATCACCACACTAAGGCTGTGTTTGTTGTGCCATCCTAATAGCGACACGACAACCAAAGCTAACTGGGTATTTTAACCGGTGTTTGTTATGTAAACTAAAAGATAAATAAGTTGTGCATGGCTAAGTTGACCGAGAAATCTTATGAGAACTTGTCACATCAAATCCTTGGGCAGGGAACAAGTCTATTAGCCCTGGATGTCAATTTTTCACAATACCCTGCAGACCGACTGTTCAATACATACAATATTATTTGTGTAGGTCATACTAGACTTTGCTCGAATAAACGCAAGCTACATACACGTGTACCAATTGCCCACACATTTATTTGTTGTTGCTCCAAACAAGAGTCATCTTACACAAGTTTAGGATATCACTGATCAATTTATCCTGCAAATAAACTTATCATAGCTGTATGCCATACGCAGCCTAAAAGGCCTTCCAAAAAACACCCCGAGAATTATGTGCATAGACCGGTGTCGGAGTGGCTAGAGCCTCCTTCCTTATTTTTTTGCTTCTTCCTTTAGTTCTTCATTTCGCCGCGGCTGCTCCTTCTGCTGATTGCAAAGGTTGGCTTCTCCTTGCGGCTGTGTTGGTGTGGCGAATTTAACCCCCTTCATCACAGCTGCTGCAAGTAGCAGTACCCTAATGGGCCTAGACCAAGATGGGATGGAAAACAGGGCCGCTGACTCAACACTAATAACCACCTTTGATCTCGAAAGATCCACCACGCACTGTCTGAACGGTTGGGTCATTGTCATATAGGCGGAGAAAGGGATCCCTGGGAAGGTAGTGGAGTCGCCTGGGGCGAAGAGTCCCTATGAAGGTGATGATGGTGGTGCACAACTACCATCCAGATGACAACGAAGGTAATATTCGTAGCAAACCCAGGGTGCGTTACACTATCTTTGCCAATTGCCATGTCGGAGGCATAAATTACGATCATTCTTCAAAACATGGAAAAAACTCGATGATCTAGGCCATCTTCCTTCAAGTCAAGGCACGCATGCTTGTCGGAGACGAAGGGATGCGAGTGTCAACCCTAGTATGTGTGTGTGGCCGGTAGAGCCTGGCTCAGGCTCTGGCTATGCTGTTGTTTTGAGCCCGTGTACGTCCAGGTATCGCTGCATATGGACATAAACTGAACCGACTTGGGGTTGATCTCCAGGCAATGTCTCCACTACAAGAGATCCACTGGGTGTCCAAAGGATGATCTACCAACTCCCCCTCTGATGAACTGGAGCTGAGATGGGTACCCTAGGGGAAACACCATCCGCCGCTTGTGCCACCCTGATCACGTGCGCACCGTCGATCGCCGTTATGCAGATCACTACTACAAAAAGAACCATTTGCTAGGTTCATCCCCCTTATAGCAACGCAATGTGTAAGAATGAGAACCCTTACAGGTTGGGCAACCCTCACTCAAAATGTCTTATCCAAAAGGGGGTCGCATAATAGATGTGCCATGATAATACCCCTAACAAAAAAGCTGCACCAGAATTTAATATTATATCAGAACATGCTATCTGTGAGGGTTAAACCCCTTCCAATACTTATTCATATAATAACAAATATAATCACACTACTGCCGTTCGACTAGATCGAATTTTGAGCGGAAGTTTTTTCTTTGAAAGTCACAAAAGTCACCATTTGGATTCATGGATAGCTCAAAAGACCCAAATATTCATTTCGTTTGAAATTGTTTACAGACGGGGGACATCAAACCTTACCGCATAAGAGTTTACAAATGATAGCTACAAGTATATAACATAATACATCCTTTTATATGTCCTATACAAATTCTTCAAGTTTGTTGTGACCACAACTGTATCTTTTTAACATCCAAGGCAAAGACAGCGTTTGTGAAGATTCTTTGACTTGTGTTACAATCTAGATGGAGCTTCTTGCACAGCTGTCGGGCCTGAGCCTCCTTGAACTTGTAATTGTTTACTTATTTATGGTAGATGATTGAACCAACTGCATTGTAAGTGAGAATAATTAGGAGGATGTAGATAAATTAACAAATCACAGAGATAACTCTAGACATAATACCAATCTGAGCTTTAACCACAATAAGGAGGAGAATGCACTAGCTGTAATAAATATCTAGAAGAAGAAAAAATAAGCAAAGTCAGATCATTTTGTAGAGACCTCTCTTACGTGAGTTGCAACTTAGGTGGAGCTTCTTGAAGAGCTAGCTACCAGGCGCTAGCATCTTTGGGCTTCAATCTTTAACTCATCTATTCTAGAAGATGTCACAACCAGTTGCACTGTTAGTAAGATTGTTAAAGTTGGAGGATGCCAACAACTCAATGACTAGTAGAAATGGAGCTCCAGATATAAGACAAGGCTGAGCTTCAACTACTAGCAACATCACCTATTGTAAACAATTTTAAAAAGAAAAGAAAAAATAAATTCTGATCACATATGTTCATATCAGCTTATCAATTCTATGTATAGAGTCACAGTAGATTATAAAGCCCTTCCCATGCCCCAGACATGTGATGTGATAGTAGGTAGCTTAACAACTCCAGAGAGAATTGAGCTCTAAATACTTCACCTATCTGAGCTTGAAATACTACTTGTAGCGGGAGAAAGTAGAATCTATTATAAACATTAAAAAACAACCAGATCACATATCTTCTTATAAGCATAATAATTTCATGCATACAACCCACTATCACAACCGGCAACATGAAAATTAGCAGTTATCAAACAATTATAAACATGTAGGATAGCAGCAGAACATATTTATATGCAGAAATTTATTTTTCAATAACAAAAATAAAGACTAATGTATCCAGCTCGACTTCTTCAAACAAGCATTGTCTTATTACATCCATGCTAAAAGTAGAAAACATTATATGTCCATTATTGCCTCTTCTTTTCTTCCATAATCACTTTAAAGCTTAAAAATTAACATAGTATGTGACAATAGGAAAACATAATAATCTAGTTTACAATAATAAAGACAAATGCACAAATCCAACTCAACTTCTATAAAACAAGCTATCAAATTTCATCCATCCTAATAGCAACAAACATAGCATGATCTCTAGCTCTTCCTTTCTTCTATAATCACTTATACAATGTTTCCTTCCAATTTCCCTACTAAAAACAATTACAGATCTATGTAGAAAAGGAGTCAATCATATCTTTCACACAATGCTATAAAAGTTGTAGAGAGAGAAAAAATTACACTCAAATACATTTCCTCACTTCCAACATATCAAAATCTCTACCTTGTTGTGGGGTACAAAGATATGGTGCTTTGCAATGTGCTGACTATAACAAGTTCTCACATACTTCTTGGTCATCCATGGCAATATGATCCACATGTGTGGCTAGGGTTGGAAATAATAACCACCTACAGGTACCTGATCCACCTCTGAACCATACCAACCCCGTATGAGTGGTTTTCAAGATCCATCGAGTATGTGGGGCCCCGACTACTGGGAAACCAAATTTACAGTTTGGTTGTTGGGGACCCAAACCTGCTAACCTACTCCTACATTGGACGTGGTGTAGGACGAAAAGTTGAAAAATTTTGCATGAGTGTTCTTACAAATGTGGTTTGCCACACCGTTGTTGTGAGTCCTTTTTATAGGTTGTGGCGATCGTGGGGACTCAGCCTAGTTGGAAGGTCAGTGACGATATGCAATGTTGTTAGTATCTAGGAAATGATGACTGAGGTGGTGGCAGTTATGGGTGCAGTGCATCCAGTTCGTAGGGAAGTAGGTGTCGGCGGTGGTAACGTGGCCCCAATGACCTTGTACGACTGTGGAGCTCCTACCACAGTTGCAATTTCCACCTCTACTTAGTCTATCCATCTTCTAGCTCTCAACTCTAGCTTGCTCGATCTCAGGGGTGTCGACACCATCCTTCCTCACCTCTTCGAGCATGCTGCTCTCGCCTGTCGCCTCCATGCTCCTAGACGAGACGCAACGAGCTTGCTCCTCTACGGCGAAGTAGAAATGGGGTGACTTCTTCCGTGGCGGTGGCGTGAGTGCATGGTGTCGGAACTATGTGTAGTGTGAGGCGGTACTTACGAGTTCATAGAAGCGATGGCGATGACTACATGTTCATGTGAGTGCAAGGTGCCAAAACTATGGGTGGTGCGAGGCAGTGTTGACGACTTCATGGAAGCGGCATCAATGACTGCATGTTAGTGGCGATAGTGAGTACATGACAGTGGTGAGTGCATGCCAATGGCGACGACTACATAGAAGCAACAGTGGTGACTGCAAGACAACGACAGTCATGTCAAGTGTATGATGACAACAGATGTGACTGCATGGCCAACCTGAGGCGGGGAAGACGTGTCTGTGATGTGTGTTGTGTTGGTAGTAGTAGGTAGATGGGTTCTCATGGCTACCCAGCTACCAAGAGATAAAATCCATGGGGGAGATGGGGTGGGTGTCTGCATGATTTATTTACAACTTGGTATGGTTTGTATGGGGTGGTTGTTGGAAAATATACTTCTTTGCCATCCCTATGTGTGGATGATAAGGTGTCGAAACTATGGTTGGTGCAAGACAACGATGACGACTTCATGGAAGCGGCAACGGTGACTGCATGTTACTCAAGACAGTGAGTACATGACAGTGGTGAGTGCATGCCAATGGCGGTGACTGCATAGAGGCAACAGTGGTGAGTGCATGACAACATAATCATATTTTCACTTATATAAATTAATGTCAAAAAAGAAATATATATATATATCATACAAGCATGTATATATTTAAGGAATGCAACATAAATACAATTAATATAGCTATTAGGTGGAGAGAGAGAAACAAAATCAACTCATTATGGATTTGTCAAGCAACAATCAGTGCACAAAGAAAAATAAACAGTAAGTCATGAAGAAAATTTGCTGCTTAGTTATGTGTAAGGATCAAAATAGCCAAGGATAGTGAGGCAACACTGAGGTATGGCAGCAAATTTGCTGCTATATTAAGCAACAGGAAGAAAAAAAATAAAATCAATTAATTGTAAATTTGTGAGCAGCAGTGAGTACACACTAGCAATATTCTAGTAGATAGAGCAAAATAAAAAATAAACAATAAGTCATGATAGTAAATTTGCTGCTTAGTAATGCATTAGGAAGAAAAAAATGAAAATAATCATGGTGATAGGAAGATGGTTTGATGAATCATTAAGGAAAAATGAAAAAAAAATGAAATATGTAATGGCCCATTGACTAGGCCCGATCCAATAACTGCCCAGGCGAACAGCCTAGGCGCCCAGGCGGTCCGCCCAGACGCCCATTGAGGTTGAGCGCCCAGGTTTGAGAGGGTGGGGGAAGGCCCAGGCCGCCCAGGTGGGCGCTCGTACAACACAGGTTTGTGTGGGGTGATTGTTGGAAAATATACTTCGTTCCCTACAACTTTTTCTTCTCTATTTATTACTGACTTGATTTCTTCATATCATTTTGATGTTATGATTTTGTTTTTGATGTTCTTTTTCTATTTCTACTTTGAACTACCATGTTTTGTGTTACTGTGGTTATTATTATTGTGTTCATTCAATAAATGTTCTGCTATGAACTGCATGTGTTAGTGTGTTTTGTTACTTGTATATTCTAGTACATTATATAAACTTAGGGTTTTGTGGATTGATTTTTCTTCTTGATCTTTTGAAAATATGTGTTTCTTCTTCCATGATGTAATGATCCATTGGTACATTTTGGGCTATTAGGCTACAAAACTAGATAGCATGAAATTTATGATTATGATTCTATTTTTTTAATAAATAGATGTATAAAATATAGAATTAATTAAAAAATCCAAAAATGCATATGCCCCGCTTATGCTCCCGCATTCCGCTTATACTCTATGCGGTACCCTGACCGAACACTTACCGCATAACACATTTCAGAACATAAATGGTCCATGGATTATATATATAACTGTATATATATATATATATATATATATATATATATATATACACACACTAAGATTATCATAGTTCCTACTCTTTCCAAGCATCCATAAGACATGCCATTATATAAGTTATGTTAAGCATGTAATAGCACGGGTCATTAGTTTAGTCCCGTGTTGCTCAATCCTAGGTGGTTAGAAACCAATGCCTAGGTAGCACATGCATTTTATTTTTTAGTAATTATTATTTTTTATTTTAAAGCAAGTATCTCTATATTTGTATTCTACTTATTATAGAAATTTCCTAAACATTTGGATACCTACTCTAGAGCCAACTCACATAGGTGTGTCTGGGTAGCGCCTAGGCAGGGACCATGATAACTATCCACTAGAAAAAAATAAGGAGTGGTGTGTCATTGGAAATGTTTCTGGCACCTAAGCACTTGGGTTTTCAAATAAGAGAATTTCAAATGACATGTGGCCATAAGTTGACAGTCTCAAACAAGCTAGATAAAAACAAATACTATAAAGCATACAAAAAATAATTCTCTTTTCTAGAAGTGGTACAACTTGGTCAGAACCCAAGTATAAGGTTCCTCAAATTGTTTAATTTTAACAAACTCCCATAACATGGTTTGATTCCAAGAACTATATTGAACATGTGCAAATGTTTACAAGTATAGGTAAATTGGAAATGTGTTAAATTTGCATTCCCATATACTTGGTAGACTAGCATGTACTAGTAATTATTTTAATATATAAGTTTGGTCATTTTGTGAGTATTGTGAACTACTAATAGAGTAGAGTTGAAGAAAACTATAAAGGAGAATTCCCATCCATTGTACAGGGAAAGGGAGACTATTCTAATACTAAGGTATAATATATTAAAGATGTGTTGTCATGTTATGGATTGCATTAAATAAAGAGCTATTGGCATGATGGCATATTCTTAGTATGGTAACTACCTTTGGAAAGAGAAAAAAGAAGAAAAATAAGCAGTTAGTAAATAATGAAAAGCTACAATCAAAACAAAAGATCTTAGAAGATCAAATAAGGAAACAAAAAGGTGTAAGTTGATAAGAACTAATCTATATGGATGCGAGCTCCATATTACACCCATTAGTATTGAGGTTCAAAGTGACTACATTAAAGGTTATGTGAACAATGAGCCACAATAGATGATCTTCCATGAGCTCCACAACCTAAAAAGATGATACATATAAATGTTTGAGTTAGAAGTTTAATAACTAAATTATGTCATGGTTGTAAATTTTGAGAAACCTGTAATATTTCCTATTTTTAGCCATTTTAGGTAAATTAGTATCAATAAAGGAGCTTAGTTTAAATATACATCAAGGAAGAAAATAAAAATCATGAAAAGAATAAAAAAATGTAATAGTGTTTTCCAACGAATAAGAAGTAGTGTTCACTTATAGAAATTGCAACATTTAGTTTTCAGCCATAATATCTAGTCTTCAGCTACTATTTCAACATATAGATAAAAGTCATCGCCATACGTTTAAGCCTATACATTGCGCCAAGCTTTATGTTTAGTATAGAACATTTTGACTAAGTAGTGTGTCTTTGAACAATCAGGCTAAGTCTTTGTTCTCATCTTTCCGATGTTCAACCATTTATTAAGCAAAAATAGATCGGCTTGTACATATTGAAAAGTACATCACACCAAACTCTATATTTGGCTAGGTAAAGTATCCTGGAAGGAAATCTAATATATTAAAATTGAACATGAAACATGTACCTTGGGAAGTAACATCATGTCGCTTAGATACAATTACCTTCCTTTCCATGAGGATCATGCTATTGGTCCATGGACAGGGACTTTGTTGCTACCTCAAGCCTTAGAATTGACTTGAACATCTCATGCACATTGTCTTGCCGGGTGTGGTCAATGTTAGAATATCTACTTGTATACATCACACTGGAAATGCTTTCGTAGTCGATGGCCCTCATCCTTGAACACATGTTCCCGTAGCGATGTGTGGATCTGCTAAGAAAGGCATACCAAACAAATGTTGTGGGTAATTACTAGAGCACTCAAAAGTCATAGAGATTGATTCTAAAATTGAAGTTCTAAATTGCTGGTCAATTGTGGCTACTCCCCTATGGTGAGCTTAGCATGACTCTGACCTTTCGCATTTCTCGACATGAACCGCTGGGACACTAACATTTGCACTCAAGAAAATCAACAAGGGGAAATTGAGGGGTTAGAAGGGGAGAAGTGAATGAGAGAGAGCTTAATTAGGAAGGATGGGTAGAAGCAAAAAAAGTGGAATAAAATGGCTGGAAATTTTGTATATGGCCAAAATAAAAGAGGGAAAGAAAGCCTCACGCTAGAAAAAATTATGAAGAGACTGAAAAGTAAATGGAAGGAATGTGTTAGAGGCTGTAGTCTCACAATTTTCTCCATGTGATATGTCTTAGTCGTTCCCTTCAAACACGAATAGGAGGAACCACAACACAATGTGTGTTTTTTGGTAGTGCTTATTAAGGATTCCTATACAATAGATATGGCATTGAATTATTATAGTGGGAAAAAATATAAAAAGGCATAGCTACATGAGGCAAGCAAATATGTGTCCATTAGTATGTATAATGACTGGACCAAGAGAAAGATCTTGTCAACATAGTGCACTCTTAACTGAAAGTTGCCAGTAATTGTGGCTTTGAGATTATGATAGTACGATGTGTGAACTAGAAGTTGGACAAGATTTAGTTTTTCAAGTTAAAAGTTTTTCAACTAGGCGATAGACTTGCTAATTAGATATCAAACACCATGATTATATAAATGGCATATACCTACCATCTATAGTCAAAGATGTTGATTAGATAAAATCTTACGGGATAGATGCACAACACACCACATTTATGAAATATCATATGGATTTTGATCCAAGAATTAGTGCCACATAATTTCATTTACAATAGCACTAGGAGAGGGTCAAGCTCAAAGAGTTTACATAATAATGACATCTTCAACACCATCCAAAAAAATGTACACCACTAATATAATATAGCTAGGGCCACTAGGAGATTTTCTTTATTTATGTTTTCTTAATGAATACTTGTTTATTTACTGTCTAGACTAGAAGGTAATGTATCTAGCAGCAACACACTATAAGAGAACCACTTTTGACCAAAAATCAACAAGGTAGAAACCTAAGAAAAATTAAGAGTAAAATACAAACCCACTCACCCAGGTTTGGTTTTGTGATGGTTCCACCATTGCACGGTGTTAAACACCAATATATATGCTACGTTCTACTTGACTAGCTCCTCTAAATGGCATCAATCATATCATACTCCAATGTGCACCAGTAATCCTGCAAAAACTAAGGAAAGTACTAACTAATATGAAATTTTGTACAAAGAAATACCAAATACAGAGCAAACTTGGTATCAGAATCCATTGGAGGCTTGCTATACTAGGATCTGGAACTGCAAGTAACCTTCATCTTGTAATTATCTGGCCCGACTTTGAGTCTTTGACCACTCGTTTGGAGCTTGCGACAACATGCACAGAAGGGATTCCCACTGGTTCTATTCACGGAGTCGCCTACAAGGACGAGAATTTTGCTTCTATTTTGTGCATAGCAAGGATGAATAGATGACTGAGGAGGATAAGAATGGTGGGCGGTGGAAAAATCGAGAGAGTACTGAGATGGTAGAAAAGAGGGGACACAGTTGCGACCAGGACAAGGAAGGCAGACAAGCATGCCATTGCCGAACAGGAGGTGGTGGAGCATGTCGTTGCTAAAGAGGAGGCAGTGAGATGTCGCCGAAGAGGAGGCAGGGGTTCCTGGAACAGAGGATAATGGAAAGCAGGAGACGAAACTTGTGAGCTGGGAAAGGCCGCCAGGGTGGAATTTGATAAGGCCGGAGTTGAAGTGGCGCACAATGTAAGCAACCCCACCGGAACGAGTCGAGCTGCGGATAGGTTGGGGGAAATCCGATAGATTGTGCTTGCACCGCACCACTGGGGTGTGATAGATGATGATCACAGTTTTCACGGAGACCAGCAAATGTTTTGCCCTTTCCTTCAATAAATCATGATCGTTCGTATGAATAGAACAATCTATACCGTTGATTTATGAGTGCGGACTTTTATTAAATCTGGAATGGGAACTTGTGTGAGGGTTGCGAGCCTTGTAAATTTTAATTAGGAGGATGACCCTAACAGATCTGGAGCATCCAACCCTAACAAAACTTAGTTTTCTTCTAGTGAGAGACGACAGGGTCGGCAAAGAAGGCATGTTCAGAGTTGAAGTCGGAGTTTTCTCAAATGTTGGATTTCATATGCTCGCAATTGGAGATGTTGAGTTCCACGATGGAGAAGAACCAAAATCCTCCTAAAGATAGAGATCTAATCGGGAGTTCATCGTCTTCGAGTTCAAACAAGAAGACTATGAGGAGGCTGTAGTTGAAGCTTGACAAGTACGACGGAATGACGACAATGGTGGATTGGATCAGCCAGGCACGACAGTTCTTCCAATTTTACGGTATTAATTCTGACTTTGAGAAGCTCATCTTGTCTCTTACTACCTGATTGGGAATGCCTTGCAATGGTGGAATTGGATTATGGATTTATCAGCAATATCGACTTGGAGTAGGTTTGAGTCAGAATTACACATTCACTTTGGAAATCCTTACGAGGATGCTGCTAGGGAATTTACAAAATTGAAGCAGGGTGAGTATCTAACCAAGTTTGAGAACTTATATAATAGATTGCCGGGATTAGATGAAGCTTTCAGGATCGGTACCTTTATGAGAGGATTGAGTGAGAAGTTGAGGTGTCACGTAAGGGGACATCGTCCTAAGTCAATGAGTGAAGCTATTAGCTTAGCACCAGCCAAAGACCTGAGTGTACATGGACGACTCTAGGACTCTAACAACAAAAGAACCACCAACAACACTTCTAGCCTTTTTTTATATTGTTTAGTTTATAACAGTTATACATGTTCTTTGTATTCCTTTTAAAAGTGATTAAATTATCTATTGCTCAGTTGTAGATTCTTGAACTAATAAGATATCAAGAATGCTGTTCTCTACACATAATCAGTAGTTTTAAGGTTTAATTCAATACAAGTTTCTTCTGCTCTCATTCATAAAAGTTTAACTGTGATAATAATAGTGCTGGTAGAGAGTTATATCTCTCACTAGGACAAGTTGTCTCACCCTATGGGTTCCATAACTTTTTAGGTGGACGTGCACGAGGAGGTAGAGACCATGGAGTAGAGGGTGGGTAGCAGTTCCAAGTATAGTGACAGCCATGGATGAGTGTGTTGCTATGTGTCTTGTAGATAAAAAGTCCTATGTGTCATCTATGTACTCTCAGATCCTTTGGGATATAGTGCAAAAATAGTTTTATAATCGATCTGAGATTTTGTCTAGTACACCTCGATGCATGATGTTACTTTTGTGTAAGTTTTGATAAAACAATTGTTATCTCAAATCTTTGCAAGATGATGGTATCTGGCCAAGAAGGGAGCTGGAAAAGGTTCCTGGAAGGATGAGCCAATTAGGAAGCCAAAGGTGAGTAGTGAATTCAGGTCTAGTGGACCAAAGAGATTATCATGTGGAAGAGGAACATTTTAGAAGGAAGAATAACTTGTGTTGTAAATGTAACGAGAAATGGGGGCCTGAACATAAATGTAAATTCAAGAGGAAGTTATATCTAATACAGGATGAAGAGTATGATGATGAAAGTAGTGATGAAGTATCTCAGCAGTAGACAGAACCAGTTGACCAACCTAAGATTTCCTTAGAGACTCTAACTGGAGAAGATGCACCACGAACAATGAGGGTGAAATTGAAGGTTCATGGCATGGAATTGATCACCTGATTATATTCTGGTAGCACGCATAACTTTTTAGATCCTAGGGATATGAAAAAGGAGTTTTCTTAGTGAAGAAAGACCAATAATTTACAATTATAGTAGCTAATGGAGAGAAAATCACCTCTAGGGGCAAGTGTAAAGATGTTGAGTTCACTATTGCTAATATTTGTACGGAAGATGACTTCTAATTCTTTGCTGGGAAGATGTGATGTGGTATTAGGAGTGAAATGGTTCTGCCAAGTTAGTCCTATGTGGTGGGATTTTAATAAACAAATAATGAATTTTAAGTTCCATGGCTTGTCTGTGACAGTGAAGGAATTACAGAGGAAGTTGAAGATTTTGAATGCAGCTATCTTTGCAAAAGAGTTGGGAAGAAGTAAAAGAATGGGAGTGTGCAGTTGATGCAGGTGAATGTTGATCAGGACATTCAACATGAACATGAAGAAACAGAGGAAGTTCATCCACAATTGAAGCAATTGTTAGAAGAGTTTGCAGATGTATTTCAGGAACCTGTGGGGTTACCTCCAAAGAGAAGCCATGATCATAAAATTCCTTTGATTGAAGGTAGTAAGCCTGTGTCCAAGAGACCTTATGCATATCTTCATTTTTAGAAAAATGAAATTGAACACCAAGTGAAGGAATAGATGCAAGCAAGATTGATTAGGCACAGTTCTAGTCCTTATTCTTTGCATGTACTGTTAGTTAAGAAGTCAGACAGGACTTGGCGGATGTGTGTTGACTATAGGGGTCTAAATTAGATCACTATTCCTGATAAGTTCCCAATACCTCAAATTGATGAGCTTTTGGTTGAATTACATGGGGCAGTGGTCTTCTCTAAGTTGGATTTACGGGATGGATATCACTAGGTAAGAGTTGAAGATGAAGATATCAGTAAAACCACATTTAGAACACATCAAGGACACTATGAGTATTTGGTAATATCTTTTGGGCTAACAAATGTCCCGACAACTATTCTGGCATTAATGAATGATATCTTCAGAAGTTTCTTAAGGAAGTTCATTTTAGTCTTCTTTGATGACGTGCTGGTATATAGTAAGAACCAAGAAGCACATATTCACCATGTATGGGTCATTTTAGAAATCTTGAGGCAACATCAACTATATGTCAAAAGAAGCAAGTGTCAATTTCTAGTCACCAAGCTGGAGTATCTGGGTCATGTAATTTCACAAGAGGGAGTAGCTTCTGTGAAAGCCTTAAGGATTTTTTGGGGTCTAACAAGCTATTATAGAAAGTTCATCAGGGGTTATGGACAAGTAGCTCAACCACTGACAAATTTGTTGAAGGACAATTTCATATGGACTAAAGAGGCAAATAAAGCTTTTGACTCCTTGAAGACTATGATGATTTCCCCACCCGTGCTAGCCATGCCATATTTTAATCAAGATTTTATGATTGAGTTAGATGCCTCAAGGTTCGCAGTGGGTGATGTGTTGATGTAGGAGAGGAGACCAATAGCTTTCCTCAGCTCAGCTCTAAAAGGACGTCAATGGGATGGTCTACATATAAAAAGGAGATCCATGCTATTTTTTTAGCACTCAAAACGTGGAGACATTACTTAGTTGGCACCAAATTTATCATTAGAAAGGATCAAAGAAGCATCAAATATATAATGGATCAACGTTTGCACACTCCTACTCAACATAAGTGGCTTTCAAAATTGTTGGGATATCAATATGAAATTGAATATAAATTGGGGTTAGCCAATAAAGTAGCTGATGCACTGTCTAGAAGGGAGGATTAGGAAGGGAAGGGTGCATTAGAATTATATTCTATTTGTTTTCCAATTTCGAGGTGGTTGGAGGAAGTCAAGGAGTTGAATTTGAATGACCAAATCTTAATACAACTTAAGAATCAATGGGAAGATGGAAAATCAGATGCAACCAAATATCAAATGAAGAATGGAATGTAATTCAAGAAGGTAAAGGTGGTCATTTCTATGGAATCTGAGCTGAGTAAGAAGGCCATGTTTGAAACGCATAACACCCTGACAGGAGGACATTTGGGTTTTGAGAAAACCTTGAGCAAATTAAGGGAAGTTTTCTAGTGGAGGGGAATGAGAGGTCAGCTAAGGCAATATATTCATGAATGTGATGTATGTCAAGCTAATAAGTATGAAAATTGTCCACCAACTGGCTTATTATAGCCACTTCCTATTCCCTCACTAATTGGGGCTGATATAGACATAGATTTTATCGATGCTCTACCCTTGTCCAATGGTGAATCATATTTGTGGTGATTGATCAGTTGTCAAAGGCAGCTCATTTCTTTGCTCTGAAACATCCATATACCGCTCAGTTAGTTTTAGAGGTATTTGTGGATGGGGTTTTTAAGCATCATGGGATTTCCAAGTCAATCGTATCTGACAGAGATACAATATTTACAAGACAATTCTGGCAAGATCTTTACAGGTTGCAAGGAATTCAGCTGAAGATGAGCACAACCTATCACCCTCAGTCAGACGGTCAAAGTGAAGTTTTAAACAAAAGTTTACAATGTTACTTGAGGTGTTTTTGTGCTGGAAAACCTCATGAATGGGTTAAGCATATTCCCTGGGCTGAATGGTTTTATAATACTACTCCTCATTTTTCAACAAAGATTTCACCTTATGAGGCTATTTTTGGTATATCACCACCATCACTGCTGTCATACATTCTGGGTAAAGAAATAGTTGTTGGAGTGGTGCACTTTGAGAGTAAGGGATGCGATATTGTCCCTACTAAAGGTAAATATAAAAAAGACCCAGGATAGAATGAAATGGTTTGCTCTCACAAAATGATCTAAATGTGAATTTCAGACTGGAGGTTTGGTTTACCTAAAATTTCCATTTGTTCGGAAAGGATCTATGGTGGTTAGAAGGCATACCAAACTCAGTCCTATATTCTATGGTCCCTTCTAGGTGATTAAGAGAATTCATAAGGTAGTGTATATATTATAGTTACTAGAGACAACTCTCATTCATCTGGTGTTCCATGTTTCTTTCCTAAAGAAACAAATTAGAGAGGCAACACCACGAGGGGTTAATCTACCACAATTTCTGATTGTGCAACCTTTATGGCCTGAGAAAATCTTAGACAGAAGAATGGTGCCAAGTCAAGTGCGTAGGCAAGCTGTTACAGAAGTTCTCATCAAATGGAGGGGAAAGGATGTTTGTGAGGCCACTTGGGAGAAATTGTATCACCTACAACAGAAGTACCCTATTGTGGAAGTGTTTAAGAAGGAAGCAGGATCACAAAAAAGTGCAGGGCAACATTCATCCCTGTGATAGCTTTCATCTCAGAGTGGAACTATAGAGCTCTCAGCTATGATCTTGAGGATAAGTCCATTGTGAAGGAAGGGGTGTTGTTATGGTTAGATACTATGTTGTACTGACGGGTGTAATGGTGGGACCAACGAAAGAGTTGGCATCCTAGTTATCGAGTGTGGTTGAGGTTGGTATAACAACCTAGTCGATAGCTAAATAACTAAGCCTACAGGGCTGTTTGGGCTGGATTTATATATGTCGTGTAAGCCCATTTGAGGGGCATCGTGATTTTGAATAAACCTCCCTCATCGCAAAACTCTTCTCCCTTCTTCCCTTTCCCCTTTTCTCTATTCCAAAATCTTCTACCTTTTCCCTAATTTTCCTATTAGATCTCCATCATAGGTACAGAAGGAGAAGGAGCTCGACCTCATCAGCATCAGTATCGTCTAAGGATATCCACACGTGAAGAGGGGATTCACACCCTGGAGACCCCTTAGGAGGAGCAATGGGCTGACCGTGGTCCATGGGCGGCATGTGTTCTGGTCTTGAAAACACCTCCCACCAAGGCATATGGTGTGGGTTGGGTCTGTGACCTGCTATAGGCCAGACTCTGTCAGTATCCCGCCATCAACAAACTAGTGAGGCCACCTCATTCCTACCAAATTAATTTCATAGTCAACAAGATTTAATGCAAATCAACAATTTTCGTTGCATCAACAATGTATAAATATAAAGAAATGAAAAAAAAAATCAAAATGATCGAGTTTGGGGAACTTATTTCCCCCACTAACCTAGTTTCAAGGATAATTCCAAAATGATCGAGTTTGCAACATGAGAGAGAAAGTGGAGATGCCAAATGGAATGATGTCTCTCACACCATTGGTCACGATTAGTTAAAAAAAACAACATCCACCCTCTGGGCCAGTGAGCGAGGGGCCGACTGATGCCACATAGCTGACCATTGCCCCCTCCACTAGCCCCAATGACCCCTCCACTAGCCCCAATGGTAATATTTCTACTACCCCCATCAACTCTTTTACCCTAAATTTCTTCATATAAATTCCAATCTACTTCTTCAATTTCACACAAGCTTTTCTCCCATCTCTTTAATAAAAAAAAAATCTCCATTTTTTTAAGAAATCGAAGTTCACTCCCTCGATACTTCTCTAAGTAAGTATCGTATTTATTTTATCAAAAAGTCTTTATTTTTACATCATATTAATTTTTTCCCTCTTAAGCTTGTATCTATGTTATCTTCAAATTATCACAGTAAGTAGACTTGTCTTTATTTTCATGTTATAATTTATAAACATTCTACTTTTTTTAAAATTAAATTGTAAATTAAACATCTATATTCTATTTTGTATTTATGCTAGATGTCTCATCGAAGAACATGGACATTCCACATGACGGAAGCATTAATTCATATAATGGATGATGATTGAAATGATGTACTAGAGTTGCTACAAAGAAGTTTAGGATTTATTGTGACAAAAGAACAAGCACAATTTCAATATAAATTGTTGAAGCAAATGTTTCACTAGTATGAGGAAATTCTTGAGCTACCCAGTTGGTATTGGGATAATAATAAATATAAAGCAATGCTATTCAACTCACAAGCTAGAAGTGAGTTAGAGATATCACATCCAGAGATATATAAATTTGTCCATCAAACATGGCCTTTTTTGATGCTCTGGATCAAGTATTGAACCAAATGTAATAATTTAGTTGTATTATCTCAATTATACATAAGTTGTATTTCTTCTCGTATGTTATAACCTTAATTTGAAATGATGTTCATGTATTTGTATCTTCAAATGTTACTTGAAATATAACAAATTCATTCGTCTGACTCCCTTTGTAAGAAATATAACAAAAATGGATAACATGATTGCTTTACTTATAAATATGAATAATCATAGATGAATACATGGATGAGAGTATGTTCCAGCACAATATCCCTATAAGTCAGGTGGAGGTTGAGTGGTACTTGGAGTACCATATGAGAATAAATCTGCAATAGAACTATCAAAAGCTAAACTGCTGGAGAGAAATTGGGCATACTACTGAAGATAATCTGGCTGGCTACTACCAAGTTGGCTAGACTCTGCCTGGCTAGACCACTCCTGGTTTACATGTGGTGGGTAAATTTCTTATTGTATGAACTCTGGTTGAGTGAAATCTTGTAGCCTGAACTCTTGTTGAGTGTAATCTTATTGCCTGAATTCTGGCTGAGTAAACCCCTATTGAGTGTAATCTTGTTGCCTGAAATCTGGTTGAGTGAACCCCTGTTGAGTGAAATTCGGTTGGCTGATCCCTGGAGTCCATTACTCTTGTGTCGATGGTGTTGTGAACTGTATTTGTTGATGTGGAGGCAATTGCTGAATATATGACATTTGTATATTCATGATCCCGTCACACACGCTCTCCCAACTCACATGATATGTTTGTTGTTTTAAGACTTCTATGATCTTTAGATGTGTTTGTATCTATTGAAATAAAATTTCATGATAAATGTAAATAATTTAAAATTGTAATTAAAAAGATGATCATATATATTACTTAAATTCTGCCGTTCAACATAACGTTGATGGTAGTACTGTGATTGAGGCTCCATAGGATGATCAATAAGATATTCAAACTGATACCAAGAATATCGTTGTGGTGTATCAGTTGCATCATACAACTGAACTAAGTGGGCATGTCTCTCGTTCCAAAGTTTCACTTCATTGTAGCAAAAAGTGACCCAATCTACAGTAGGTCGTCCCCTGCCATCAATACTATGATATGTTGGAAATGATATTACCTGAGATTGTTGTTGTACATCAATCTTATTATCATATATTTTCACATCACATTGTGGGATAGACTCACACATTAACAAATGATTCCACCTATTAAAAATGAAAAAATGTATTGTTATTTTTGAGATATAAATGTTAAGTTTTTGATAAGCATACAATATATTAGTAACTAACCTGTATCGGAACGAAGTTCCTCATGGCCGTTGATAACCTTGTGGTATTTCAACATGTACATGACGTCCTACATGAAGATGTTCCCAATACCATAATTGCAACAATACTAGACAACTAGCTATACGAGAGTCTAGCTCAGTGATACGATTAGTTGCCTTGTACAACTCCCTATACAACCATGCTAAAACTGCACTACCCCAAGACAACTGTCCGCATTGCTCAAAATCATCTACAAGGGGTAAAAATCATAAGTGGACATCATTTCCAGTACTGTTTGGTAGAAGGAAAGATCCTATAAAGTACAAAAAATATGTAGTAGTATATATCCGCTTTAGTTGCAGATGTGCATGATCTAGGTCAATTGTTGAAAATGTGGCTCATAACCAACCCAATGATATTTTTCCGGTTATCTTTCCATCAGAATGAGTACCTAAATAGTAATCACAAAGGTTAGTACTCCAAGATCCAAATTGACCATCACCTGTACCGATCAAATTATGGCCTATGACTGCTCCTCCATCCACTCATAAACCCAAAATAACCACTACATCTTGTAATGTAAATGTCATTTCACCAATTGGAAAATGGAATGTATTTGTAGAAGGACTCCACTGATGAACAAGTGATGTGATCAAGGATGCATCTAGTCATAGGGGGTAAGCATAGTGACATGACCAAACCCGACCATACTAATATAATATTTGATAGTTTCATCTTGAACATGCCACTTTTATAACTCCCTAAAATGTTAAGAAAGCTGCAAAGGGCGCATCCTTCTTTGTATCATGCCTACCAAATTACAAAATATGAATTCTTAATCAATTGAGTTAAATTGGTGAAGAAATCATACCATTACCTTGATGAAGAAAGAAAACCATTACATTGATAAAGAAAGAAAACCATTATATTGATGAAGAAAGCAAACCATTACATTACTACATTGATGAAGAAAGCAAACTACTACATTGATGAAGAAAGCAAACTACTACATTGATGAAGAAAGCAAACTATTACATGTTTATCTAGTATAAGAGAGAGTGTTGTGTCCACTTCCTCCACACTTTTTACACTTATAGGATTCACAATTAGGATCATGATCCATGGTTGATAAATATCGCTTAACATTTGGTCTCCCATGAGGTCTCTTTACATCAGGTGGTAAAAGAGGGATAATCCCTATGCTCTCAACAAATTGTGGCCAATATCTCCTGTCAGGTATCCTAGTGAATGTTGATACATATTGTGAATAATAACTTTCAGTGTAAAACCACTTGCTTACAAGAACATGACAGTTTATGTTGTTTGTGCGACACCGATCTACAAATTTTTTTGAGATAGCTTTTTTCCATGCACTCCATGCCTTCTTATAGGTAATATTCAAATTTAGTTTTGCACTCACTCTATCACATATTTCTCGAGTATTCATATCTAATCTTCCAGACAATGTTGGCAGAACATCCTAGAAATGAAAATTGAGGTGCATTAGCAATGATCCTCCTTCAAGATTGGATTAAAACAAGTATGTTTCTCATAAAACTTTGTGATCTTCCACAATCCACCTTCCCTCTTAGATCAAGAGCACTTGTCACTATATAGACATACAAGACAAATTATATCTTTGGTAGAATGCAATGTATGCTATTGTACATTGTTCTTCATTGACCACTTTTGAAGTTTTTCTATTAAAGATGATTTTGATTCAAAAATTACACCTCTTCTAGATTCATGTGTTGTAACATCATTTTCTATAAGAAAGGGTTGTTCAAATTCACCAACCCACCCATCTTCTTGAAAAGCTTGGTAGCCATCATCATTGCTATGATCAGTCCAATCATCTTCAGGCATTGTGCTTACAACAAATAAACTATCACCAAATAGATGTTCATGAAAGCTAGGGTCATCTATTAATTCAACATCTGCATCATCACTAGAACCATCATCACATCCATGTCCTCTTCACTATTTTCACTTTCTTCAATTGACTTTGATGAATGGAAGGGTTGTGAAGGACCAACTTCATCTACCATGGGAAGGATATTTGCAAAATTTGTTTGACTAGTAGTGGCATGATCATATAAAGGAACTTTGTCAAGATAGAAATCAATATGACGTCCAAGACATAAACTCAATAGGATTCCATAACCAACATCATCTAGTAGTTGAATGGGCAAATATTCATTGCCAGGATATAACTAGGTTAAGGTAATGTAAAATTGCATCAGATCGATTTCCAATATGTTGTGAATGTAAGATTTCAGCTCAATCAAGGTAATCAAAGTGGACAACTGGATAGGCATGTATGATCCGCCATAATAAGAGCCACAATTCATGAATTTTCTATTATAACGTAACATTATAATTGGTGGATAAGAAGCCATCTTCCTATTTTTAAAATGAAACAATAAGTTAGACTTTAGTATGAGTTCTTAATTAACATTTAATTATTAAAGCAACAAATAATGCAAACAAAAAAAATTTAACATTTAAGAACAAGTTCTTAATTACACATGCAAAAAAATATGTAGTTGACTTTTAAAATTGAGTATGTGGTAGTTGTACCCTTTTCTCCTAGTAACCCATAGAAATAGAGAGTAATATTAAGTAATATTTCAAGTTGATCATGTCAAAGAAAAACATAGATGAGAGGCCTAATGTGTATTTTTCTTTCATATGAGTGGGTTGGGTATTTAAGAAAAGATGAGAAGATAGATTTTCTTATAGTTGATGTTTTCTTTAATAATATAAAAATGAGAAGATATTTTTTTTTGAAAGTTATGGTCGGTTAGGATACTCCTAAAGTAGAAAAGAAGAGAAGATAGAGTATTCTAAGGTTAAGTAGTTTTTATTTACAACAACATTTTACTTCATCCAGGTAGAAGATATGTTATATAATGAAGGGACTCCAGCCACCGACGAATGTGGATTGGGAGAATTATGCCAGGACCCTCACTTCACTAAAATATTTTGAAATAAGAATTACTTCATATTTAAACGGGTAAAGGTAAATACTATAAAAGAAAATTACATGAGAACTACCTAAGAAAGGCAATATAGCAATAATCTAAGAGTCCCATATTAGTATTAGTCCAATGAAGATATTATTTATTGAGTAATATTCCAAAACAATAATCGATTCTAAGTTATCAATAATATAAGAAAAAATACCATTTAATATGAATTATGTATCTAACAAATAAATTTATTTTAAGTAATCAATGCTTTTAAGTAATCATTTACAATTTTACTATAATTTTATAACAAAAACATAAATAAATTAACTTACTTAATTGTGAAGTGATCACACTTGATGCCAACAAGATTAAAAGAAGAAATAAGCTCGGGCTCTAGAAATTATATGAACTCCTTTGATATAAGAAGACCAAAAAACTCAAGAAATAAGTCACAATAGATTACTCAATGCATCTAAGAAGACCAAAGAACTCCTTTGATATAAGATGAACTCCTTTGAATATGAGAAGAGAAGACATGAAAAGAGAGAAAGAGGAAGAGCGAGTGAATTGGTGTGGAAATGGGGAACTAGGGGCTGTTTATATATGGAATTATAGAGGGGGGATTGAAGAAATATACCCATTGGGTAGGAAAGGAGCTGTTGGGGCTAGTGGAGGGGGCAACGGTCAGCTGGGTGCCGACCGATGCCACATGTCAACTCCTCGCTAAATAAGCCATTCAGAATGGAGGCTTCAATGGGGAGCCAACACGTGGCATCGGTCGACCCATCACTGACCGACGTGGAGGGTGGAAGTTGTTATTTTTTTTTCAAAAAAACTGAGCGCAACCAATGGCGTGAGAGACACCATTCCATTTTGCATCTCCACTTTCTCCTCCTATTGCAAACTTGTTCATTTTGGAATTATCCTTGAAACCTAGGTTACTGGGGGAAATAAGTTTTCTAAATTTGGTCACTTTTGGCTGTTTTCCTAAAGAAATGTGTAGCTTACTCCTTTCTCAACAAGGAGTAAGAAATCTGAACTCCCACGCTTTGGGCATGCAATGATGATTTTATGCACTAAAATGGTAATAAATGAGATGTTACATTTTAGAAAGACTTGATAAGATGACATATGATGTTCTTAGTCCATTAGCATGAGTTTAAGTGACACCAATATGGACTTAGATATTTAACAAACACTTGTTGAATCCAAGCTTAGAATGTGATATACATGATATACTAATTGTTCTCAAGTGTTATTTGTGGAAGTTGTGTGTGAGGAATCAAGTCTTGGCCACAACTCACAACCTAGGTTTTGTTGTGTGAAATATGAGAGGAATACATGGTGTAGCCACACTCTCTAAGAGAATAACAAAAGAGGGGCCTTTGAGTACATAGAAGTCAGGCCCTGACTACAAATATTGACTTAGTATCTACATAAGTAATAATTGATGATGAATTTAGATAAAAGAAGCATATAAAAATGGACATGATATATTTGTTACATGCTTTTACACATGAATATGATTTCGTTCTGGCATCTTTCAATTGAGTAGCTATCATTTAGTAATCAATTATAATCTACCTATATACCTATATGGAGACGTATAACTATCTTCTAGGCTTAGTTAGCATAACATAGAGCTACCATGTTTATTTAATATGATATGCATGTGTTAACTTAATACATTGTTTAACTACCGAGTGGCAAGTACCCACTCACCGAGGCAATGAGTCATAAATATTGCTAAGAAATATTTAAGTACCCTACAATTAGTAGTATGAGGTAATCCACTTTAGTGCAGAGTCCAGTGTCTTGTGCTGCAAACTCACTCCTAGACATGGATGTGATCTTGTTGACATCGATCCCTTATGATTGTGCTTAGTTTGACGAGATCTCCATATGTTACAGTCGTTTTGTAAAGGTTGTTGTAATATGGAATACAGACATGACAAAAATGATAACATGTCTTCTTTCACTTGTAAACCTATCTTGTACATGAACTATTTGTATAATATTTAAGTATTATTGTGTGCATATTGTTTACATATTATTTTTTAGTTAGGAAGTGCCCTTGTTTTTTCTGTGTTGTCTGTTGTTTCTCTCCTCTATATTTTTTGTAGTGTTTAAGACTATGTATGTGTAATCGTCTAGTTAGGTGATGTGATAAGTATAGTAGTTTGGTTTGATTTGTCTTTTGTTTTTGTTGGTTTCTAGTTCATGGGAAGTCATGGTTGGTTTGTGAGGCTGTGGTTTTTCTCATTTGTGGTTTGAGATGGTCATGCTCACATGTTGGTGGCATCAATACTTAGGGTATGTGGCTTTTATTAACCATAGTATTGAGGTGCAAGACATTACCCATTTAATATTTTTTTCTAGGTTTGGGTCACACTTTTTTAGCATGGAAATAGGGACCACATCATTCAGAATGGATAACTCATGGGAAAATGTAACCTATACACTACATGGATGATCCCCTCAAGAATAATATACAATCCAATGCATAATGAAGTCATCTTAACATAGTTCCCAACCTAACACATCCTTCTAAGGTGAAACCTTCCTATGAACCTCATCATCATATTGAAATTCTAATAGACTCTAAATTCTATTAACTTAACTCTTTTTCATATCTTTGATTAATACTATTGATGTAGTCTTTTATGATTGAAAGAACTAAAATTTTGTTCTCTCCAACCTTGAAAAAGAAAACATGTGATCTTTACGTTCTACTATCCAAATCTTTATATGGAAACATAAAAAACTTGAAATGTAAACTTAGGATACTTGTTTGAAATGAAGATGCTCGAAGTGTGCATTTAGGGTTTAGGGTTACTCAATTCTAGGGATAGTCATAAACTCTACTCTTTTTATCCTCCTTTAGATTATAATTAGTGTTAATATCCTTTTCCCCAATTTGGATGATTATAAGTGTACTAGCAGCTTATAAAAGTAATGTTTTAAGTTAACTGATATTTAAGAGGTTTTAGTGTAATCAGTTGAATCATGTTTTTAAGTGAGGGATAAAATGTAGTTTCACAAACACATTTTTTTTGGATTAGATAAATACTTCAAGTTGTTTGTAGACTTAAAAAATAAGTAATACATAGACTACAAAATATTACTAAAAGCACTTCATATGTTAATAGTAGAATGAGGATCCAAGTTGTTACATACATCACTATTTTCTTTAAAGTAGAAGATGAAGTGAGTTTTTGATTGCTCGTGCCTTGTCGTGGATGTCAAATATCATTTTGTTTGACACTTTTGGGATGCATAAACTAATTTATAAAGAAAGCAAAATGAATGAGAAATGAACTATATTTAATTGAGTTCGATAACCGAGAGTATAGTCTTGTAGTCACACTGTATTTTAGTGAATTTTTTCTAGGTTTTAATGTTCAACTATTATCTTGTGCCTTAGGTTCTTGATCTGGAGATACACTAGTTTTCTTCTATCTATTGTATTTCCTTTATTCTTCACTATAGTGACGATTGACCTCCTTATCACTTCTCTCTCTATCTCTCTCCACTTTCTCTCATTCTATTATTTCTCCTTAGTTAGGTTCCTCTTTGTAGATTCTTTCTAATTCATCCTAAAATTTCTAGGATGATTATCCTTTTCTATTCTATCAAACCCCTAGAACCTTCCCTTACTTCTTTCCTTAAACTACTCAACTCCATAACCTAGTCCCCCCTTCAAACTATAATTACCTCTTCCCTAAGTTGCTGGCACGGTTGCCAAACCTTATGCAATCCTTTGTTTGTGTTTCTTTTCCACCAATAACTGCTCCCTAACCTCTCCTCTTTGTTGATCTCTAATGATTCTTGATGGTTGTGTTAGAATGGAATTGAGACCCTTGTGAGATTCCTCCTTGGGAGACGAGGATTTGATTTGATTCATTATACTAAGTTTCTATTCATCTTGTAACATTATCTCATTCGTTTCCCTATGGTCATTCTAGTTTTTTTTTCTTCAGAAATATCTTTGTGAGACTCTTCCAAACTTGACTGTGTTTGTAGTTTTTGCAACTATTTTGTCTCAACAGGCCATATATATTTATCCATTCTATGGTCATGAAAAAGCACCTCTTTTTGTACTTCAGGAGCCATAGGACTTCAAGAACCATCTCACTGGGTTCATCTTCATCCCATAAACATAATGGGATGGGTTTTGTTGTAGGAGGATGAGCATAGGAGGAACTTTGTCTGTGGAATCCTACTATATCACCATATCCATGGAGAGAAGGAGGGGAAGTTTTCCCTTTGTATTTCTTGAGTTTTCCCCGTGTGCACAGTCTTGTGTGACACACTAAAGGAAGAATGTCATCTTTCCCCCATCTTTTCTTTCCTTTTCATGCATTGGGTTTAAGTGGTTAAAAAGACTATCACATCCTTTCATGCTCTGTTAGTCAATAATAGAGCATGAAGTAATATTGGTATATTAATATGCATTTTGTTATTAAAAACTAGTAATTGGATTATTTTTTAAAACACATAACTAGTTACTAGAATGTTAGAAAAATACAAGTAACTAGGCTTTGGAGTTATAGAAATTTAAGCTATGTAACTATCCTAGTTTTGGAGTATGAATCTAAGGTTTTCAGAAGTTTATTTAAGGATTTGATAGTTATTGTACAAATTTAACCCTAGTTCCTAATTTATAATCTAGGTCTTAGTATAATCTAGGTCTTAGGGACCTAATTAAGGAATCTAGGATTTGTGGTTTACTGATTAGGATCAAATCTAAGGTATTTGCATCCACACTATTTCAATTGGACATTTATTGACTTGAATTCCCAATTTGTTCTCAATGAGACATAATCCTAGTTTGGAATCTCTTGTTGGAATCATAAAAACCCTTACTAAAAGATCATTTGTTATATCTAATTTTATTTTTATGAAAAATGAAATTATTGACTCTTATTTATGGGTCATACGACCCCCATTTCCATGTTACGATGATGTTTCGACAAGGAGTGGCTCAAGTGGTCAAACACGATGTCTTCTAACAAAGGGACCCAGGTTCAAATCCCAACTACCGTCTTGGTTTACCACCCTCCTGGGTGTTCAACCTCCATCACAGGCATGTGAGAGGGGGAGAGAATTCTCTCTTAATCCAATGTTACGGTGATGCTGTCTTTTTTGGAACAATGAAAACTTGAGGGGAATGCACTATTACCTTGCCTATCCTATGATTCATTTTTTATTGCTATACTAGTATTGTGTAAAAGCAGTGGTGTATTCTTGGACTAGGACATATTTCACAACCATTTATATTTTAGGTGCTAATGTTTTAGTCCTCATTCCAAGGTTATGAGGTTTTAGTCTACCTAGCGATTTCATGTATTTGAACTGAGGTTTTCACCCTCCCATCATGCATCGAATTTTGATGGTGTTGTGGTTTTTGTTTATAAATAATTCTAGTATTTAATATAATATGCACACACATTGTTATATTTTTATGAAATGTTTTATAGGATGCAAAACTTATTTGTGAACATATACCTCATGAATAAATGCCTCATTTTCTTGGAAAATACACATGTCCTTATTTCTTACAAACTCTTTTTTGATTACCTAACAAATGGGAATGACTTTATTTTCACTTTTCCTCAATATGCCTAGGGAATACTTTATTTTAAGTACCGATCTATAATACTGTAACACATCTTATATATTATCTTATATATATACCATGAATAATGTCAAAGAAGTACATGCTCTAGTTGAGTGATACAATGATATCTTGGATAACCATATTTTCGTCAATATTATTTTTATCTTTTTTCAATTAGTTTTTTATATTATGCCAAACATGTGGTTGATGATGTTTGACTGTTTCAATTTTCAATATCTATTTGCTACTTTATGCTCTATGCTCGGTGTTGTAAGGTTTTGAGAAATTATATTCACTCTATCCTTGTATATATGCATGCATGTTTTGACATGGTTGTTTAAATTGGGGTTTTTATAGAATTAGTTTTCATATCCTTTTCCTAGAGTTAGATGACAATACATGTGTTAGAGGACCGACAAGTAGTTGTTAAGATAATAACTCATATATTGGAGGATTTAGTGTTTTACAGTTTAAAGTGAAGTTTAACAAGAGTTTTGACTAATTAAATATTTTTTGGATTAATATATACTCTAGACTTTTCTTGGACCTACTAAATAATCGTTAAAATAGATAGATTACAAAATATCTCAAATATACTTGAATGGAAAAGAATAATAATAATAGACTTAGGCTTCATGTTGTAAAACAAACTTAACTAAAGTTCTACGACAAGAATTGGATTCCTCATTCCTTAATTGGCTTGGTTGAAAAATTTCATTAAATGTGGACACTTCTAGATACTAAAACTAAGTTAGGAAAGAAAGGAAGCTTAGATAGCAAATCCCAATAGTCTCTTCTTAGACCAGCGGGTTATGGATTTGAGCTGATTAAGCTGGCTAACTCAAACACATATTTACTTTTTCCATTTTTTCTTTACTAATGAGAACCCACGAATGGGGATAATTTTACCTTTATTTACATCACTTACGAAAACCGTAAGGATTTATATTTACAAAATAATTTTACCTTTATTTACATCACTTACGAAAACCGTAAGGATTTATATTTACAAAATATTTAGATACAAGAACCATTGAGTGAAAAATCATAATACAAGAAGAGAAATTACATTGCTTCAACACATGACTATTAAGACACTTTGTTTCTAACAATGAAGGACATAGTAGCATAGTCTGAGACTAATTAACTTTACACTAAATACTCTTCTAACAACCTTGGGTGCATGGCAGGACTCTCCTCAACTATTGCTATCTTTATAGTCACTTGGTTTACATAAGAAATTGTTTAATAGAGCATTAGCTACTGGCTTAGTGAAGGAAATTCACCAAGTACAAAGGATAATGCACATATGATTAGTTTGAACATTTACAATATGCATTACATAGGAATGGCTATTAAATACTACACTAAATGGATAAACATGTGTGTCATTTGACACACTAGGATAATAAAAACAAATACACATAGTAAATTCCAAGATATGATTACTCAATCTCTTATATCTTTTTATTAATTCTATGTACCCATATGAACTGTACCCAAATATGTGTAACCATCATATCAAGCAACAATCTCATCATTCAAGACCTAGAGTTTACCTAAGATTCTAAGTTTGTGAAACTACCTCTCCATCCTACACTGGGGCTCACCACGCTGAACCTTGTTGGTTATATGAGTTGACCAAATCAATTAGACTCCTTTCCTGGATACACAAAAAGAATCAAAACACTCTAGCTTAAACTACGTACATTAGTGGTTCCAGAAGGACTCACTAAGTAGTAACTAGATTATGCACCTTCAAATTTTCAATTAACGTCAGATACCAATAAAAAACTATAGTGAAATCTAGTACCATCAAGATCTCCAATTAATTTGGGTACCACTGTGTGTCACCAATCTCTCTTGTTTACATTCGATACCCTTCTAATAAGAAAGATGTAACATACTGAAACCTAGAACCTAATCCTATTCAAAGGTTAAGAAGTTAGAGAACTTGGATCTTTGGGTTTAGCCAAACAAGGAAAAATGTATGTTCATTAGTAGCTTAATTTTAACCCTAACCTGTTAATGCATAAATAAATCACCTTAGAATGTAGACATATAAACAAATATAGATTAATGCTTTCATAAATAATCTTTAGATCAATAAAGGATGCATAGAATATGTCACATGAGGTAATGTTGATTTAGAGAAATAATGTGCATAAAAGGGCAAGGTGTCCATAATTGAAAATAATGATACATAACTCAACTAAATATGAAATAAACAAACTTATGTGAGATAATGATAGAGTAGATTCATTCTAGATCATTCCTTGGCCCTTTTGGAACAAGGAAAAGAAAAAGGTATGTGTAAAGAGTGGGACCCGAAAGGGGATCTACTCAAATGATATAATACAAGAGCCATGTAATAATAAAGTAGTGGAAATAAAACTATTACCACTACAAAAAAAAATATGATTTAACTACAATTTTCCTAGCTATACACAATGTATTTGTAGTTAAAAAGTACTTTTGTTTACACATTATAAAAATATAGTTAAAAATGTATAGTTAATATCAATGACTACAAAATAGACTACAAAATACTAGTGATTACAAATTTTTCTTTCCGACCCTCCTCTCTCTCCCCCCTCCCCCCTTCCCAAATATCCCATACGCTGGAAAATTCAATTTTAACGCACGCTACTACTCTCCCTCCAATTGGAGCGGTTAGAATTTCCACTTCCCCCCATCACCAACGACGCTCCATTACACATGAACACCGTCTCCCCCCGCCCCCCGATAGAACCCCACTCATTGTGCTCTCTACCTTTCGCTCTATTTCTCCTCTTCTTGAAACCCCTGCATGATCCCTCCCTCTCCCTCTCACCGTTTTTTCCTCCCCCACCCCGATCTCCTTCACTCTGTCCCCACCTGGCCTCACAAACCAACAGAGAGGAGGTTCTGCAGGGACGGAGCCTATGAGGAAATAAAAGATAGGAGAACAACACACCAAGAGCTCTACAGAAACCTTCTCCATGACAGTCGTGTCAAGGCAACTTCTTCTTAGTGTTGTGAGTGATAAATTAATCTGCTACTGGTGTAGGTTGAGAACCGTGTTGATTATGCATCTTTTCAAATATCATGTGATATCTTCCAAAGAATTAAAGTGGTACTAATAATGTAGGGGACCAAAGAGTGGGTAAGAACCATTAAACTCCGTCTCCCATATCTATTTGTATATACAATATGTCAGTCTTCTAAGCCATTAATAATTTTTATTTCTTGTATTGGACTCCCAGATGAATGTGTAGCTAATTAGTCAAGATTCTAATATCGGGAGGAAAAGTAATGAATCTAAGTGGTAGTAAATGGATATCAAAGGGCATCTATGGAAATTTCATTTCAGTCTATCAACTGTAACGAGGGGTTTCTCATGTTCTCTTCCTAATATATTCTTTTCTGTTTACTTTGTTACTCTTTAGCAATCTCAATCATTCAAAAGCACTCTTATTTTCTTATTGAAATTCTCTCTCCTAGTGATAACTATGATTTAATTTAGTTATGGTGTGACAACCTAACTATACATTGGACTACGAATGATTGATCTTATGTACTCATTTGGACTTTATTTTTCCCAATGAAGACAATCTTCTCGCTTTCATGTTTAATATTTTACTTACTATATAGAACGTTTGCAAAAGCATTTTTTTTGCTAAATCTCCACACTAGAGATCCACATATGTGTTTCACACCCATAGGAACCTTTCCCAATACAAGAGTTATACTCGTTGGATAGAACTTCTTGCAATTTTTTAAGATAGTAACCAAGCAATAAGGTCGCACCTAGAGTTTTCCTTTGACATTGTATAAAACTACTGTTCGGATTTATTTTCAAGTAGTGAAAGTGTATCATTTCAGAATATAAGGGAAGTGCATATTTCTTTCTTAACATGGTAAAGAACCACTGGATTCCAGTTTCCTTGAGCAGTTTGAAGAGAGATAAGAGTAGATAATATGTTGGTTGGTTAGATTGTAAATTTCACGAATTGTATGCATTCTGATATAAAATTTCATTATGTATGATTAAGTCTAATTTTTCTTTTGTATCATAAGCCCCATTATTTTTCATGCAATAAAACCCATAACAACATTGACTAGTTAGCGTAGTACAAGTCAAATACATGTTTTTTTTTTGGGAAGCCAGGAGGCTATTTATTCAACTCGCCCTCCTCGTGCAAGACAATAGAGAAAACAAGTACATGGAACAACATTTGATGGAAGCTTAAACATGGTAATACTACTACCATTACATTTGTCTTCATCTAAGACAGCTTTGATGAAATCTGGGGGTCTCGAATAACCGAAAGCACCTATTTTGTGTTTTTGGTGAAACCTGGCTAAGGCATCAGTCGCCTTGTTGCAATCCCTCGCAACAAATCTAATGAACCAATCTCCTTGATCCCGACTTCTGTGTTGTATTCTTTCAATAAGCCTCGAGAACCTGGGGTTGTTTTCCGGGTGGCATTGCAACATTTCTACAAGTACCTTACAGTTAGTCTTTATCATCAGTTTGGGTATCTCACTCTTTCGAGCTATTTCACAAGCCAAGTCTACTGCTAGAAATTCAGCGTGCAGAGCTGAGTCAGCATCCATTTCTCTCACGTGCCCCCCTGCTCACCTTCCTTCATGGTCCCGGGCAATTATAGTTGTTGTGGTCTTATGCTTTTTCCAGGCTGCGACTGTATTGATCTTCAAGTATCCCTCTGGCTGCCTTGTCCATAATTGCTTGTCCAACATCTTCATTCCTTGTTTTGGATTCACACTGTCCCAAGTGATTTCATTCAGCTGGGCTTCTCGTACAATTCTCCGTACGAGGATGTGCATCGGGAGATTGGTTCTTTCGAAAACCTGATTGTTTCTTGCGCCCCACAACATCCAACAAGTGATAAGGAATTTAGGTAGTTTGGACCCACAACTTTCCACCTGTTCCTTGAACCATCCATCAACGTTGATTTGGAAGAAGTTGTCTGCACCATTGATATTATGCATAGCCATCCATGCCTCCTTTGAGTATGGGCAGTCATTCAAGGCATGGGTTAGAGTTTCTTCTCCTTCTGAACACCTCTCACATATATCATTACTGGTTAGTCTACGTTGTACCCTTCTCTGGTTAGTCAGGAGTGCTCCGTGCATAGCGAGCCAGGCAAAGAACTTCACCTTGGAAGCTATCTTCATACCCCATAGCAAACTCCAATCTCCGTCTATACTTATGTCCCGATCCCTTCTTAGGATTGTATATGCGGATTTAGTGGTGAAGGTCCCATTCGATGTGTCTGCCTAGACTCTAATATCATGCTTTGCGGTACCGGTCGACGTTTCCAGTTTAAGAATTGTTTGCACCGTCCTCGGTGGAAGCCAGTACTGGAGGAAGTCTACATCCCATTCCCCGTTCTCCTCCACAACACTAGCCACCTTCAGGTCTGGAATTTCTTTTGGGATCACATGTAACGCCTCTGATACAAGCTTTATTCCTGGTCCCACCCAGATATCGTACCAAAAATTGACCTATCTACCATTTCTCACCACGAGGTATGAGTGCTCCATAATTATTTGTTTACATTTGAGCGTAGCTTGGGCAATTCTTGACAAGTTCACCCTTTTCCCCTCAACAAAGTCATCAAATCGCTTCTTCATGATTATGCACCAAACGGTATCTCTATTGCATGCTATGTCCCACGCGTTCTTGGCTAGAAGAGCTGTGTTCCACTCCCTCATGGTTTTGAGGCTGAGTCCTCCTCTAAGTTTGTTGCTAGTTACCTTGTACCAGGCCACTAGAGACATGGGATTCGCTTTATGGCCCCCTCCCTATAAGAAGCGCTTGATACAACTATCAATCCTCTTGCACAGACTTAACGGAAGGGCTACCGTTTGCATAATGTAGGTTGGGATCGCTTCCAAAGTGGACTTCTCCAGGCAACATCGGCCTTCCAACGAGAGGGTCCTTGCCGACCATGCATTAGTCTTGGACTCCATTCTGTCCAGGATACTAGCATAGGTCTGTTTGGTCACTTTGGAGTGGATGATAGGTATGCCTAAATATCTCCCCAGGTACTCAGTTTCTTGGAATTTGCATATTTTATTGATCCTAGATCTCGTAGATCTAGGTACACATACATAGTAGTATACTTGTGTCTTAGCGATGGAGATGGCTTGCCCTGAAGCTTCCTCAAACTTGGTAAAACATTTCTTGTTCACGCGCATCTATTTACAGGTAGCTTCTCCGAATAGTATTAGGTCATCTGCAAAGCACATATGAGACACTTCAATGCCAGTCCAGCCCAGTCTGATTGGGACCCAATCCACACATTGGATAAGATCGTTGATCAACTGACTTAATTGCTCAATACATAACACAAAGATATATGGGGAGAGTGGGTCTCCTTGCCTTAGCCCCTGGTTGGGTTTGAAAGAATAAATGCTGTTATCATTCCAGATTATAGAACACTCTCCGGTGGATATTGAATTCATGATGTAGTTGATAATATTAGTGGGAAGTCCAATCTTATGCAAAGTGTCTCTAATGAAAGACCAGGAAAGCTTGTCGTACGCTTTAGAAAGATCCACTTTGATCGCCATGTTTGCAGGACCCCTCCTCTTCTTCATCATGTGGATCACTTCCTGAGTGATAGAGATATTGTCTGTAATGCGTCTTCCCGACACGAAAGCACTTTGAGATTCTGAAATCCATCCAGGCAAAAACCTTTTCAATCTCTCCACAACTATCTTTGATGTGAGTTTCAGACATAAGTTGTTTAAAGAAGTCGATCGTAGCTGATCGCAGGATGTCAGTTTACATATCTTAGGAATTAGAACAATAGTGGAGTCGCATAGCTCTCTGGATAGTGTGTCGCCTATCAATGCCTTCTTGGTTGTCTCTAGTACTAAATACTTCACAGTGTCCCAATGGTTCATTAGAAAGAGGTCATTTATGCCATCGGGCCTCACAGCTTTATATGGGTTTGAGAACTTCAGAACTTTAAAACATTCCTCCTCCGTAGGTTCTTCAGCAATACTTCTGAGCTGTGTCTGTGTGAGCTTCTTGAAACGGCCCGGTATAGAGGCGATCTTCTCCATGCGGCATTGTTCTAGTTCAGTTAGAATGATGAGAAAGTGGGCTCTGACCAACTGCTTTAGCTGTCCTTCAGTAATCCAATCACCGTCTTTGTTCTTCAGTTGGAGAATGGTGTTCTGTCTACTGCGTTGTTTGACATATGCGTTGTAGAATTTAGTGTTTGTGTCGCCATCTTTGATCCAATTAATGTGACTTCTCAATTTCCATTCTTCTTCCACTTCTTTCAGAATCTCGTTCAGAGAAGCTTTCATGTCCACATAGATACCATCAGTGATTGGGTTGTAGTTTATGGCTAGTTCCTTTTCCAGCTTTTGAATGTTTTGTAATATATTCATCTTCCTTTTTCTGTTGTGTTGAGTTTTATCTCGGTCCCACTTGCATATCCTTTCTTTGATTTGATTGAGAGTCACGTTGAAGTCTGCCTCGCGGTCCCAGCAGCGAGCCAACATCCTATGAAAGTCTTCATCTGTTGCCCATATTGCCTTGGCTTTAAATCTATTGGCTGCTTCTCGTTGCTGTTTAATACATTTGACGAAGATTGGGCTATGGTTTGATTGCATCCGTGGAAGGTGCTGGACAAGAAATTGTTGATGCTTGTGAATGAAAGCTGCATTGGCTAATGCCCGATCTAATCGTTGTTGTAAGATTCCTCTCTTGAACGTGAACTTGGGTCCTGAAAATCCAAGGTCAGACAAACTTACTTCCATTAGCATTTCCTGGAACGTCCTAGCTTCAGAGAAATTGTAATGTACACTACTGTTTTTTTCTCCTGGATTACAGGTAGTGTTGAAGTCGCCTAGTACGATCCAAGGTTTTGTGAAAGTGTTCCCCATATGCACCAGATGTTTCCATAGTAATTGCCTTACTGTAAAGTGCGGGTTTGCATAAATGAAAGTCACCAGGGTGGAATTGTTAATGCAGCAAGTCAGAACTGGCGATGATAGTTGATGATAGATAGATCACAGTCTCTTTCGTTCCAACACACCCAAATGCCCCCTGCAAAACCTCGAGCCTCCACCCAGAATGATTTCTCGAAGCAGAGTTTCTTAATCGTTTGTGTTTCTTTGGATCCGCTCAACCAAGGCTCAACTATGGCAAGTACTTTAGGATTATGGATTGACATTAGCTCTCTGAGGTTCCTCTATGTTTCCTTCTTTCCAATACTCCGGATGTTCCAGCACATTAGGTTTATCATAAGATTAGACACAGGTGGACGGACTGGTAGGATCCTCTGCATTCCCTTCATCAAAAATCTTAGCTGAATAGATGTTCACGTTTTCTTTGTTAGCTTCTGCATTTAAACCGCTCCCTAATGCTATTGCCTCATCTGACTCACAGTTAAGTAGTTCGTCTGGCTCAGGGTTCTATATGATCAGACCTTGCTTTCTCGAGCTTCTCCGATGGGGTTTAGCTAGGGTGATTATTCGTTGTTTACCAACCCTCTTCATTTTGGTTCCATTGCCTTTACATTTCCTTCATGGGATGATTGGTCCGCTGTCTGCCAAAACCTCATTGATTATCTTCAGATCCTCCGACAACGTTTGCTCCTGGATTATGGCACCACTTGCTGCATTGACCGCTATCTCCATGTCTTTGTCCCCTTCCTCCACCTCAATAACTTCGACCACTTCATCTACAGCTGGATTCACTGCAACATATGCTGGCTTAGTGAGATTGGAACTGGACTCATTATTTTCAAAAATGTTTCCTCCGTCTCCGTGCTTGTCCACCTTCTTCTTTCTCCACACTTTATCGGTTCTTTTAGGTTGTTCATTAATAGGCATCGTCTCCTGTTCTCCTACTTCATGATCATCATTCCCTTCCTCCCAGAGGCTTTCAAACGGATTAGTGCTTTGCGTATCAATGTGTTTTGCCATGTTCTGCGTATTCCTTTTTCTTCCACTTCTATGATTCTCTGTGTGCCATCCGTCCTCTAAGTTATGGGCTTTTCTGTTACTATCTTCTCTGTTGGTTGCCATTTTGTTATTTGGTGCTGTGGTGGCTTTTTTTTGGCATGGTGCATTCCGTATTGCAGTTTTTTGATGCTGCCTTTTTGATGTTGATTGTGAATTCAGCCCCTTTGTTTTAATGATGAGGTATCTACCCTGGGCCAAAGAGGCTGACCCACTCAAAGAAAGGGGAGACATGTGATTCATGTTTTCTTGCTCATACACAAGGGCATTGATTTTAAATGATCTTTGAAGTGGGGGAAAGGTTAGCCACTGAGGATGGTTATGATTTTTATTGTTGAAAGCTTGGCCAATAGGAGAAAAACTCAACAGTAGCAATAGAGAAGACACATCCACCAACACGAATTTCAGGTTAAATTTTCTATCTTTAACAAGGTCCAGTAACTATCAATTCCCCAACTAGTTTTCATAATCCATACTTATGGTATTTCTAACTATTGGTGTCTTTTGGGTATGATCACACCATATTAATCTTAGATATTTTATGTTCAGTTCGTGTGGTATTGACTGAATATCCAAGTTATCTCAGTTTGTGTATGATGTTGGGCACATATTATAATGCTTCTTTGTGCTATCGTCAAGTACATGGGGGTTGTTTTGCTTGTATAGCTAATGGAATAGATAAATCATAGTGGAGAATTGATAGATAGGGTTTATGCTGAAGATAGCATACATATTTTGATTTAGATCACAATAAACTCCTCCTCATGCATGTCTTTGATCCAACTCCGTAAATTGTGCTTCTTACAATTATAAAATTACTTTTTTATTATTTTGTATTTTTGTCGTCTTGTTTTGTTCCTCACTTTTTTAGGTGCAAGTCTCTAAGTAAATTTTCACTTTAGTGCCTATGTGCTACTGTAAACCATCTTGGACTTATACTTAACTATCATATCGTGCTTACCTCTTAGAATCTCCTTCTATCTGTCCGTTTTAGTTTCTTTTAGCAACAACTATATTTCTTAGAGGATGGGGCAAAACTGGTGATTCTGATGGCTGTGGCCATGAGATGGGGCAAAAAAGGAATGTTTATCTATACCCTTGCCTATTAAATTTTTCTATTACGATATTGATGGCTACTGTCTTGCAGAGTTATGGTTCAACTAAAGTACTCTACTCATTGAAATGTGCAGCATCACTGTTGTGTCTCATTCAAGGGCAGCTCTTGTTATATCTTCACGGATCTGGTTCACGTGGATATGAGGATTAATGGTATTATACAATAAACTAGAATTGAATACAACAACACTACTGAATATAAAGTGAATTGTGCATATTCATGCTTACAATACAATCTTAAATTTTTTCTTTCCATGTGAAATTGCATAATAATGTCTCACAACAAAGGATGCTATTCTTAATTTATCCCAGTAGATGTCCATGAATATCCTCTCTCAAAAGTGTTTGCATTTATGTAGATATTTGTTGAGGGGGTCATGGAGCTAGTAGAGCTGGACAGTCTCAATTGAAGATGCTTTAGCTGACCTCCCAGGAATCGCAAGATTATCAATTGAATAGAGGAAGAGGCTAACAAGTTGCGGTGGAGTTGGTTGCTAACCCTTCAATAATTTTCATGGATGATCCTACGTCAGGTCTTGATGCTAGAGCAGAAGTTGTGGTAATGAGAACTATGAGAAACACAACCAACATTGGTGACACAATAGTCTCCATAATTCATAAGCCCAATACTGACATATTTGAGTCATTTGATGAGGTAAATTTTCTTTAAGAGTTTGATTTTTATTTAGCCTTTTCTTCCTATACACTTTCATATTGAAATTACTAATTTAACAGCTCATACTTCTGAAAAGAGGAGGGCACATAATATACTATGGTCTTGTACGATAGAGATCTAGGAAGGTCTTTGAATTATTTGAGGGAAGGTACATTTTATTGTTGTATTTGGTTTCCCTTTTTTTAGTCTAGAAGTCGGCAACGAGATTGCTTATTATTGGATGATCTAAAGAGAAAACAATGGTCTCTCTTTTATAAGACAAGAGAGTGTACAATATTTCGAGATGAGCAATATGGGATAAAGAGAAGAAGAGAATAAAGAGAAATAAGCAAATACACTAAGTAAAGAAAAGCAGTAAAGTGTATATACTAATATTTAGTTCTCAACTTCTAATCTTTCTTACTTTCATCTTCTATGGTATGTATATAAATTTCATACATACGTCGATAGTCTTCTTCATCCTACTGTATGATGGATGTGAATCCAACACATCCAGTAAGTATAAAATGTATCCTTAAATGTCATAATGATCTAGTAAACAAAAGAACAAAGATTACCTCATGATACATTGTGAATTCATTAAAATAGCAGGTTGCACCTTGTTCTCCTTAAACCAATGCTTTATCTATTCGAGTTCCCATTCACAATGTATGTTTTTTTTTCAACTTGCTTTCAGATCATTCAAGTCGTCTAGGACTGTGCAGTGGTCCTTGGATTTTGGATTGATCCTCCCATTGACCCTGGATCATCCAGAACCAATGTGTTCCTACCATTCATCATTAATAGCCCTGTTTGTGTTCACATACTATCATGATGTTATAGAATGAACCTTAAAATCTGAGAGCCTATAGTTAAACCTTTGTACTTCAATATACTGTATTTTGCTTCCGTGGTGAGGATACTATGAACTGTTCTTTCGATTACATATTCATAGCATGTCTTCATAGGCCTCACTCATTTCTTTTGCAATTTTGGTCACAATCCCTCCTCTGTGTTTGTCTACAGACCCATGCTATGAGATTAGTTTTCCTTTGATAGAGTTGATTAATTCTCTCATGAGTGACTGCATGTAGTATGGAAGTTTGCAAGATGCAGCTTGGCTTCACACCCGGTACGGATAGAGCAAAGATAACTCTCCCTATTAGAGAAAGGGATCTATTTTTCTAAGATTTAATTATGTCCTCTATTAACAGAATTGTTTAGTGAACAAGATGTAGGAGTATATTATGCCTTTGTCAAGTTTGAATATCTCTCTGGGTTCCAGTATCCAGTAAAGGTACTCATTATATTCCTCTTTTTTGTAAACTTTAATCATATGCTAGCGTATCTTAACTAAATTTCTGGAAATTAAAATTCTTGAGGATATAAATGTTTCTTCCATGTATGTGAATCACTGGTCATTATCTTTCTTTATGGTCCTACATTAGTAGTTTATGCATTTGGCCAAAAAATTCAGAAAGTACAGATCGTTGAAGTCAATGTTAATGTTGGTAGACAAAAATTCAGAAAGTATACTTTTAGTTTCACAGCCTTTTTATATCCTGTTCTTAGTTTCATACTTATCATGGCACTCCAAAGGGGTGAGACTTCATGCATATGCTGCCTGGGTATATCATGTTCTTAGTTTCTTTAGCACTCAATATATATTACACATGAAGTCAGTGTTTCAGGAAACAATAAATTAAAGACCTTTAGTAAGTTGATTGTATGTTTTAACTGCATATAAAGATGATGGATGCACTTAAAAATTCAACACATTTACAACTACTAGTAGTAGGTTACCATTTACGAATTTACCTAGTGATATCTCTGCTCGTACATTATGTATATTACTGGGTTAATATCAATAATGTACGACCTATTTATTATCCCTTTCAAACTAAAAATTATATATTCTACAGGAAGTTGCAGATATTGTGATTACAGAAATGAGATACATCATTCTATTGCGGAACACATTGAAGTCCTTGAAGAAGTTGTAGCTGATCCAACATGCTTTTTTCCCAAGCTGACTAGTTTATTACAAAGTGTTCTACTATTTTAAGCCCCTATAATATTATTGACAATCATGTTTCATATGGGTTTACTTATGAATCATGTTTTTTTTCCCGGGTAAACTCTTCTGCTTTTTTTTGAATTATTTGAAAGAAAAAAGGTATAAAGCATGGGGAAAGTAAAGCTGTCATGATCCTCTATTCAACAGATAAAGAATATGCAGGAAAGAACAAAAAGACTATTAGAAGTGTCGAAGGTATACTTAGGCATCCGTGCACCCCTCTAATAGGGAAAAGAAAATGAAGCAAAAACCAACAGGCCGGCCTCTAGGATAATTCGAACTGATCAAGAAAATAATGTAGACTCAGTCTATATGTAATTGTGCATCAGGGGCATCAAGCACTTATCTGTGCATAGGCTGAAAACCATCCATAGCTGTAAATAGCAAAACCATCCATAGCTGTAAATAGCAAAACCAACCAGGAGTCTAGAGAAAAGAGAGGATAAAGTCTGCATAATAATAGCTAGAGATCATAATAAGGTAGAAGGGAATAGGAGTCCCAAGTAGAAATCCAACTTACGCATCTAGCAAGACCAAACTCAAGAGGATATAACAATAGCCATGAAGTCCCTTTTGATGCATCTCAAGAGGATATAGCAAGCAAGGGTGACTTCCTTGTAGGTTGGGTGATGTCCTAAGGACTTTGAAACACAGATGATCCTAATTTTCTAAGATACTTTCCTACATAGAAAAAATAGGTCAGGGCATGTGGGATACATTCCCCCCCACCCCCACCCCCAACAATAAGTTATAAATAGTGCTATGTACATCTGTTGATGCAGGAGATTGTTAATGTGGGAGGCACACTGCTTGGCTTCATGCCTCACTGGTGTCGTGTTTCTTGATACATGTAGCAGATACATTGTGATTTCATGTTGAAAATGAATGTGGAATGGAAAATCAGAGAATGATATCTTCAGGTAAGTATTAATTTCATACACACCGGGAGGTCGGTATGGTTTTCAGATTGAAAACAGATGTTCCATGTGTGATGCACAAGTAGAATGACGCCCCACATCCAGTGATATGCAATTCTAAACCAAAAATTAACTAGTTACTTTGAGATAATCTCACTCGACATAGTTGTAATGTTTGTTTCCATCTATCCAATAACCATTTTTTTGCATATCTAACCTTAATGTCTATAATTCATATTAATTTTCAAACAAGTTGCAAATGATTTGCATCCCATGCTTCAACAGAACGGGGAGAAAGGAAGGAGAAATGCAATGGAAACATAAAATTCTGAAGGGGTGATTCTTGTGAGAGAGAAGACAGGGTGGGCCACTGACAACTACAACTTGATTGAGAGGTGACAATGTAAATGGAATGTTATTGTTACATTTTTGGGTCCTGAAAATCTCTACTCTTTCTTCATATATTTTCTGTATTACTATGTATTTGTGTCGATTTGTTTTTGATCTATGGAAGTGTCCTGATAGTGAACCTCTTGTTGGTCTTCTCTATCCTTTAAGCTCTGATGTTCATTTATACCAAATGATAAGAGATGTGCCTGCTACCTTAGAGCTTCTCTTTCTAGTTTTCTTTTCACCTTATTATATGTTGTTGATGAGATAAAAATGTTTCTCCTGGACTCTTTCTACTCTTAGTTGGTGCAGTTCTTTAGAAGAAATCTGAAGTGACGCTTTGTTATGGGAAGGAACCTGATGCTTGCTATTTTGTTCTCATCTTAATGTTTGTTACAGTTTGCGGTGGTATGTTCTATTACAATCCCAATGTCCTTATCTAAAATAGGAACAACCTTTTGAGAAAGAATATGATCAATATCATAATTCTCATCTACAAAGTGAAGCTATCATGACACAAACAAATTACTTATTGGTAAATGTGGTGGAAAACTATTGTGGAGAAGTCTCATAAATGGATAATACAGTCATATGACATTTTCTTCTAAACAGTGATCCTCTAGAAGAAAATACAGTCATATGACATTTTATTTACCTATGCATGTTGTGTTTTGTTTTTCTTCTAGATGTCAATTTTTTACCAAAAACTGAATGGCATTTTTATCATTTAAATGTTTGTCTTAGTTTTAATTATACTTTCTAATGCGATACAAAATTGAGGAGTCAAGTGCAGCTGTGCAGGAGATGGGTAAAAGAATGTTACTAAGGTTATTTCTCAAATATCACACTCTCAATTATCTAACTAGTACAATGGTTTTCCCAAGCCGACAGTTAACCAAAAATATGGGCAACCATTTTACATTCCTTATAGATAAATTTTATAAGATATAGCCTTGAAGATATTCTTTAGTAGGCTGATGTTAAGTAGAATACCTTTGGGAATTTCATTGCTGAAAGGCACTTCTATAATGAGACTCCATACCTTGTAGCTAATTGGGTAGTTCTTTTATCTTTCTGGTTGTGAGCTATAGGTCTTATACATGTTAAATCTGCACAATTAGCTAGTTCAATATTATAAGACTAGTGTATCGATGATCTATCAAATACAAAAAAATATAATTTTATATCATAACCTTTTTACTGAGTTGATGCTTTCTTAATACACTCACCCATTTGCTTCATTGATCGTCCATAACTCATATGAAATATGTTAAAAGATGACTGAGTTGAAAATATCCTTAAATAGTCATTGGGCTTCCACTTATACCAAGACACATTAGCTACCCTAGGAAAATGATTCATTCTCTAATATGTCAGTAAAATCTATGTCATGTAATACTTGGATATTTTTGGCCTGAGATTCTTATTGTTTCACTCCTATTTATTAGTAGAATGACTTATTTTATACTTCAGTCACTACATGTACATGATCAGTACTCAGAGCATTATTTTCTTTAAGTTGTGTTTGATCCTTAAATATGCATACTAGAGGCATGCTTGAGGCTGTCTGATGGTAAATAAATGTGGTCAAGAAAAATAAGTATTATTTGTCAGATTATTTTAGTTCATCAGTGCCTGGTAGCTATTTTTCTATGGTACATTAAGCTCCAAGACCTATTGTTGTACTTATCAATTGCCATTTTTCTTTTCTGAACCATCAGTTGATATAGAACATGACTAAAGGCCAGGAAAAGAGCAGTTGTATAAGAACCTTGGTTGAACCTTTCTTGCTAATCAAGTGTTGGGTTAATGTTAAAGTACTTTCTATCTTGATGAAGGCTTCTTTGAAGAACCTATGGGAAGAGAGAGCTTGCAGGAACTATGATAGAAATAGAAAGTAGACCTTGCTTAATATGGCCATGTCCATAACTATGAAAGAACATGTCCAATATACGAGGCAAGTTCCTTGAAATTTTTACAGAATGATCTAATTATGTCCAAGGCTTCTACTGTTGGGTCTACAATCCCACCCCCCCCCCCCCCCCCCCCCCCCAAAAAAAAAAAAAAAGCAACCTTGTAAAATAGCTAAAGTACTAATTAGAGATATAGTTGTGGGTGAATGAAGTCATGTTCTCTGCCATTATTTGTTGTGGTTCAGAGTGATCTTGATATGTTGATTACTTGAGATTGGGATTTTGAAAGTTAGATACAACATTGCATATGGTTTATGAAATCATAGAGGTTGGTGGTTTTGAAGGAGATGCAACAATTTAATTATTTGTTGATTTGACATGGCTGCTGTCCTACTGATACAAAACAACAATGTGTAGTGACTGAATGCTTGGCAAACAACAATATCAGTGACTGAATACTTGACTAAATACTTTGAGTACTTGTGCTTAATCTAAAAACTGAATAAATTTCTATATATTCATGAAAAGTTTCAATACTTGTATTCATGTCAACTTTAGGTCAACTACATGGAAAATAAAATATATTTGTTTTCATTCGTTCAGTTAATTAAATGTCCATCTGGTAACATGTATAACTAGCATGTGAAAGATGTATCAAATTTACTTGTCATGCCCTTTTTCATCCATTTAATCATAACTGATGGCCCCTCTAATCTATAGTGGTGTTCATCCCCGTTGGAGTATCTATATGTTGAATGGAAGCTAGGTGTTAGTGCTCCAAGTAATTATCTATCAGCATATACTACAACTCCAAAATCTATATGTATTTTTTGAATGAAAGCAATACTCTCTAGCATCTTTACTCATCTGAGCTTGCAATCTATGGTATATTTTTCATCATCACCTACTATTTTCCATGATATGATGTGTTTTAATATAGGGAGGCGTCAGATACATGATTCAAGGTTGGACGTGAGATATCTTGTTAGGGATCAAAGGATTGGTGGATTTGAAATTATCAGTCTTTTCCATGCTGCTTGTCATATGAGAGATAGGTGCATGATGGAAGTTAGGGAACTATGCAAATCTGTTCAAGGTGAGGCAGTTAAGAATGCTGAAGTTTTTCTAACTTAAGATAACAATGAACAGTATGATCCATCTTAAGACTTAACGATGTTGAATTTTTTCTAACTTAAGATACTTTGGTGCATGTTCAGTCCATTAGCAGCAGCTCCTTGTAGACATTTTCTTAGCTGCTGGATGTCAGACCATACATTTCACTAATGGTTTTGTTGGCCATATTCAAATTCATCTGTAATTGCTATGTGATTTAGTTTGATCATTCTTAGCTGACATAACTCCCCATAACTAAGCATTAGTGGATTAGAATGCCTAAGAGAATTGTATCTCTTGTTAGTTGTTTCCATCAGATTTGTGACAAACATTAAAGTTTGTGCATGAAACCCAACGTCCTTATGAGTTATGATCCAGGTGGAAATCTTACTAATCCAGAAGGGATAAAGAAGGTAGGACACTAAACTCTACATGCTTCATTATTGAGCAGTTTTCTCACCACAACCAAGTTCAACGTTCAAACAAAAGAATAGATGATGCCCTCTACTAAGTTCACTCTTCACATAGAAAAATGGATGTTGCCTTGTTCCAAAATGCCTCAAATTGCATTTACTAATTGGAGTGTGAACTTCTTCCTTGCATCAGGTCTTCTTTGGAAAGAGTAATACATTAGTATTATGCATACTTTCTGTTCTTATTTCTACTGGATATTTGTATGTTGGCTTTTCTGCATTTAGCTTTGAAGTGTGCTTAAAAGGTTGGTTTCTTGGTTCCACTTTAAGCTGTACGACTTGCCCAATTATCAATTTATAGGGTCCAATGCAGTTT